>CM022180.2:13067563-13221171 GCA_011420285.2 Erysimum cheiranthoides
AATGGGTATAAGTGTTGTCTAAACACTCAGTATCCATCTCTAACTCTTAAATTAGTCAAATGCATTGGTTGTGATACATTTTTACCATAGAAACACTAACAAAGCGGTTTACTACTTCTAAGCAATGTTTTTGTTGGTTTTCGCCTCTTTGGAAGAAAAATGGGTATAAGTGTTGTCTAAACACTCCGTATCCATCTCTAACTCTTATAATTAGTCAAATGCATTTGATTGTGATACATTTTGACAATAGAAACACTAACAAAGCGGTTTACTACTTCTAAGCAATGTTTTTGTTGGTTTTAGCCTCTTTTGGGAGAAAATGGGTATAAGTGTTGTCCAAACACTCCGTATCCATCTCTAACTCTTATAATTAGTCAAATGCATTGGATTGTGATACATTTTTACCATAGAAACACTAACAAAGCGGTTTACTACTTCTAAGCAATGTTTTTGTTGGTTTTAGCCTCTTTTGGAGAAAATGGGTATAAGTGTTGTCTAAACACTCCGTATCCATCTCTAACTCTTATAATTAGTCAAATGCATTGATTGTGATACATTTTGACAATAGAAACACTAACAAAGCGGTTTACTACTTCTAAGCAATGTTTTTGTTGGTTTTAGCCTCTTTGGGAGAAAATGGGTATAAGTGTTGTCCAAACACTCCGTATCCATCTCTAACTCTTATAATTAGTCAAATGCATTGGATTGTGATACATTTTGACAATAGAAACACTAACAAAGCGGTTTACTACTTCTAAGCAATGATTTTGTTGGTTTTAGCCTCTTTTGGGAGAAAATGGGTATAAGTGTTGTCTAAAAACTCCGTATCCATCTCTAACTCTTATAATTAGTTAAACGCATTGGATTGTGACACATTTTGACCATAGAAACACTAAGAAACCTATTTACTTCTTCTAAAGAATTTGTTGTTAGTTTTCGCCTCTTTTGGGAGAAAATGGGTATAAGTGTTGTCTAAAAACTCCGTATCCATCTCTAACTCTTATAATTAGTTAAACGCATTGGATTGTGACACATTTTGACCATAGAAACACTAAGAAAGCTATTTATTTCTTCTAAGGAATTTGTTGTTAGTTTTCGCCTCTTTTGGGAGAAAATGGGTATAAGTGTTGTCTAAACACTCCGTATCCATCTCTACCTCTTATAATTAGTCAAATGCATTGGATTGTGACCATTTTGACCATAGAAACACTAACAAAGCGGTTTACTACTTCTAAGCAATGTTTTTGTTGGTTTTAGCCTCTTTTGGGATAAAATGGGTATAAGTGTTGTCTAAACACTCCGTATCCATCTCTAACTCTTATAATTAGTTAAACGCATTCGATTGTGACACATTTTGACCATAGAAACACTAAGAAAGCTATTTACTTCTTCTAAGGAATTTTTTGTTGGTTTTCGCCTCTTTTGGGAGAAAATGGGTATAAGTGTTGTCTAAACACTCCGTATCCATCTCTAACTCTTATAATTAGTCAAATGCATTGGATTGTGATACATTTTGACAATAGAAACACTAACAAAGCGGTTTACTACTTCTAAGCAATGTTTTTGTTGGTTTTAGCCTCATTTGGGAGAAAATGGGTATAAGTGTTGTCTAAACACTCCATATCCATCTCTAACTCTTATAATTAGTTAAATGCATTGGTTGTGATACATTTTTACCATAGAAACACTAACAAAGCGGTTTACTACTTCTAAGCAATGTTTTTGTTGGTTTTAGCCTCTTTTGGAGAAAATGGGTATAAGTGTTGTCTAAACACTCCGTATCCATCTCTAACTCTTATAATTAGTCAAATGCATTGGATTGTGATACATTTTGACAATAGAAACACTAACAAAGCGGTTTACTACTTCTAAGCAATGTTTTTGTTGGTTTTAGCCTCTTTTGGGAGAAAATGGGTATAAGTGTTGTCTAAACACTCCGTATCCATCTCTAACTCTTATAATTAGTCAAATGCATTGGATTGTGATACATTTTGACAATAGAAACACTAACAAAGCGGTTTACTACTTCTAAGCAATGTTTTTGTTGGTTTTAGCCTCTTTTGGGAGAAAATGGGTATAAGTGTTGTCTAAACACTCCGTATCCATCTCTAACTCTTATAATTAGTCAAATGCATTGGATTGTGATACATTTTGACAATAGAAACACTAACAAAGCGGTTTACTACTTCTAAGCAATGTTTTTGTTGGTTTTAGCCTCTTTTGGGAGAAAATGGGTATAAGTGTTGTCTAAAAACTCCGTATCCATCTCTAACTCTTATAATTAGTTAAACGCATTGGATTGTGACACATTTTGACCATAGAAACACTAAGAAAGCTATTTACTTCTTCTAAGGAATTTGTTGTTAGTTTTCGCCTCTTTTGGGAGAAAATGGGTATAAGTGTTGTCTAAAAACTCCGTATCCATCTCTAACTCTTATAATTAGTTAAACGCATTGGATTGTGACACATTTTGACCATAGAAACACTAAGAAAGCTATTTATTTCTTCTAAGGAATTTGTTGTTAGTTTTCGCCTCTTTTGGGAGAAAATGGGTATAAGTGTTGTCTAAACACTCCGTATCCATCTCTAACTCTTATAATTAGTCAAATGCATTGGATTGTGACCATTTTGACCATAGAAACACTAACAAAGCGGTTTACTACTTCTAAGCAATGTTTTGGTTGGTTTTAGCCTCTTTTGGGTGAAAATGGGTATAAGTGTTGTCTAAACACTCCGTATACATCTCTAACTTTTATAATTAGTCAAATACATTGGATTGTGACACTTTTGACAATAGAAACACTAACAAAGCGGTTTACTACTTCTAAGCAATGTTTTTGTTGGTTTTAGCCTCTTTTGGGATAAAATGGGTATAAGTGTTGTCTAAACACTCCGTATCCATCTCTAACTCTTATAATTAGTCAAATGCATTGGATTGTGATACATTTTGACAATAGAAACACTAACAAAGCGGTTTACTACTTCTAAGCAATGTTTTTGTTGGTTTTAGCCTCATTTGGGAGAAAATGGGTATAAGTGTTGTCTAAACACTCCGTATCCATCTCTAACTCTTATAATTAGTCAAATGCATTGGATTGTGATACATTTTGACCATAGAAACACTAACAAAGCGGTTTACTACTTCTAAGCAATGTTTTTGTTGGTTTTCGCCTCTTTTGGGAGAAAATGGGTATAAGTGTTGTCTAAACACTCCGTATCCATCTCTAACTCTTATAATTAGTCAAATGCATTGGATTGTGATACATTTTGACAATAGAAACACTAACAAAGCGGTTTACTACTTCTAAGCAATGTTTTTGTTGGTTTTAGCCTCTTTTGGGAGAAAATGGGTATAAGTGTTGTCTAAACACTCCGTATCCATCTCTAACTCTTATAATTAGTCAAATGCATTGGATTGTGATACATTTTGACAATAGAAACACTAACAAAGCGGTTTACTACTTCTAAGCAATGTTTTTGTTGGTTTTAGCCTCTTTTGGGAGAAAATGGGTATAAGTGTTGTCTAAACACTCCGTATCCATCTCTAACTCTTATAATTAGTCAAATGCATTGGATTGTGATACATTTTGACAATAGAAACACTAACAAAGCGGTTTACTACTTCTAAGCAATGTTTTTGTTGGTTTTAGCCTCTTTTGGGAGAAAATGGGTATAAGTGTTGTCTAAACACTCCGTATCCATCTCTAACTCTTATAATTAGTTAAATGCATTGGATTGTGACACATTTTGACCATAGAAACACTAACAAAGCTATTTACTTCTTCTAAGGAATTTGTTGTTGGTTTTCGCCTCTTTTGGGAGAAAATGGGTATAAGTGTTGTCTAAACACTCCGTATCCATCTCTAACTCTTATAATTAGTCAAATGCATTGGATTGTGACACATTTTGACCATAGAAACACTAACAAAGCTATTTACTTCTTCTAAGGAATTTGTTGTTGGTTTTCGCCTCTTTTGGGAGAAAATGGGTATAAGTGTTGTCTAAACACTCCGTATCCATCTCTAACTCTTATAATTAGTCAAATGCATTGGATTGTGATACATTTTGACAATAGAAACACTAACAAAGCGGTTTACTACTTCTAAGCAATGTTTTGTTGGTTTTAGCCTCTTTTGGGAGAAAATGGGTATAAGTGTTGTCTAAACACTCCGTATCCATCTCTAACTCTTATAATTAGTCAAATGCATTGGATTGTGATCCATTTTGACAATAGAAACACTAACAAAGCGGTTTACTACTTCTAAGCAATGTTTTTGTTGGTTTTAGCCTCTTTTGGGAGAAAATGGGTATAAGTGTTGTCTAAACACTCCGTATCCATCTCTAACTCTTATAATTAGTCAAATACATTGGATTGTGACCATTTTGACAATAGAAACACTAACAAAGCGGTTTACTACTTCTAAGCAATGTTTTTGTTGGTTTTAGCCTCTTTTGGGATAAAATGGGTATAAGTGTTGTCTAAACACTCCGTATCCATCTCTAACTCTTATAATTAGTCAAATGCATTGGATTGTGATACATTTTGACAATAGAAACACTAACAAAGCGGTTTACTACTTCTAAGCAATGTTTTTGTTGGTTTTAGCCTCATTTGGGAGAAAATGGGTATAAGTGTTGTCTAAACACTCAGTATCCATCTCTAACTCTTAAAATTAGTCAAATGCATTGGTTGTGATACATTTTGACAATAGAAACACTAACAAAGCGGTTTACTACTTCTAAGCAATGTTTTTGTTGGTTTTCGCCTCTTTTGGGAGAAAATGGGTATAAGTGTTGTCTAAACACTCCGTATCCATCTCTAACTCTTATAATTAGTCAAATGCATTGGATTGTGACACATTTTGACCATAGAAACACTAACAAAGCTATTTACTTCTTCTAAGGAATTTGTTGTTGGTTTTCGCCTCTTTTGGTAGAAAATGGGTATAAGTGTTGTCCAAACACTCTGTATCCATCTCTAACTCTTATAATTAGTCAAATGCATTGGATTGTGATACATTTTGACAATAGAAACACTAACAAAGCGGTTTACTACTTCTAAGCAATGTTTTTGTTGGTTTTAGCCTCTTTTGGGAGAAAATGGGTATAAGTGTTGTCTAAACACTCCGTATCCATCTCTAACTCTTATAATTAGTCAAATGCATTGGATTGTGATACAATCTGACAATAGAAACACTAACAAAGCGGTTTACAACTTCTAAGCAATGTTTTTGTTGGTTTTAGCCTCTTTTGGGAGAAAATGGGTATAAGTGTTGTCTAAACACTCCGTATCCATCTCTAACTCTTATAATTAGTCAAATGCATTGGATTGTGATACATTTTGACAATAGAAACACTAACAAAGCGGTTTACTACTTCTAAGCAATGTTTTGGTTGGTTTTAGCCTCTTTTGGGTGAAAATGGGTATAAGTGTTGTCTAAACACTCCGTATCCATCTCTAACTCTTATAATTAGTCAAATACATTGGATTGTGACCATTTTGACAATAGAAACACTAACAAAGCGGTTTACTACTTCTAAGCAATGTTTTTGTTGGTTTTAGCCTCTTTTGGGATAAAATGGGTATAAGTGTTGTCTAAACACTCCGTATCCATCTCTAACTCTTATAATTAGTCAAATGCATTGGATTGTGATACATTTTGACAATAGAAACACTAACAAAGCGGTTTACTACTTCTAAGCAATGTTTTTGTTGGTTTTAGCCTCTTTTGGGAGAAAATGGGTATAAGTGTTGTCTAAACACTCCGTATCCATCTCTAACTCTTATAATTAGTCAAATGCATTGGATTGTGATACATTTTGACAATAGAAACACTAACAAAGCGGTTTACTACTTCTAAGCAATGTTTTTGTTGGTTTTAGCCTCTTTTGGGAGAAAATGGGTATAAGTGTTGTCCAAACACTCCGTATCCATCTCTAACTCTTATAATTAGTCAAATGCATTGGATTCTGATACATTTTGACAATAGAAACACTAACAAAGCGGTTTACTCCTTCTAAGCAATGTTTTTGTTGGTTTTAGCCTCTTTTGGGAGAAAATGGGTATAAGTGTTGTCTAAAAACTCCATATCCATCTCTAACTCTTATAATTAGTTAAACGCATTGGATTGTGACACATTTTGACCATAGAAACACTAAGAAAGCTATTTACTTCTTCTAAGGAATTTGTTGTTAGTTTTCGCCTATTTTGGGAGAAAATGGGTATAAGTGTTGTCTAAAAACTCCGTATCCATCTCTAACTCTTATAATTAGTTAAACGCATTGGATTGTGACACATTTTGACCATAGAAACACTAAGAAAGCTATTTACTTCTTCTAAGGAATTTGTTGTTAGTTTTCGCCTCTTTTGGGAGAAAATGGGTATAAGTGTTGTCTAAACACTCCGTATCCATCTCTAACTCTTATAATTAGTCAAATGCATTGGATTGTGACCATTTTGACCATAGAAACACTAACAAAGCGGTTTACTACTTCTAAGCAATGTTTTGGTTGGTTTTAGCCTCTTTTGGGTGAAAATGGGTATAAGTGTTGTCTAAACACTCCGTATCCATCTCTAACTCTTATAATTAGTCAAATACATTGGATTGTGACCATTTTGACAATAGAAACACTAACAAAGCGGTTTACTACTTCTAAGCAATGTTTTTGTTGGTTTTAGCCTCTTTTGGGATAAAATCGGTATAAGTGTTGTCTAAACACTCCGTATCCATCTCTAACTCTTATAATTAGTCAAATGCATTGGATTGTGATACATTTTGACAATAGAAACACTAACAAAGCGGTTTACTACTTCTAAGCAATGTTTTTGTTGGTTTTAGCCTCATTTGGGAGAAAATGGGTATAAGTGTTGTCTAAACACTCAGTATCCATCTCTAACTCTTAAAATTAGTCAAATGCATTGGGTTGTGATACATTTTTACCATAGAAACACTAACAAAGCGGTTTACTACTTCTAAGCAATGTTTTTGATGGTTTTCGCCTCTTTTGGGAGAAAATGGGTAGAGAAAATGGGTATAAGTGTTGTCCAAACACTCCGTATCCATCTCTAACTCTTATAATTAGTCAAATGCATTGGATTGTGACACATTTTGACCATAGAAACACTAACAAAGCTATTTACTTCTTCTAAGGAATTTGTTGTTGGTTTTCGCCTCTTTTGGTAGAAAATGGGTATAAGTGTTGTCCAAACACTCTGTATCCATCTCTAACTCTTATAATTAGTCAAATGCATTGGATTGTGATACATTTTGACAATAGAAACACTAACAAAGCGGTTTACTACTTCTAAGCAATGTTTTTGTTGGTTTTAGCCTCTTTTGGGAGAAAATGGGTATAAGTGTTGTCTAAACACTCCGTATCCATCTCTAACTCTTATAATTAGTCAAATGCATTGGATTGTGATACAATTTGACAATAGAAACACTAACAAAGCGGTTTACAACTTCTAAGCAATGTTTTTGTTGGTTTTAGCCTCTTTTGGGAGAAAATGGGTATAAGTGTTGTCTAAACACTCCGTATCCATCTCTAACTCTTATAATTAGTCAAATGCATTGGATTGTGATACATTTTGACAATAGAAACACTAACAAAGCGGTTTACTACTTCTAAGCAATGTTTTGGTTGGTTTTAGCCTCTTTTGGGTGAAAATGGGTATAAGTGTTGTCTAAACACTCCGTATCCATCTCTAACTCTTATAATTAGTCAAATACATTGGATTGTGACCATTTTGACAATAGAAACACTAACAAAGCGGTTTACTACTTCTAAGCAATGTTTTTGTTGGTTTTAGCCTCTTTTGGGATAAAATGGGTATAAGTGTTGTCTAAACACTCCGTATCCATCTCTAACTCTTATAATTAGTCAAATGCATTGGATTGTGATACATTTTGACAATAAAAACACTAACAAAGTGGTTTACTACTTCTAAGCAATGTTTTTGTTGGTTTTAGCCTCTTTTGGGAGAAAATGGGTATAAGTGTTGTCCAAACACTCCGTATCCATCTCTAACTCTTATAATTAGTCAAATGCATTGGATTGTGATACATTTTGACAATAGAAACACTAACAAAGCGGTTTACTACTTCTAAGCAATGTTTTTGTTGGTTTTAGCCTCTTTTGGGAGAAAATGGGTATAAGTGTTGTCCAAACACTCCGTATCCATCTCTAACTCTTATAATTAGTCAAATGCATTGGATTGTGATACATTTTGACAATAGAAACACTAACAAAGCGGTTTACTACTTCTAAGCAATGTTTTTGTTGGTTTTAGCCTCTTTTGGGAGAAAATGGGTATAAGTGTTGTCTAAAAACTCCGTATCCATCTCTAACTCTTATAATTAGTTAAACGCATTGGATTGTGACACATTTTGACCATAGAAACACTAAGAAAGCTATTTACTTCTTCTAAGGAATTTGTTGTTAGTTTTCGCCTCTTTTGGGAGAAAATGGGTATAAGTGTTGTCTAAAAACTCCGTATCCATCTCTAACTCTTATAATTAGTTAAACGCATTGGATTGTGACACATTTTGACCATAGAAACACTAAGAAAGCTATTTATTTCTTCTAAGGAATTTGTTGTTAGTTTTCGCCTCTTTTGGGAGAAAATGGGTATAAGTGTTGTCTAAACACTCCGTATCCATCTCTAACTCTTATAATTAGTCAAATGCATTGGATTGTGACCATTTTGACCATAGAAACACTAACAAAGCGGTTTACTACTTCTAAGCAATGTTTTGGTTGGTTTTAGCCTCTTTTGGGTGAAAATGGGTATAAGTGTTGTCTAAACACTCCGTATCCATCTCTAACTCTTATAATTAGTCAAATACATTGGATTGTGACCATTTTGACAATAGAAACACTAACAAAGCGGTTTACTACTTCTAAGCAATGTTTTTGTTGGTTTTAGCCTCTTTTGGGATAAAATGGGTATAAGTGTTGTCTAAACACTCCGTATCCATCTCTAACTCTTATAATTAGTCAAATGCATTGGATTGTGATACATTTTGACAATAAAAACACTAAGAAAGCTATTTACTTCTTCTAAGGAATTTGTTGTTAGTTTTCGCCTCTTTTGGGAGAAAATGGGTATAAGTGTTGTCTAAAAACTCCGTATCCATCTCTAACTCTTATAATTAGTTAAACGCATTGGATTGTGACACATTTTGACCATAGAAACACTAAGAAAGCTATTTACTTCTAAGGAATTTGTTGTTAGTTTTCGCCTCTTTTGGGAGAAAATGGGTATAAGTGTTGTCTAAAAACTCCGTATCCATCTCTAACTCTTATAATTAGTTAAACGCATTGGATTGTGACACATTTTGACCATAGAAACACTAAGAAAGCTATTTATTTCTTCTAAGGAATTTGTTGTTAGTTTTCGCCTCTTTTGGGAGAAAATGGGTATAAGTGTTGTCTAAACACTCCGTATCCATCTCTAACTCTTATAATTAGTCAAATACATTGGATTGTGACCATTTTGACAATAGAAACACTAACAAAGCGGTTTACTACTTCTAAGCAATGTTTTTGTTGGTTTTAGCCTCTTTTGGGATAAAATGGGTATAAGTGTTGTCTAAACACTCCGTATCCATCTCTAACTCTTATAATTAGTCAAATGCATTGGATTGTGATACATTTTGACAATAAAAACACTAACAAAGTGGTTTACTACTTCTAAGGAATGTTTTTGTTGGTTTTAGCCTCTTTTGGGAGAAAATGGGTATAAGTGTTGTCCAAACACTCCGTATCCATCTCTAACTCTTATAATTAGTCAAATGCATTGGATTGTGATACATTTTGACAATAGAAACACTAACAAAGCGGTTTACTACTTCTAAGCAATGTTTTTGTTGGTTTTAGCCTCTTTTGGGAGAAAATGGGTATAAGTGTTGTCCAAACACTCCGTATCCATCTCTAACTCTTATAATTAGTCAAATGCATTGGATTCTGATACATTTTGACAATAGAAACACTAACAAAGCGGTTTACTACTTCTAAGCAATGTTTTTGTTGGTTTTAACCTCTTTTGGGAGAAAATGAGTATAAGTGTTGTCTAAAAACTCCGTATCCATCTCTAACTCTTATAATTAGTTAAACGCATTGGATTGTGACACATTTTGACCATAGAAACACTAAGAAAGCTATTTACTTCTTCTAAGGAATTTGTTGTTAGTTTTCGCCTCTTTTGGGAGAAAATGGGTATAAGTGTTGTCTAAAAACTCCGTATCCATCTCTAACTCTTATAATTAGTTAAACGCATTGGATTGTGACACATTTTGACCATAGAAACACTAAGAAAGCTATTTATTTCTTCTAAGGAATTTGTTGTTAGTTTTCGCCTCTTTTGGGAGAAAATGGGTATAAGTGTTGTCTAAACACTCCGTATCCATCTCTAACTCTTATAATTAGTCAAATGCATTGGATTGTGACCACTTTGACCATAGAAACACTAACAAAGCGGTTTACTACTTCTAAGCAATGTTTTGGTTGGTTTTAGCCTCTTTTGGGTGAAAATGGGTATAAGTGTTGTCTAAACACTCCGTATACATCTCTAACTTTTATAATTAGTCAAATACATTGGATTGTGACCATTTTGACAATAGAAACACTAACAAAGCGGTTTACTACTTCTAAGCAATGTTTTTGTTGGTTTTAGCCTCTTTTGGGATAAAATGGGTATAAGTGTTGTCTAAACACTCCGTATCCATCTCTAACTATTATAATTAGTCAAATGCATTGGATTGTGATACATTTTGACAATAGAAACACTAACAAAGCGGTTTACTACTTCTAAGCAATGTTTTTGTTGGTTTTAGCCTCATTTGGGAGAAAATGGGTATAAGTGTTGTCTAAACACTCAGTATCCATCTCTAACTCTTAAAATTAGTCAAATGCATTGGGTTGTGATACATTTTTACCATAGAAACACTAACAAAGCGGTTTACTACTTCTAAGCAATGTTTTTGTTGGTTTTCGCCTCTTTTGGAAGAAAATGGGTATAAGTGTTGTCTAAACACTCCGTATCCATCTCTAACTCTTATAATTAGTCAAATGCATTTGATTGTGATACATTTTGAAAATAGAAACACTAACAAAGCGGTTTACTACTTCTAAGCAATGTTTTTGTTGGTTTTAGCCTCTTTTGGGAGAAAATGGGTATAAGTGTTGTCCAAACACTCCGTATCCATCTCTAACTCTTATAATTAGTCAAATGCGTTGGATTGTGATACATTTTGATAATAGAAACACTAACAAAGCGGTTTACTACTTCTAAGCAATGTGTTTGTTGGTTTTAGCCTCTTTTGGGAGAAAATGGGTATAAGTGTTGTCTAAACACTCCGTATCCATCTCTAACTCTTATAATTAGTCAAATGCATTGGATTGTGACACAGTTTGACCATAAAAACACTAACAAAGCTATTTATTTCTTCTAAGGAATCTGTTGTTGGTTTTCGCCTCTTTTGGGAGAAAATGGGTATAAGTGTTGTCCAAACACTCCGTATCCATCTCTAACTCTTATAATTAGTCAAATACATTGGATTGTGACCATTTTGACCATAGAAACAGTAACAAAGCTATTTGCTTCTTCTAAAAAATTTGTTGTTGGTTTTCGCTTCTTTTGGGAGAAAATGGGTATAAGTGTTGTCTAAACACTCCGTATCCATCTCTAACTCTTATAATTAGTCAAATGCATTGGATTGTGACCATTTTGACCATAGAAACAGTAACAAAGCTATTTACTTCTTCTAAAGAATTTGTTGTTGGTTTTCGCCTCTTTTGGGAGAAAATGGGTATAAGTGTTGTCTAAACACTCCATATCCATCTCTAACTCTTATAATTAGTTAAACGCATTGGATTGTTACACATATTGACCATAGAAACACTAAGAAAGCTATTTACTTCTTCTAAGGAATTTTTTGTTGGTTTTCGCCTCTTTTGGGAGAAAATGGGTATAAGTGTTGTCTAAACACTCCGTATCCATCTCTAACTCTTATAATTAGTCAAATGCATTGGATTGTGACCATTTTGACCATAGAAACAGTAACAAAGCTATTTACTGAAGGAAATTGAACAGGTTTTAATCTCTATTAACAACCTAACAGTTCCTGAAAGCCTAGGATCTAAGGTTTATAAACTTGAATCAGAAGGATCTCGATGATACCTGGAGATTGCAGCGGAGTAAGGTCAGGTATTCAGAGATTTGGAAGCGTCTCACGTGACACGCCTCTACTGGAGTCCACACTCACACAAACAGGAATCTGCAGGGATGCTAGTGCCTGGAATCAGATCTTGCAGAGGAACCTGTGTTAACTTGAGAGGGGAGACGAAACTTAGATCAAAATCTCGTGCCTCATATCCTTTATATAGGCACGGGATAAGACCCAATTGTTCACGGGCCGAGCCAGAACGAATTAAGTTATTGGGCCGAAATCTCTATTTCGGTCCGCACTTGGTGTCGATCGACACCACCTTATTGGTGTCGATCGACACCTTCCCTCTTTACACATTCCTTGCTTAAGTGCATCCTGTTTGCTTAGGTGTGTGACCCTGTAGGATCAAATGATACTAGTAATGAGTTCATAACTCACCAGTCATGAGAAGCTTCTAGCAAAGCGTCATGATTACCTAGTACCAGATGACTGTATGATCTCAACAAACAACTACATCTAGAGTAAGTACTGAGATGATTTCGGGACATTCCCAACAATCTCCCACTTGTACTGGAATCATCTATTCCCATAATCCCTTCATCTCTATATCTCGATAAGGCATAAGGCAAGAACCGTGTCATCCTTATTAAGCCAATATCATGTTCATCGAACTCTGATTTATACTGACAAGACAAACAACTGACATTCAGTTCGTTCGAGTGCGGCCACACATTTCTCAGTATCAAATCTCCGATGGGCCCTGAGATATTTATCTCCCGTTTAACAGGAGGGACAAATTCCATCTTGTTCCATCCCTGTTCCTTCACACACTCCATGATACACCCAATCAATGTCTTTATAGTCACCTTTTACGGCTGACGTTTGACAAAGTCAAAGTGGACCAATTCATATGCAAGAAATCATGATGAACTCAGGTCTAAGGACTATACTCTATAGTCGTAATGAGAAACTCTCATGACACTTTATTATCCTGTAGAGTTCTCATTAGCGGGTCATGTCCGATCATATGTTCTCTAACATATATCTATGTGATTGACTTTAATACTCTTATTAATGACTCCATGAAACTTAGTCATCAGTCAACTCACAATCTAGTCTCACGCAGTTGTCATTGTCCCCTTTTGACAACCTTGACTAGGGACAAAATTAATCCATGTCATTTATTTCTTATAGGGTCTCATGATCAAGTCCTCAACTTGATGACCTATTAAATAACATAAATTATTTTGGGACCTTTTAATTTAAAGACACATTGAAATCATATTTCATTAATGTAACCAAAATGTCTACATGAACACCAAAAATAACTAAAATAAGACAACTCCCACTAAAATCAAGATCTCATCTCAATATCCCTAATGCCTATAGCAGCCGTATGACTCTCATGCTTAGGCCTCGGGAGTGGCTTGGTCAGAGGATCAGCGACATTCTCATCCGTTGGAACTCTGCTGATCTTCACGTCTCCTCTATCAATGATATCGCGAATCAAGTGATACCGCCTCTCAATGTGTTTGGACTTCTGGTGTGATCTGGGTTCCTTTGCCTGAGCAATGGCTCCATTGTTGTCGCACAACAAGGCCACTGGCTCCGATATGCTAGGAATCACACCAAGTTCGGTCACGAACTTCTTGATCCAAACAACTTCCTTTGCTGCTTCAGAAGCAGCAATGTATTCAGCCTCTGTAGTGGAATCTGCTACGGTGCTCTGCTTGGAACTCTTCCAACTGACTGCACCACCATTCAGACAAAAGACATATCCGGACTGAGACCGGAAATCGTCTTTATCCGTCTGAAAGCTCGCATCTGTGAATCCACTCACAACCAGCTCATCACTTCCTCCATAGACCACGAATTTATCCTTAGTGTATCTCAAATACTTGAGGATATTCTTGACAGCTGTCCAGTGACTCTCACCTGGATCAGATTGGTATCTACTCGTCATGCTCAAAGCACAAGCAACATCTGGACGAGTACAGAGCATGGCATACATGATAGATCCTACAGCTGAAGCATAAGGAATCCTATCCATCCGCTCCCGCTCAGCCTGTGTCGAAGGAGACTGCTTCTTGCTGAGAGTGACGCCATGCAACATTGGCGTGAAGCCCTTCTTGGAATCATGCATATTGAATCTGTGCAAGACCTTATCGATATAAGTATCTTGACACAATCCAATTAGCCTGTTCGCTCTATCTCTATAGATTCTTATTCCAAGAATATACGCGGCTTCACCCATGTCTTTCATGGAAAAACAACTTCCGAGCCAAGCCTTGACGGACTGAAGCAATGGAATGTCGTTTCCGAGAATAAGTATGTCATCAACATACAGTACGAGAAATGCAATTCTGCTCCCACTAGTCTTTTTGTACACACAAGGTTCCTCTTCGTTCTTGATGAGGTCAAACTTTTTGACCGCTTCATCAAAACGAAGGTTCCAGCTCCGTGATGCTTGCTTCAATCCATAAATGGATCGATGAAGCTTGCATACCTTCCCAGCATTTTTAGGATCTGTGAAATCCTCAGGCTGTGTCATGTACACATCCTCCTCCAGAATTACGTTAAGGAAAGCTGTTTTCACATCCATCTGCCAAATCTCATAATCATAATAAGCGGCAGTTGCTAGGAGAATCCGAATGGATTTAAGCATAGCGACTAGGGAATAGGTCTCATCATAGTCAATACCATGAATTTGCTTGAAACCTTTAGCCACCAACCTAGCCTTGAATATCTGTATATTCCCATCCACGTCAATCTTCTTCTTGAAGATCCATTTGCACTCTATGGCTTTTACACCATCAGGCAAATCTACCAAGGACCATACTTGGTTTTCTGACATGGATCCCATTTCAGATTTAGCGGCATTAAGCCACTTTTCGGAGTCTGGGCCCAACATTGCTTCTTTGAAAGTCGCAGGCTCGTCACTGTCAATGATCAACAAGTCATGACAATCCGTTATGAGAAATCCTTGATATCTCTCGGGTTCGTGACGGATCCTTCCGGATCTGCGAACTTCCGGCTGCACAGGTGCGGGTTCTACAACTCTTTGTATTTCCACTGGCTGCTCTTCCTCTACAGGTTGAGTAGCCTCCTGTGATTCTCGAATTTCTTCGAGTTGTACTTTACTCCCACTACTCTTCTTGGAAAGAAACTCTCTCTCCAGGAAAGTACAATCCTGAGCAACAAACACTTTGTTCTCAGAACGGTTGTAGAAGTAGTACGCCTTGGTTTCCTTAGGATAACCAACGAAGAAGCACTTGTCGGATTTGGGTGCGAGCTTATCGGAAATCAACCGTTTTACATAAGCCTCACAACCCCAAATTTTCAGGAAAGACAAACTTGGAACATTTCCAGTCCACATCTCATGTGGTGTCTTTTCAGCTGATTTTGTAGGAACTCTGTTTAGAGTAAACATAGACGTTTCTAGAGCGTATCCCCAAAAGGATAATGGAAGGTCTGTTTGACTCATCATTGATCGAACCATATCCAATAAGGTCCGATTCCTCCTCTCGGAAACTCCATTCCATTGGGGCATTCCAGGAGGAGTGAGCTGTGAAAAAATTCCACACTCTCTCAGATGATCATCGAACTCTTGGCTTAAGTATTCTCCTCCGCGATCTGATCGAACAACTTTAATACTTTTGCCAAGTTGGTTCTGTACTTCATTTTGGAACTCCTTGAACTTTTCAAAGGATTCCGACTTGTGTCTCATCAAATAGACATAGCCATACCTACTGAAATCATCAGTAAAGGTGATGAAGTACTGATAATTTCCTCTAGCACTCGTGCTCATCGGGCCGCACACATCTGTATGTATTAGGCCCAATAAGTCACTGGCCCTTTCATTTGGTTTGTTGAAAGGGGCCCTAGTCATTTTGCCCATTAAACAAGATTCACATTTCTCACATGATTCGTAATCAAATGAGCCCAAAAGCCCATCTTTATGGAGCTTCTGAATGCGTCTCTCGTTTATGTGACCCAAACAACAATGCCAGAGAAAAGTCGGGTTTTCGTCATTTGACTTAAACCGTTTAGTATTTATGTTGTTAACGGGTATAGATTGGTTTAAGACATAAAGCCCATTCTCTAATGGGGCGCTACCATAAAACATATGATTAAGATTAAAAGAGCAACACTTGTCTTTAATCATAAAATCAAAACCATCCAAATCCAAACAGGAAACTGAAATGATGTTTCTGCTTATAGCAGGTACATAGTAGCAATTATGCAAATTTAAAACCAAGCCCGAAGGCAGAGACAACTTGTAGACGCCTACAACCAATGCAGCAACTCTTGCTCCATTCCCGACTCGCAGCTCTACTTGTCCCTTTTCCAGCGTTCTACTCTCACTTAGTGCCTGCATATTAGTACAAATATGAGCACCACAGCCGGTATCCAATACCCATGAGTTAGAACCTGAAGAAGTAACATTTACTTCAATAATATAAATACCTGGAGAAGCCGTCTCGTACGTCTTCTTCAATTTTTCGTAACCTTCCAGGAATTTCTTGCAATTTCTCTTCCAATGCCCGGGCTCCTTACAGAAGTGGCACTTATCAGCTTCAGAAGGACCAGCCTTTGGCTTAGGAGCGGGCGTGATGAGTCCCAAAATTACCGTTTTCTATATAGGATTTAGGTTTGTATATTGAGTCAACTAACTTATATTAGATAGAATATAGGACTATATGCTTCACTTAGTGTATTTCAGGTCTGAGAAGCAAATATTGGAAAAGGAAGAGTTTTGGATCAATTTGGATGCAAATATACATTGAAAGATGCAGAGTCCAGCAGACCCGTCAGAAGTATGGCCTCAGACGAATACCTTCCCACCGTTGGATCTTGCTAAGAGTTTTACACAAGATAGCTAAGGGAGTTAGCTTTCATCTCCAAGTGGTTTGAAGGAAATCCAACGGTGCAATCAAGAGTTATTGCCGATTTACTGAAGACATGTCAACCTGCTGACGAAGCCGACGCGGAGGAGAGTTGGGATCGATCGATCCACACTTGGATTGATCGATCCTGTGAAGAATTTCGGCCCAAAGCCCATGAAGATGAGGACCGATCGATCTGGCCCATGGATCGACCGGTCCACCGCCTCTTTTGCCTCCTCTCCAAGTTTTTCCATTTCTTTTGTTTCCTTTTGTTGCACCTCCTTACCCCTATAAAAGGAGGGCTCGCCCATTGTATTACACACACCTTTTTCAGAGCAGTGGCTCTCTCTTTTGAGAGCTGTAGCTCTCTCCTAGTTTTTATTTTAGTTTCCTTTTATATTTATTTTATAGCTTTCTTTTTAGGTTTAGATTCTTTAATAAAGATGTTTCCTTTTGTGTTCGTCTTTGTTCTTGTTTCTATGCTCGATTAGTTAGCTTATTAGGTTTAGGGTTTCAGAAAGGATGTGAGTAATTCGTTAGGTTGTTAGTTTGGGAATTTATCTTTATGGTTCTTCATCTATAGTTGTTCTTAATGCTAGAATTAGACTGATCACCTCGTTCTAGATTTTAGGTTGATTAATTAAGACACGACAGTGCGGTTAGTCACCTGACATACATAGGTGAGCAAGGTGATCCATGGCCAACGACAGTTGTAGTCGTGGCACCTTGTGAACATATCAATCTTGCTTGTTAATGCTTGCTTTACTTTATTAGGATCACGCGACAGCTGTTTTCTAGTATCGTATTGTTTAGTTAGGTATCTGCACGACAGTGATTTACCTATACCTTAGTGAATTGAGTTCAAGAACGGTTCTTAAATATTCCCATTTAACTGCTTTGTCGCATCCTGGAAGAATACCCTATGTCTAATGTTTTTATTTTATTATTTATTTATCTTTTATTTCTTGTTTAATCTAGAAAAACCAATATCTATTTCTTTCTTAGCTTAACTTTAATCTCATAGATTCGTAGTGTAACTTATCGGTCTCTGTGGATTCGACCCTAAAGTGCTACAACTGATTACCGTATCTGATCCGGTAGTTTGCATATTTAGGTTTATTATTTGACCTACGATCAGGGCGCCGGCTTGTCCTTGTTCTCAACCTGGACAGCCTTGCCTTTTCCTTTGCCCTTGCCAGGTTTCTTTTGCTTTTTACCCTTTTGTACCATAAGTACACTCGGGGTGGCCTTCTTAAGGTTAGGCTCAGCAGTCTTAAGCATCCCATGCAACTTAGCCAACGTCTTCGTCAAGTTGTTCATATTGTAGTTCATGATGAACTGATCAAAGCTTGACGGCAGTGACTGCAGTATGATATCAGTAGCCAACTCTTAGCTAATGGGACAGTCCAGTCTCCCCAGATTATCAATATAACCTATCATCTTAATGACATGGGGACTGACTGGAGCATCCTGTGGCAGCTTGCACCCAACCAGAGACTTCACCAACTGGTGTCTCTCAGTTCGTGCTTGCTCCTAAAACAACGCTTTCAGGCTAGTGATCATCTCGATGGGCGACGCCACGTTCTCATATTGCTTCTGCAATTCCGAGTTCATGGTAGCCAACATCAGACAAGTCACATCGACCACATCATTAGAATGCTTATCCCAAGCATTCTTTTCAGACTGCGGGGCATTGGCACGGTACTTCTCCGGGAGAACTTTCTCAAGGACATAGTCCTTCTTCTCCTGCTTGAGAACGATTCTCAAGTTCCGATACTAATCGAGAAAGTTAGATCCATTCAACTTGTCCTTCTCAAGGACGGATCTCAAGGAGAAAGGGTTTGAATTGGAGCTTGACATGGCTGAAAAACAAACAAAATAGAGGTTCAGTTAGGGTGTTCAAGAAAAAGAGAAATCTTAACAATTAAGAAAACTCGCATTATATTCAACACAAATGTTTCCTCAATGAATATAATGACCCAAAATCCATATTTCATAAAAAACTTAGGTGAGCCACTGGCTATCACCCAAGGCTTAATTATTTAGGTAAGCAACTCTTTGCTAATCATATCCAATATGACTTTTGGCTGTGGACAAAACATCTTATGTTTCATCCACCTGATGTCTATGGGCCCAGAACTTCTGATGGCCCACTCAAGTTAACCAATCTATCAATCATGTAATAGCTGATGTCATATTTAGGTTTATTATTTGACCAAAGATCAAATTGGCGCCGTTGCCGGGGACCAATAACGCTTGCCTACGAGTTTAAGATTAGGGTTTAGTCTAAGATTTTTTTTTTTTTTTTTATTTTTATTTTTACTAATTAGGGTTTTGTTTTTCTATTTTTGTAGGTACCAAAAAAAAAAAAAAAAAAAAAAAAAAAAAAAAAGAAAAAGCCGCCGCCGAGCTAGGGTTTATGGACGTCGAGACGTTTTGTGGAGGCACGAGAAGTCTTGTGGATGCACAAGACTTGAAGAAGAAGATGGAACGGATGTACATCGAGCTCCATGAAACAATTGAGAGTTTGCTTCCCGTGTTAATTCTTTTAACGTGCGGGTATCTGAGATTGCGTCTTGCTCTAATCCTAAAGAGTTCTGCAATGCAATCACGATTCGAAGTGGGATTGAAGATGTACAAGCCTTCGAAGAAGCTCCGGATCGATCGATCCAGCACAACAATCGATCGATCCAAGACAGCCAGCAACTAGTCCCGATCTGCACTACAGATCGATCGGTCCATCCTATAGACCGATCGATCCCTTCACCTGTTGCCGATTCCAAGGCTAAAGATTGGAGGTAATGCGGTTTTCTCTAAGTTGTCCGCAATTACGGCTCACGCTGGAGCTAAGGATAAGCTTCCTACTGCAGCAACCCAACAAGTCCTGATCAAAAACAAAGAAGGACTGATCGGTCTGCTGTATGACGATGCCGTACTGACCGGAGGGTCAGGACCGACCGATCCTCCTTCAGATCGATCGGTCTGCACTGTGAAATCAGGAATTCCTGACCTGTTTTCGAATGATGCCGGTACGCATGTAGTTGCAAGAGCTGTTGTGGTTCCTTACAAGCCAAAGCATCCTTATCCACACGTTTCTAAGGTGCAACCTGATGCTAAGACGAATAATCGCTTCAAAGAGGTAACCCGCACGATAATTGATGTTCTTCCATTCTCCAAAGCTCTGGAGCGGTTACCATTCTTCCGAAAGATTCTTCGTGATGTTGTTGCTGGAAAAGAAGACTTTGAAGAGATTAGTGCATTCTTAGCGGAACGAAGGGACACTCCCACCCCGAAGCTAAATACGATGTCAAAGCTAGAAGATCCCGGGAAGTTTGTTGTCCCATGTTCAATTGATGGAGAGGTTTTCAGCGACAATCTCTGTGATTCTGGATCTAGCGTGTACCTCATGTCTAACGCTATTACCGAGCGGTTAGGGATAAGCGATATGCAAGCTTCTCAGGTATCTCTCAAGTTTGCAGATGCTTCCACCATAACTCCTGATGGCTTGATTCAAAGCTTAGATGTTCGCGTTGGAAGTTGCTTGGTTCCCACTGATTTTGCATGTCATAGAGATGATCGAAGGTTCTGTTATACCTTTGATTTTTGGGAGACGTTTCCTTGCAACCGTGGGTGCCATTGTAAGAGGATTGCCTTCTCTAACATCAATGAGAAAATCTTCTACAACGCAACCTCTACCAATGAAGCTATAGGATATGGCTCTTGTCTCACTATAGACAATGAGAAGACGGTGGATGTCATAGGAGACCTTGGTGATGAGAATGATGTCAACGAAGTCCTGGATGGAGACACTCATTCTTCTAAGAAGCGATGCGAGAAGATCCAGCTGACACGACCGATCAGTCTGACCTTAATCTGCATCGAGGAACAGAAGCCTCGAGATCGACCGATCTACACCAGAGATCGATCGATCCCACCCAGGAAATAGCTCCTAGACGACGCAGCGGAAAGGAATCAGCTACCGGAGAGCGAGAGTGGAAAAGCAAGGATCGAGATGACACCGTTGCACTACAAGCTTACAAGTTCGAGCCTACTCGGTTTCTATAAACCGATATCTTGGTCGCGATGGAAATTCTCAATGATGTTCAGGAGTTTATTTCGGTGCACAACAACGCGCTTCGGTCTCGAAGAAGATAATCCTAATTGGTAGCCTAGTGACTCCCATCATCACATATTGCCGTTTCACCATCGCACATCCCCCACCGGAGCATAAGGCGCGATTCATTGATCGGGTGCACTTGTACGCTAGCAAGATCCTTATCCACCATGCACTGGTCTACCGTTTCCATGGTCATGATGGGCTTTACAAGTACATTCGAATGCCCCGCTCTGAGTTCACATCTCTCGCTACACCAGGGAGCATTCGCTTTAATCCGCCTGCTGGGGCGCTTTGAAAGAGACCGATTACACCGAAGACTAGTGGCATCCGAAGAGTAGCACGCACCGGACATCTTGATGAGGCTGGCCCTTCTCAGCCTCCTGCTTCTCAGCCACAACGTTTCAGCACTACTCCTCTCATGTGCCTCCATTTCATTTTGATATGAGCGAGTACGTCGCCATAGAGCCACCGGAGGAGCCGAACTCGGAGTTTGAGCGTTGTGTCTATAATACGACCAAGCAGAAGAACTCCTTGCTGACTCGGTTTGCATCATGGCTCTGCTGCATTGCACCACCACCACCGCCTCCACCTCCACGCGAGCCTACACATCCCCCCCCCATTGGTCCCGGAGCATGAGGTTGACTACTCTAGCGCTGCTCACTTGGACACCTCCGTCCCTGAAGACGAGGTTGCTGCTTCTAAGCCCTCTGCTCCAGACCCTTCTCCTCGCTCTCATACTTGGCTTTCCACACATCGCCACACGAGCTTGGAGTCTAGCTTTCCGCAGGACTTCCGCATTCGCAACAGGCGAGAGCTTGCTTTGAAGCGGATTTTCATTCTGCCACACATGCTGCCTGAAACAAGAGTCAAGCTAACGACTTTAAAAAAGCGCTTATGGGAGGCAACCCACTGAGTTCGTACATACTTGTCTTTCTTTTTTGTTTTTATTTATTTTTGGTTTTATTTTTAGGATTTTATTACGGTGAAATCACGTCCGGTGTTAAGTGTTTTCAGGAATAGGTACTCAACGCAGAAGATGCGAAACTTTTTGTTCCAGACACTGGAGACCGATCGATCCTGTCGACAGATCGATCGATCCCCTGGCGATTGACAAAGTCCACGACCATCGAAGATCTAGACCGATCGATCTGAGACGTCAGACCGATCGATCCCCTGCCCTGATGATGAGTCTTATTTTTATCGTTTTTAATCTATGTTTTAGGATTATTATTTGAGTCAATTAACATATATTAGATAGATATTAGGACTATATGCTTTACTTAGTGTATTTCAGGTCTGAGAAGCAAATATTGGAAAAGGAAGAGTTTTGGATTGTTTTGGATGCAAATACACATATGAAGATTCAGAGTCCAGCAGACCCGTCAGAAGTATGGCCTCAGACGAATACCTTCCACCGTTGGACCTTGCTAAGATTTTGAGTCAAGATAGCTAAGCGAGTTAGCTTTCATCTCCAAGTGGTTTGAAGGAAATCTAACGGTGCAATCAAGAGTTATGGCCGATTTACTGAAGACATGTCAACCTGCTGACGAAGCCGACACGGACGAGAGTGAGGATCGACCGGTCCAATATTAGGATCGATCGATCCTGGGAAGAATCAAGGCCCAAGCCCATGAAGATGGAGACCGATCGATCCAGCCCATGGATCGACCGGTCCACCGCCTCTTTTGCCTCTTCTCCAAGATTTTCCATTTCTTTTGTTTCCTTTTGTTGCTCTCTCCTTTTACTATATAAAGGGGGCACGTCCCTTGTATTCTACACACCAGAATTCATTCAAAAACTTTTCTTTTGTTTGTGGGCAAGAGATATCAAAGCTCTCTAGCTCCTTTTTAGTTTTATTTTAGGAAATAAAGATGTTTTCGTTTATTGAATGCTTTGTTTCTTTTTCCATGTCTGAGTAGTTTCCTTATTAGGTTTAGGGTTTCGGAAGGGATGTGATTAATTCGTTAGGTTGTTAGTTTGGGAATTTAGGTTTATAGTTCTTCATCTATTGTTGTTCTTAATGCTAGAATTAGACTGATCACCTATTTCTAAGATCTTAGGCGGTACGAAAATAATCGCTGGAATCAACATTAGGCGAGCAAGGTTTCATGATTTGAGGCGAAAGTCCTGGCCATGACATCTTGTGAACATATCAATCTTATTCTTAATGCTAGTATTACTCTAGGGAACGCGCGAGAGCGGTTGTCTAATATAGTATTACTAAGTAGGTATTTGCGCGAGAGGGAGATGTCTTATTAATTGTGAATTGAGTTCAAGAACTATTCTTTAACATTCCTTTACTTCGATTTGCTTGTTGTTTCACATCCTGGAAGAATACCCTAGACCTAATGCTTGTCTCATTATTGAATTTCCTGTTTGAATTACTCATTGCTTAAAACAAATCTCTTAATTTGCTCCTAGCTGTATTTAGTCTAATTGTCTTATAGTGCAACTTTGGTCTCTGTGGATTCGACCCTTTAATACTACAACTGATTGCCGTATTTGATCCGGTAGTTGTTTATTTTAGGTTATTATTTGACCCAAGATCAAATTTGGCGCCGTTGTCGGGGACCAATAGATTGCCTCTAGGATTTTTAGAATTGAATTAAGTCTAGGTTTTATTTTATTTTCGTTTTATTAATCTATTTTATTTATCTTATTTTAGGTAAACAATGGAAGCAGCTGACCAAGGAGCACGAGCAGCGAGATGTGACCGAGACGTGCTTGATCATGCCGCCCTACCTGCCGGATCGATCGATCCTGCTGGAAGATCGATCGATCCTGTTCATACGCCGCCAAGACGCATCACTTTGAGAGAGCACAACGCACCGTATCAATTCTACCAGGACCGGTCTGCCATCTGCCCACCTACTCCTGAGGTGGAAGACTACCAGATCAAGCACATCTTGATCTCTCTAGTTCAAAACCGTGTCTTCAACGTGACCGCATCGGAGAATCCTCTTGATCACATCGAAACTTTCGAAGGACTGTGCAACACTGCGAAGCAGAACGGAGTGCCCTATGACTATTTAAGGCTTACTCTTTTCAAGTTCTCCTTGGGAGAGAAAGCTTTGAGATGGCTCAAGCTGCTTGAGCCCGGATCCATTACAACTTGGGAGCAATGTAGAGGAAAGTTTCTGAACCATTTCTACACCAAGTCTCTATCCGCAAAGATGAGGAACAGGATCGTTACGTTTTCACAAGAGGAAGGTGAACCATTCTGTGAAGCTTGGGCGCGATTCAAGGAGTATTTGAGAGACTGCCCACATCATGGGTATGCAAGGGAGAATCTGATGAACATCTTCTATTGCGGAGTCAACTCCGACTATCAAAAGGCGCTAGACATAGGAAGCCGCGGTGACTTCTCCACCAATACGGCTGACGAGGCCACTCTCCTTATCGATAACCTAGCAGCAAGTAGCAGTGACAAGATCGCTGATACACCTCAGGAGGACAACTACGCTTTCAAGGACCTCAGCTCTAAAGTGGACACTCTCCTACAAAGGAATCGGCGTGTCATACGTCGAAAAGCTCCCATTAATCTTGATCTTGACGAGACTGAAGAGCTCCACTACTTGGGTAGGCAAGCGAACTTCCAGGGCTATGGAGGATACCCCCACCAGGCATATCCACCGCAACAAGGTTTTCAACCTTACTCCCGTGCGTACCATGAGCCTAATCCGCAAGAAAGTAGACTCGAAGCGATGATGCGCACCCTCATGGATAGCCACCAGCAGAGCTCCAATAACATCAACGTCAAGATCGACAGTATATACAATGATTTACACGGGAGGATCGAGACGTTAAGCACTCACATGCGTATACTCGAAAACCAGGTGGCACAATCCGCATCCTATGTTCGAGCACCACCAGGAATACTTCCGGGGAAACCAGAAGACAACCCAAAGGAGTTCATGCATGCAATAACGCTAAGAGGCGGGAAAATGTACGATCCACCCAAATGGCCAGAAGGCACCAATCCACCAGCCGGATGGACCGATCGATCTCCACCACAGACCGATCGGTCTGCGCAGGAAAGGAACCCCAGACAGGAGATAGAGACCGATCGATCCCCTACTCAGATCGACCGGTCTACCACCAATAACGCTCCAGCTTCAACAAGAGTCAACCCATTTGATGTGGAAGACTTTGACGAGGTCTTTAGAGATCCTGAGAATGAGGAACCCCCTGTCCAAGTTCCTAAACCAGCAAAAGCACCGCCACCAGTAGCTCAACAAAAGGCACCTTTCCCAGTTCGCAAAAGAAACGCGATGCGCGAGAAGGAGTACGACAAGATGAAATCAGTAGTGGGAGATTTCCAAGTGAAACTTCCATTTGTCGAAGCCGTTCAAATGGTGCCATGCCTTAAGAAACTTATGAAAGACATTCTGACAAACAAGGCTAACTTAGAGCAAGGAGCCATGCATCTTACGCATGAGTGCAGTACGATAATTCAAGACCAGCTGCCCGAAAAGCATAAAGATCCTGGTCCATTCACTCTGCCATGCTCAATTGGGGATTTAGACTTCAAGAAATGTCTTTGTGACTTGGGAGCAAGTGTGAGTCTCATGCCACTTAGTGTTGCGCAACAACTCGGTTACTTCTCCTTTAAACCAACCAGGGTGACTCTCGTATTGGCTGACCGATCGACGAGACGTCCCGAAGGGTTTATCGAGAATCTACCAGTTAAGATAGGAAACAGTTGTATCCTTACCGATTTCATTGTCTTGAGGTTCGACAAGGAACCGCGGAATCCCATCATTCTTGGAAAGCCATTTCTCGCCGCTGCTGGAGCCATGATTAACGTGAAGGAAGGGAAGATCGAACTCCGCATGGACAATCTTATAATGGAGTTCAACCTGGAGCGACTTGCCAAGAATCCCACCATAGATGGTCAAGCTTTTCAAGTCGACGCAATGGAAGAACTAGCAGACGAAGTATGCGAAGAAGTGTGCTCGACCGATTATGTTCAGACAGCCCTGACCAAGCCAACTTACGACCTAAGTTTTCACTGTTCAAAGATTGCGGAGCTGATAAGCCAACTTGACCAAGCACCAATAGCTGAAAGGAAAGTGTTCAGCCTGCCATTGGGACACGGATCGACCGATCCGGCGGACGGACCGACCGATCTGGATAAAGGATCGACCGATCCTATGTACACTGTCAATACAGAAGCCGAGGCGGACGGACCGATCGATCTGGACCTTGGACCGATCGGTCCTACTCTTAAAAACCCTTCTAAGCCGAAAGAAGATTGGAGCGAAGCATCCGCACCAAAGGTTGAGCTTAAGCCACTCCCCGCAGGACTCAAGTACGCGTACCTGGGGCCGAATTCCACCTACCCAGTAATCATCAATGCTAGTCTTAACAACGTGGAGACGACACTTCTGCTCAGCAAGCTACGACAGTACCGGAAAGCCTTAGGTTACTCTCTCGACGATATCACTGGTATCTCGCCTGAGCTCTGTACGCATCGCATTCATCTCGAGGATCCTTCTAAATCCTCCATCGAGAATCAGAGACGCCTGAACCCCAATCTTCGAGAAGTAGTGAAGAAGGAGATTCTCAAGCTTCTAGGCGCAGGTGTGATTTACCCAATCTCGGATAGCACATGGGTGAGTCCAGTCCACGTAGTGCCAAAGAAGGGTGGTGTTACTGTCGTCGCCAACGAGAAGAACGAGTTAATCCCGACTCGTACCGTTACAGGCCATCGGATGTGTATCGACTACCGGAAGCTCAACGCCGCTACAAGGAAAGATCACTTCCCACTGCCGTTCATTGACCAAATGCTTGAGCGCCTGGCTAATCATGCGTACTATTGCTTCCTCGACGGATACTCCGGGTTTTTCCAAATCCCAATCCACCCTGATCACCAAGAGAAGACAACATTCACTTGTCCATATGGAACGTTTGCCTATCGGAGAATGCCTTTCGGATTGTGCAATGCGCCTGCCACTTTTCAGCGGTGTATTATGTCTATTTTCACCGATCTCATTGAAGACATCATGGAGGTATTCATGGATGACTTCTCTGTTTATGGCTCATCCTTCTCGGCATGTCTATCCAACCTTTGCAAGGTTTTACAACGATGCGTGGATAAGCACTTGGTTCTCAATTGGGAGAAATGTCACTTCATGGTCACCGACGGAATAGTTCTAGGCCATCAGATATCGGAGAAGGGGATCGAAGTAGACAAGGCAAAGATCGAAGTCATGATGAGCTTGCAACCACCAAAGACGGTAAGAGAGATACGCGGTTTCTTAGGACACGCAGGTTTCTAGCGGCGATTCATCAAAGACTTCTCTAAGATAGCCAGGCCGCTAACCCAGCTTCTATGCAAGGACGTCCCATTCGTTTTTGATGACAAATGTCAGGAGGCATTTCTCATTCTGAAGAAGGCACTTGTGTCCGCACCCGTAGTACAACCGCCAGATTGGACTTTACCTTTTGAAGTTATGTGCGATGCAAGTGATTTCACCGTTGGTGCGGTACTCGGACAACGAAAAGATGGTAAACTCCACGTCATCTATTACGCTAGTCGAACGCTAGACGGGGCACAGACGAATTATGCTACCACGGAAAAGGAGCTCCTCGCGATCGTGTTTGCTTTCGAGAAGTTTCGATCTTACTTAGTGGGTTCGAAAGTCATAGTCCATTCTGATCACGCCGCTCTCCGCTACTTGCTTTCTAAGAAAGACACCAAGCCAAGACTTCTGCGATGGATTCTCCTCTTACAAGAATTTGATCTCGAGATCCGTGACAAGAAGGGGGTCGAGAATGGAGTTGCCGATCACCTTTCCCGTCTGAAGATTGAAGCGGACGTTCCTATCGATGATCGCATTCCAGTGGAAAACGTATACGTGATCTCACTCCTCAAAGAGCTTTACGAACCCGTCGCCGATGTTCAGGCAATATCTCGTGTCGTTAATGACATTCCCTGGTACGCTGATTACGCCAATTATCTATGTGCCGGAGATGAACCTCCAAACTTTACTGGATATGCGAAGAAGAAGTTCTTACGGGATGTGCGACATTACTTCTGGGACGAGCCATACCTCTATAAGCGTTGTGTGGACGGGCTCTATAGGCGATGTGTCGCCGAATCTGAGATGAATGGTATTCTCTACCATTGCCATGGATCCGCATATGCTGGCCATTTCGCTACATTCAAGACTGCTACGAAGGTTTTGCAAGCCGGACTATGGTGGCCTACCTTGTTTCGCGATGCACACACTTACGTCTCCAAGTGTGACACATGCCAACGATGTGGGAATATCAGCAAGCGAAACGAGATGCCCCAAAATTACATTTTAGAGATCGAAGTCTTTGACTGTTGGGGAATCGATTTCATGGGACCCTTCCCTAGCTCTTATGGGAATGAATATATCCTAGTTGCGGTCGATTACGTCTCTAAGTGGGTAGAAGCTATAGCCAGCCCGACCAATGATCATAGGGTGGTTCTCCATCTTTTCAAACACGTGATCTTTCCACGTTTTGGCATCCCTAGGATCGTTATCAGTGATGGCGGATCGCACTTTATCAATAAGACATTCGCCGGCCTCCTTCGGAAGTATGGTGTCACACACAAGGTCGCTACACCCTACCACCCTCAGACAAGTGGACAAGTAGAGGTCTCTAACCGGCAAATCAAAGCTATTTTGGAGCGCACAGTGAATAGTACGCGCAAAGATTGGTCGCTGAAGCTTGACGATGCGCTATGGGCTTATCGAACGGCGTACAAAACACCAATCGGCACCACACCATTTACGATGGTCTACGGGAAGGCTTGTCACTTGCCAGATGAATTTGAGTACAACTCATTTTGGGCCACAAAGCAAATGAACTTCAACACGAAGACTGCCGCAGAAAAACGCCTGATTCAGCTTAATGAGCTTGATGAGATTCGCATGAATGCTTACGAAAGTAATAGAATCTACAAGGAACGCGCTAAGGCTTGGCATGACAAGAAAATTGTTCCTAAGCACTTTGAAGTTAATGATCGGGTATTACTCTTCGATTCTCGTTTGCGGCTTTTCCCTGGAAAATTGCGTTCTCGATGGGTCGGCCCGTTTCTGGTAACAGAGGTTCGTCCCTATGGTGCTGTGGTACTGGCACGCCCAGATGGTGGTAGATTTGTTGTGAACGGACAACGCTTGAAGCGATATCTTGCCGACGAAGTGATAGAAACACCGAGGTCACTTCGCTTGGCTGCTCCTCCACCTGCCTAGCACTTCATCCGGTCAAGCTAACGACTTTAAAAAAGCGCTTATGGGAGGCAACCCATTGAGTTTGTACATACTTTCTCTTCTTCTTTTGTTTTTCTTTCTTCGTTTTTATTTTTAGGATGTTTATTACGGTGAAATCAAGTCCGGTGTTAAGTGTTTTTAGGAATAGGTACTCAACTGGAGACCGATCGATCTTGACGTCAGACCGATCGATCCCCTGGCGATTGACAAAGTCCGAGACCAAAGACGATTCGGACCGATCGATCCCTCGCGAGGATCGATCGATCCCCTGCTCCTAGCAGAATTGGGACTCATGTCACATTGTCCAGACACACCTAACGTTTGATCACTGGTTTTTCTATCCTTTTCTTTTAGCTTTTGATTTTATATTATGTATATTATCACTATATTTAGTTATCGGTTTCATTTCTTCCTTTGGTTTTTTCTTACACACCGGGACGGTGTGAAGTAAGTCTGGGGGAGGAATGTGACCATTTGCACTAACATCTTTATTTTTATTTGAGTCGTTTTATTGAGTCAAAATGGTTTGGAACTTGGAACTTCTTTTGTGAATTGGTTGTTCGTACTAATACCTTCTGCTATCCGTTATGATTATTCCTTTTGAAGAGCTGAAGATTGGAACGCCATAGCCGAACAACTCACCAGAAGTCCCTATCTCTTGGAAATCCGATTGACTTGGCGTTGACTCCACCTATGACAAGACGTTAATTTGGACTTAATCTTCTCAACTTGGGGCTTGGTATACATCGAACGCGACCTCTGACTCAAGCTTTCCGAGATGCGCATAACTTCTAAAAAAGTATGGTTCCCCTATCTCTTCTCCTGAATAAAAAAAAAAAAAAAAAAAAAAAAAGAAAAAGAAAAGAAAAGGGATGTGGTAAACAAAGAAGTGGGCCGAGGGATGTGTGGTTACCCCCTTGCATACTTCGGACTCATGAAAACCAACCCCGGGCTAAAGAAAAAGAGATCGATAGAAAAAATAAAATGATACCCTAGAAAAGTAGGGAGAAATCGATCTCATGAAGAAAAAGGGAAGATGAGGAAAGGAACCATAAGAAGAATGTCTTGGAAGCTAGAGGAAGATAAGCGTCTACGCGATCTTTGATCGATACTCCCTCGTTGAGACCACATGCTTGTAAAGAAATGAATGTAGGGAGTCAACAATGGAGATTTTGGAGCTTCCTTGAGATCTCGGGACATCAGTACGGAGGGTTGCTAAGCCGATGGTCATTACATGATGTAAGCTCAAACTTTTGAGTGATGGGTTTACGGAAAAGGTATGAAGATTCTCGAGAAGTTGTAAGTTCCTGTTTTCCAAACCTTTCTCTTTAAGATTTGTCTTTCTGATTGTTCTTACTTGAGGACAAGCAAAGATTCAAGTCTGGGGGAATTGATGAGTCTTATTTTTATCGTTTTTAATCTATGTTTTAGGATTATTATTTGAGTCAATTAACATATATTAGATAGATATTAGGACTATATGCTTTACTTAGTGTATTTCAGGTCTGAGAAGCAAATATTGGAAAAGGAAGAGTTTTGGATTGTTTTGGATGCAAATACACGTATGAAGATTCAGAGTCCAGCAGACCCATCAGAAGTATGGCCTCAGACGAATACCTTTCCACCGTTGGACCTTGCTAAGATTTTGAGTCAAGATAGCTAAGGGAGTTAGCTTTCATCTCCAAGTGGTTTGAAGGAAATCTAACAGTGCAATCAAGAGTTATGGCCGATTTACTGAAGACATGTCAACCTGCTGACGAAGCCGACACGGACGAGAGTGAGGATCGACCGGTCCAATATTAGGATCGATCGATCTTGGGAAGAATCAAGGCCCAAGCCCATGAAGATGGAGACCGATCGATCCAGCCCATGGATCGACCGGTCCACCGCCTCTTTTGCCTCTTCTCCAAGATTTTCCATTTCTTTTGTTTCCTTTTGTTGCTCTCTCCTTTTACTATATAAAGGGGGCACGTCCCTTGTATTCTACACACCAGAATTCATTCAAAAACTTTTCTTTTGTTTGTGGGCAAGAGACCTCAAAGCTCTCTAGCTCCTTTTTAGTTTTATTTTAGGAAATAAAGATGTTTTCATTTATTGAATGCTTTGTTTCCTTTTCCATGTCTGAGTAGTTTCCTTATTAGGTTTAGGGTTTCGGAAGGGATGTGATTAATTCGTTAGGTTGTTAGTTTGGGAATTTAGGTTTATAGTTCTTCATCTATTGTTGTTCTTAATGCTAGAATTAGACTGATCACCTATTTCTAAGATCTTAGGCGGTACGAAAATAATCGCTGGAATCAACATTAGGCGAGCAAGGTTTCATGATTTGAGGCGAAAGTCCTGGCCATGACATCTTGTGAACATATCAATCTTATTCTTAATGCTAGTATTACTCTAGGGAACGCGCGAGAGCGGTTGTCTAATATAGTATTACTAAGTAGGTATTTGCGCGAGAGCGAGATGTCTTATTAATTGTGAATTGAGTTCAAGAACTATTCTTTAACAATCCTTTACTTCGATTTGCTTGTTGTTTCACATCCTGGAAGAATACCCTAGACCTAATGCTTGTCTCATTATTGAATTTCCTGTTTGAATTAATCATTGCTTAAAACAAATCTCTTAATTTGCTCCTAGCTGTATTTAGTCTAATTGTCTTATAGTGCAACTTTGGTCTCTGTGGATTCGACCCTTTAATACTACAACTGATTGCCGTATTTGATCCGGTAGTTGTTTATTTTAGGTTATTATTTGACCCAAGATCACCTGAGTTGTACAAGGACTCATGTCACATTGTCCATACACACCAAACGTTTGATCACCGGGTTTTTCTTTCCTTTTCTTTGAGCTTTTGATTTTCTTATATGTATATTATAACTATCTTTTGTTTTCGGTTTCCATTCTTCCTTTGGGTTTTTCTTACACACCGGGACGGTGTGAAGTAAGTCTGGGGGAGGAATGTGACCATTTGCACTAACATTTTTATTTTTATTTGAGTCGTTTTATTGAGTCAAAATGGTTGGAACTTGGAACTTCTTTTGTGAATCGTGTGTTCGTACTAACATCTTCTGCTATCCATCATGACTATCTTTATTGTAGAGCCGAAGATTGGAACGCATTAGCCGAACAACTCACCAGAAGTCCCTATCTCTTGGAAATCCGATTGACCCAGCGTTGACTCCACCCGTGACAAGACGTTAATTTGGACTTAATCTTCTCAACTTGGGGCTTGGTATACATCGAACGCGACCTCTGATTCAAGCTTTCCGAGATGCGCATAACTTCTAAAAAAGTATGGTTCCCCTATCTCTTCTCCTGAATAAGAAAAAGAAAAAAGAAAAAGAGGAAAAAAAAAAGAAAAGGGATGTGGTAAACAAAGAAGTGGGCCGAGGGATGTGTGGTTGCCCCCTTGCATACTTCGGACTCATGAAAACCAACCCCGGGCTAAAGAAAAAGAGATCGATAGAAAAAATAAAATGATACCCTAGAAAAGTAGGGAGAAATCGATCCAATGAAGAAAAAGGGAAGAGGAGGAAAGGAACCATAAGAAGAATGTCTTGGAAGCTAGAAGAAGGTAAGCGTCTACGCGATCTTTGATCGATACTCCCTCGTTGAGACCACATGCTTGTAAAGAATGAATGTAGGGAGTCAACAATGGAGATTTTGGAGCTTCCTTGAGATCTCGGGACACTAGTACGGAGAGTTGCTAAGCCAATGGTTAGTACATGTTGTAAGCTCGATTCTTTGAGTGATGGATTCGCGGAAGAAGTACGGAGATTCTCGAGAAGTTGTAAGTTCCCGTTTTCAAACCTTTCTCTTTAAGACTTGTCTTTTTGATTGTTCTTGCTTGAGGACAAGCAAAGATTCAAGTCTGGGGGAATTGATGAGTCCCAAAATTACTGTTTTCTATATAGGATTTAGGTTTGTATATTGAGTCAACTAACTTATATTAGATAGAATATAGGACTATATGCTTCACTTAGTGTATTTCAGGTCTGAGAAGCAAATATTGGAAAAGGAAGAGTTTTGGATCAATTTGGATGCAAATATACATTGAAAGATGCAGAGTCCAGCAGACCCGTCAGAAGTATGGCCTCAGACGAATACCTTCCCACCGTTGGATCTTGCTAAGAGTTTGACACAAGATATCTAAGGGAGTTAGCTTTCATCTCCAAGTGGTTTGAAGGAAATCCAACGGTGCAATCAAGAGTTATGGCCGATTTACTGAAGACATGTCAACCTGCTGACGAAGCCGACGCGAAGGAGAGTTGGGATCGATCGATCCACACTTGGATTGATCGATCCTGTGAAGAATTTCGGCCCAAAGCCCATGAAGATGAGGACCGATCGATCTGGCCCATGGATCGACCGGTCCACCGCCTCTTTTGCCTCCTCTCCAAGTGTTTCCATTTCTTTTGTTTCCTTTTGTTGCACCTCCTTACCCCTATAAAAGGAGGGCTCGCCCATTGTATTACACACACCTTTTTCAGAGCAGTGGCTCTCTCTTTTGAGAGCTGTAGCTCTCTCCTAGTTTTTATTTTAGTTTCCTTTTATATTTATTTTATAGCTTTCTTTTTAGGTTTAGATTCTTTAATAAAGATGTTTCCTTTTGTGTTCGTCCTTGTTCTTGTTTCTATGCTCGATTAGTTAGCTTATTAGGTTTAGGGTTTCAGAAAGGATGTGAGTAATTCGTTAGGTTGTTAGTTTGGGAATTTATCTTTATGGTTCTTCATCTATAGTTGTTCTTAATGCTAGAATTAGACTGATCACCTCGTTCTAGATTTTAGGTTGATTAATTAAGACACGACAGTGCGGTTAGTCACCTGACATACATAGGTGAGCAAGGTGATCCATGGCCAACGACAGTTGTAGTCGTGGCACCTTGTGAACATATCAATCTTGCTTGTTAATGCTTGCTTTACTTTATTAGGATCACGCGACAGCTGTTTTCTAGTATCGTACTGTTTAGTTAGGTATCTGCACGACAGTGATTTACCTATACCTTAGTGAATTGAGTTCAAGAACGGTTCTTAAATATTCCCATTTAACTGCTTTGTCGCATCCTGGAAGAATACCCTATGTCTAATGTTTTTATTTTATTATTTATTTATCTTTTATTTCTTGTTTAATATAGAAAAACCAATATCTATTTCTTTCTTAGCTTAACTTTAATCTCATAGATTCGTAGTGTAACTTATCGGTCTCTGTGGATTCGACCCTAAAGTGCTACAACTGATTACCGTATCTGATCCGGTAGTTTGCATATTTAGGTTTATTATTTGACCTACGATCAGGGCGCCGGCTTGTCCTTGTTCTCAACCTGGACAGCCTTGCCTTTTCCTTTGCCCTTGCCAGGTTTCTTTTGCTTTTTACCCTTTTGTACCATAAGTACACTCGGGGTGGCCTTCTTAAGGTTAGGCTCAGCAGTCTTAAGCATCCCATGCAACTCAACCAACGTCTTCGTCAAGTTGTTCCTATTGTAGTTCATGATGAACTGATCAAAGCTTGACGGCAGTGACTGCAGTATGATATCAGTAGCCAACTCTTGGCTAATGGGACAGTCCAGTCTCCCCAGATTATCAATATAACCTATCATCTTAATGACATGGGGACTGACTGGAGCATCCTGTGGCAGCTTGCACCCAACCAGAGACTTCACCAACTGGTGTCTCTCAGTTCGTGCTTGCTCCTAAAACAACGCTTTCAGGCTAGTGATCATCTCGATGGGCGACGCCACGTTCTCATATTGCTTCTGCAATTCCGAGTTCATGGTAGCCAACATCAGACAAGTCACATCGACCACATCATTAGAATGCTTATCCCAAGCATTCTTTTCAGACTGCGGGGCATTGGCACGGTACTTCTCCGGGAGAACTTTCTCAAGGACATAGTCCTTCTTCTCCTGCTTGAGAACGATTCTCAAGTTCCGATACTAATCGAGAAAGTTAGATCCATTCAACTTGTCCTTCTCAAGGACGGATCTCAAGGAGAAAGGGTTTGAATTGGAGCTTGACATGGCTGAAAAACAAACAAAATAGAGGTTCAGTTAGGGTGTTCAAGAAAAAGAGAAATCTTAACAATTAAGAAAACTCGCATTATATTCAACACAAATGTTTCCTCAATGAATATAATGACCCAAAATCCATATTTCATAAAAAACTTAGGTGAGCCACTGGCTATCACCCAAGGCTTAATTATTTAGGTAAGCAACTCTTTGCTAATCATATCCAATATGACTTTTGGCTGTGGACAAAACATCTTATGTTTCATCCACCTGATGTCTATGGGCCCAGAACTTCTGATGGCCCACTCAAGTTAACCAATCTATCAATCATGTAATAGCTGATGTCATATTTAGGTTTATTATTTGACCAAAGATCAAATTGGCGCCGTTGCCGGGGACCAATAACGCTTGCCTACGAGTTTAAGATTAGGGTTTAGTCTAAGATTTTTTTTTTTTTTTTTATTTTTATTTTTACTAATTAGGGTTTTGTTTTTCTATTTTTGTAGGTACCAAAAAAAAAAAAAAAAAAAAAAAAAAAAAAAAAAAAGAAAAAGCCGCCGCCGAGCTAGGGTTTATGGACGTCGAGACGTTTTGTGGAGGCACGAGAAGTCTTGTGGATGCACAAGACTTGAAGAAGAAGATGGAACAGATGTACATCGAGCTCCATGAAACAATTGAGAGTTTGCTTCCCGTGTTAATTCTTTTAACGTGCGGGTATCTGAGATTGCGTCTTGCTCTAATCCTAAAGAGTTCTGCAATGCAATCACGATTCGAAGTGGGATTGAAGATGTACAAGCCTTCGAAGAAGCTCCAGATCGATCGATCCAGCACAACGATCGATCGATCCAAGACAGCCAGCAACTAGTCCCGATCTGCACTACAGATCGATCGGTCCATCCTATAGACCGATCGATCCCTTCACCTGTTGCCGATTCCAAGGCTAAAGATTGGAGGTAATGCGGTTTTCTCTAAGTTGTCCGCAATTACGGCTCACGCTGGAGCTAAGGATAAGCTTCCTACTGCAGCAACCCAACAAGTCCTGATCAAAAACAAAGAAGGACTGATCGGTCTGCTGTATGACGATGCCGTACTGACCGGAGGGTCAGGACCGACCGATCCTCCTTCAGATCGATCGGTCTGCACTGTGAAATCAGGAATTCCTGACCTGTTTTCGAATGATGCCGGTACGCATGTAGTTGCAAGAGCTGTTGTGGTTCCTTACAAGCCAAAGCATCCTTATCCACACGTTTCTAAGGTGCAACCTGATGCTAAGACGAATAATCGCTTCAAAGAGGTAACCCGCACGATAATTGATGTTCTTCCATTCTCCAAAGCTCTGGAGCGGTTACCATTCTTCCGAAAGATTCTTCGTGATGTTGTTGCTGGAAAAGAAGACTTTGAAGAGATTAGTGCATTCTTAGCGGAACGAAGGGACACTCCCACCCCGAAGCTAAATACGATGTCAAAGCTAGAAGATCCCGGGAAGTTTGTTGTCCCATGTTCAATTGATGGAGAGGTTTTCAGCGACAATCTCTGTGATTCTGGATCTAGCGTGTACCTCATGTCTAACGCTATTACCGAGCGGTTAGGGATAAGCGATATGCAAGCTTCTCAGGTATCTCTCAAGTTTGCAGATGCTTCCACCATAACTCCTTTATATAGGCACGGGATAAGACCCAATTGTTCACGGGCCGAGCCGGAACGAATTAAGTTATTGGGCCGAAATCTCTATTTCGGTCCGCACTTGGTGTCGATCGACACCACCTTATTGGTGTCGATCGACACCTTCCCTCTTTACACATTCCTTGCTTAAGTGCATCCTGTTTGCTTAGGTGTGTGACCCTGTAGGATCAAATGATACTAGTAATGAGTTCATAACTCACCAGTCATGAGAAGCTTCTAGCAAAGCGTCATGATTACCTAGTATCAGATGACTGTATGATCTCAACAAACAACTACATCTAGAGTAAGTACTGAGATGATTTCGGGACATTCCCAACATTTACTTCTTCTAAAGAATTTGTTGTTGGTTTTCACCTCTTTTGGGAGAAAATGGGTATAAGTGTTGTCTAAACACTCCGTATCCATCTCTAACTCTTATAATTAGTTAAATGCATTGGATTGTTACACATTTTGACCATAGAAACACTAAGAAAGCTATTTACTTCTTCTAAGGAATTTATTGTTGGTTTTCGCCTCTTTTGGGAGAAAATGGGTATAAGTGTTGTCTAAACACTCCGTATCCATCTCTAACTCTTATAATTAGTCAAATGCATTGGATTGTGACACATTTTGACCATAGAAACACTAACAAAGCTATTTACTTCTTCTAAAGAATTTGTTGTTGGTTTTCGCCTCTTTTGGGAGAAAATGGGTATAAGTGTTGTCCAAACACTCCAGATCCATCTCTAACTCTTATAATTAGTCAAATACATTGGATTGTGACAATTTTGACCATAGAAACAGTAACAAAGTGATATGCTCAAATTTACCCTAGAGCTACTCTCTCAAATTAAGAGATCACTGTAGTACTTAGGGATCGAATCCACAGGGACTGTGTTACACAATAGGTGTTCAATTGTCAGATTATGCTAAACCAAAAAGAATGTAAATAAGAAAACAATTGCAGGAATAATAAACGAGTTTGTAAACAATGTGAAGCAAGCGTTAGATCCAGGGAATTCTCAAGAAATCAGGAATGATAAATAGAATGATTAGTCAGGATAATAAATCAATGTTCTAGAACTCAAACATAAAAGTAAGTAAACCAACTGTCGCTGTGAATACTCCTAAATCTACAAACAGATAACCAACTGTCGTTGTGAAATCCTAGATTTTAAATCAGCATTAATGTCAGGTTCGATATGTTCACAAGACCCTAATGTTGATCAGGAAGATACTTGACACTAACTAACTCATAGATATTTGTAGATACTTGACCGTGGCTGAGTTATGTGAGAAGCCATGGCTGAGTTGAGAGATGGCCGTGGCTGAGTTATGTGAGAAGCCATGGCTGAGTTAAGAGATATTTGTAGCTGAGTTATGTAAGGGCCATAGCTGAGTTATAAGAGATAGCTATGGCCGAGTTACGTAAAAGGGGAAACAAAAGGAAGGGATTTAACCTAGCCTCCTTCCCTATATATATGTAATACAATCTCAGAAATAAAAGTAGCCTCTTTTCTCTCTATTCTTATCTCTTTCCTTCTACTCTTTTCTTTTCTTCCAATCTTAAATCATGAATCTTTACTTAAATTCTTAAATCTCAACATGGTATCAGAGCAACGTTCCTATTCTTAAATCTTTCATCTTCTTTTCTCTTTTTAATCTGTTTTGAAATCTTGTTTCTAAGCAATTTAGTCGATTTCTTCTCCCTGGTTCTTCACGAAAAATCATCTACTTGTGAAGGGTGTTGCAACTGGTTGGTGACGGTTCTATTCATCGGTAAAGCTACAATCTTTCTGAGTTCTCTGTGTGTGAGTATCAAGGCGAGTTAAAGAGGAGAAGTTATTCAAGCTGTTTGGTCTTGTGTATCCAAAGGTTTGAGCTTTATCATCTTTAAATCGAGATTCTTAGGTGTTTACGGAACTAATCTCAGAATCTAAGCTTCGATAGAGTGGTAGTTGCTGTTTGGTTTTGCGGCTACGGTTTAAGAAGAAAGTCGACAACTTTTTACTTTGTTGGTGGTTATTACATTCTGTGGTTGTTGGAAATGGCCCTTACAGTTCAGAAACCGAGTGATTCGTTCAAGGATTTGAAGTTTTCGGTTACTTTAAATGGTAACAACTATCTGTTGTGGAAGAGGACCACAACAAATGTATTGGGAGGAAGAAAACTCACTAAATACATCGAAAATACCTATGATGAGGCAAAGGCTAAAGAAGAGAACTTGGATGAAGATACTTGGAGGCAGAGCGATCGGAATGTTCTAAGTGCTTTACATTGTGCTCTAGATGCTGCGATCTTGGAGGGGTATTCGTATTGTGAGACTTCAAAGGAGTTATGGGACACTCTCGCTAATGTCTTCGGAAATGAGACAAATCTGACCCGAGTGTACCATATCAAGAAAGCTCTTAGAGAGCTAAGCCAAGAAGAGAGTGATTTTAACACTCATTTTGGAAGTATAGGTCTCTCGTGGCTGAGCTCGAGATGTTAAGACCTTTCACTACTGACGCAAAGGCTCTTAAGGATCGTAGAGAGCAAGATTTGGTTTTCGGTTTGATGCTGACATTAAACTCGAGCTACACTGATGTAATTCAACAAATACTACGAGATGACAAGGTGCCGACTCTAGAACAAGTATGTGCGAAGATTCAGAAAGAGTATGGGGCTCAAGGGCTGTTTAATAGCAAAGGAAGTCTCCTAACTGCTAATAAGGCTGGAGTTGTCAAGCAAGAAGACAAGAAGACGTGGTTCTGCGATCATTGCAAGAAGAAGGGTCATGTTAAAGACAAGTGCTGGATCCTTCACCCTCACCTAAAGCCTGCGAAGTTCAAGAACTACAAGCCAAAGGCTAATGCGGCAAATGGTAGCGATGGTGGGTCAGAAAATGAAAAGAGAGCAATCGTTCAATATGGAGAGAAAGCGATGCAAGCGACTACTCAAAACAAGATTGGCGGTGCCTCTACTTCACAAGCTCAAGAAACCATTGTCATGAACAAAGCTGATCTTGAATCTCTTCTTCAATCCATTGCATCCAAAATTCACCCCGGCGGTATCTCTCTCTTTACCTCTAACCCTCATGATAAAGAATCATTAGTGTTAGACTCAGGAGCTTCTCATCATATGATTAGTAATGCTAAGTTGTTAGAGAATATCAAACCGGCACTAGGGAATGTTAAGATTGCAAATGGACATAATGTTCCAATAGAAGGCATAGGGTGCATAAACTTATTCAATAAGAAGTCTAGTGCGTTCTATATGCCTAAATTTACTTCAAACTTACTCTCGGTCAAGAAGACAACCAAGGATTTAAATTGTCTTGCTATCTTTAGTCCTAATGATGTTAAGTTGCACGATATTGAGAGCGGTAATGTGTTTGGACAAGGGAGAACCAAGGATGACCTCTATGTTCTTGAAGACACTTCTCTAAACTCTCTAAACTCTTTATCTAAGAAGAATGTCTCTTCGTTTATTTTCGTAAATAATGTTAAGACCTCGGTTGTATTGTGGCATGATAGACTTGGTCACCCACATTCTAGAGCTTTAAACTTGTTATTACCCGGTTTATCTTATGATTGTTCTCGTTGTGAAGCATGCATCTTAGGTAAACATTGCAAAACCGTTTTCCCTAAGTCAAATGCGATTTATGAAAAGTGTTTTGATCTTGTGCATTCGGATGTGTGGACATCACCTTGTGCATCTAGGGATAATCATAAGTATTTTGTCACTTTTATAGATGAAAAGTCTAAGTATACTTGGGTAACTTTGCTTCCATCTAAAGATAGGGTTTATGATGTGATCTTTCACGAGCAAATAAAAACCTAGAATAAAACAACTACCCGATCAAAACGGCAATCAGTTTTAGTATTTAAGGGTCGAATCCACAGAGACCAAAGTTGCACTATAAGACAATTAAACTAAATACAGCTAGGAGCAAATTAAGAGATTTGTTTTAAGCAAACGATTAATTCAAACAGGAAATTCAATAATGAGACAAGCATTAGGCCTAGGGTATTCTTCCAGGATGTGAAATAACAAGCAAGTCGATATTAGGGATATTAAAGAGTCATTCTAGAACTCAATCCACAATTACGTTGGCAAGCCGCTCTCGCGCGAATGCCTTCTTAGCAATACTAAATTAAAGAGTTGACAAGTCGCTTTCGCGCAAATGCTTATCTAACAAGTAAAGCTAGCATTAATAACAAGGTTGATATGTTCACAAGATGTCATGGCCAGGACTTTCGCCTCAAGTCATGAAACCTTGCTCGCCTAATGTTGATTCCAGCGATTAAACACCACTTTCGTGCCTAGTTGAATCGCCTGAGATCTTAGAACTAGGTGATCAGTCTAATTCTAGCATTAAGGACAACAATAGATGAAGAACTCTAAACCCTAATTTCCCAGACTAACAGCCTAACGAATTTATCACATCCCTTCCGAAACCCTAAACCTAATAAGGAAACTACTCGGACATGAAAAAGGAAACAAGGAATTCAATGAATGAAAACATCTTTATTTCCTAAAATAAAACTTAAAAAGGAGCTAGAGAGCTTTGAGGTCTCTTGCCCACAAACAAAAGAAAAGTTTTAGAATGAATTCTGGTGTGTATAATACAAGGGGTTGTGCCTCCTTTATATAGGAAAAGGGGAGAGCAACAAAAGGAAAGAAAAAAATGGCAAATCTTGGAGAAGAGGCAAAAGAGGCGGTGGACCGGTCGATCCATGGGCTGCATCGATCGGTCTCCATCTTCATGGGCTTGGGCCTCGATTCTTCTCAGGATCGATCGATCCCAACATTGGACCGGTCGATCCTCACTCTCGTCAGTGTCGGCTTCGTCAGCAGGTTGACATGTCTTCAGTAAATTGGCTATAACTCTTGATCGCACCGGTAGATTTCCTTCAAACCATTTGGAGATGAAAGCTAACTTCCGTGGCTATCTTGTATCAAAATATCAGAACGATCCAACGGTGGGAAGGTCTTCGTCTGAGGCTATACTTCTGACGGGTCTGCTGGACTATGCATCTTTCAATGTATATTTGCATCCAAACTGATCCAAAACTCTTCCTTTTCCAATATTTGCTTCTCGACCTGAAATAAACTAAGTAAAGCAAATAGTCCTAATATCTATTAAATATAAGTTAGTTGACTCAAAATACAAACCTAAATCCTATATAGAAAACGGTAAATTTGAGACTCATCAATTCCCCCAGACTTGAATCCTTGCTTGTCCTCAAGTAAGAACAATCCGAAATACAAATCTTAAAAGGAAAGGTTTTGAAAAAACAGGAACTTACAACTTTTCGAGAATCTCCGTACTTCTTCCGCGAATCCATCATTCAAAGGATTGAGCTTACAACATGTATTAACCATTGGCTTAGCAACTCTCCGTACTGATGTCCCGAGATCTCAAGGAAGCTCCAAAATCTCCTTTGTCGACTCCCTAAATTAATTCTTTACAAGCGTGCGGTCTCAACGAGGGAGTATCGATCAAAGATCGCGTAGACGCTTACCTTCCTCCAGCTCCCAAGACATTCTTCTTATGGTTCCTTTCCTCCTCTTCCCTTATACTCTTTTGAGATCGATTTCTCCCTTCTTTAGGGTATCACTCTATTTTTTATCGATCTCTTTCTCTTTAGCTCGGGGTTGGTTTTCATGAATCCGAAGTATGCAAGGGAGTAACCATGCATCCCTCAGCTCACTTCTTTGTTTACCACATCCCTTTTCTTTTTCTTTTTCTATTTTTCTTCTTTTTCAGGGAAGAGAGGGGAATCCATACTTCTTTACTTTTCTACACGTCTCAGGAAGCATTGAGTCAGAGGCCGCGTTCGATGTATACCAAGCCCCAAGTTGAGAAGATTAAGTCCAAATTAGCGTCTTGTCATGGGTGGAGTCAACGCCAAGTCAATCGGATTTCCAAGAGATAGGGACTTCTTGATCTTTGCAAAACAAATAAAACCTTTCATACACTATACCGGATCAAAACGGTAATCATAGTAGTACTTCAGGGTCGAATCCACAGGGACCAGAGATACACTTTAAATTAATAGATTAAATTAAGCTAAGACAAAATAAAATAGGAGTTTGATTTCTAACAACCTAACGGTAAAATAAAATTTAATAAATAAATAATAAAAGAATATTAGGCATAGGGAAACCATCTGGGATGTGACAAAACAATTAAATCGATTAACAGGAAATATTAAGATACGTTCTAGAATTCAATTCACAATGGTAAGGTAAATCGATTCTCACGCAAATACCTACTTAGCAATATTTAGAGAACGCTTTACGCTAGACTTCCCTAAGTAAAACTAGCATTAATAACAAGATCGATATGTTCACAAGATATCAAAACGAGAGCTTTGCGCTTGCCAAGTTATGAAACCTTGCTCGTCTAATGTTGATTCCAGCAACTAAACACACTTTCGTGCCAAGAATAACTGCCTAGAATTTTAGAACAAGTTAGCTACTCAAGTCCTAAACATTAAGAATAACATTAGAAAAAGAACTATAAAATAAATTCCCAAATCTAACAACCTAATAATCAATCACATCCCTTCAGAGAAACCCTAGCCTAATAAGAAAACTACTCAAACATAAAAAAGAAAATAAAGATGAAACTATAAAGAGACATCTTTATAAAATAAAACTAAGAGTGTATTGAGAGGTGAATCTCTTACAAACTCTAAAAGGAAGAGAATGAATTGTGTGTAAAATACAAGGGACGAGCCTCTCTTTATATAGCAAAGGGAGAGAGGCCGCAAAAGGAAAAGAGAAGAGAAAATGGAAAGAAGAAAAATGGAAAAACTTGGAGAAGAGGGAAGCAGGGATCGATCGATCCTTGAGTAGGATCGGTCGATCCCACCGTCTTTACGTCTTGGGCCAAAACCCTTGATCAGATCGAACGGTCCATGGGCCTGGTCAGTCGGTTCCACCGCCTCTTCGAACATGAGCCGCAATTCTTCAGGGATCGATCGATCCTTGGGTTGGATCGGTCGATCCTTCTTCATTTCTTCACGATTGGCCCATTTCTTCAAGCTTGGTCCGTTTGCACTTTTATTTGATCCAAAATCCTTTCTTTTCCAATATTCCTTCTTTGATCTTGAAAAACACTAAGTAAAGCAAATAGTCCTATTATCTATCTAATATAGGTTAGTTGACTCAAAATACAATCCTAAAACATAGATTAAAAATGATAAAAACTAGACTCATCAATTCCCCCAGACTTGAATCTTTGCTTGTCCTCAAGCAAGAACAATCAAAAAGACAGATCTTAAAAAAAAGGTTTGAAAACAAGAACTTACAACTTCTCGAGAATCTCCGTACATCTTCCACGGATCCATTTCTAAAGGGATTGAGCTTACAACATATAATGACCATTGGCTTAGCAACTCTCCGTACTGATGTCCCGAGATCTCAAGGAAACTCCAAAATCTCCATTGTTGACTCCCTACATTTATTCTTTTAAAGCATGCGGTCTCAACGAGGGAGTATCGATCAAAGATCGCGTAGACGCTTACCTTCCTCTAGCTCCCAAGACATTCTTCTTATGGTCCTTTTTCTCCTCTCCTCTTACTCTTTTGAGATCGATTTCTCCCTTCTTTAGGGTATCACTTTATTTTTTTATCGATCTCCTTCTCTTAGCCCGGGGTTGGTTTTCATGAGTCCGAAGTATGCAAGGGGGTAACCATGCATCCCTCAGCCCACTTCTTTGTTTACCACATCCCTTTTCTTTTCATCTTTTTCTTTCTTTGGGAGGAGAGTGAGGACCACATTTTTTTAGAAGTTATGCGCGTCTCAGGAAGCTTGATTCAGAGGTCGCGTTCGATGTATACCAAGCCCCAAGTTGAGAAGATTAAGTCCAATTTATCATCTTGTCATAGGTGGAGTCAACGTCAAATCAATCGGATTTCCAAGAGATAGGGACTTCTGGTGAGTTGTTCGGCTATAGCGTTCCAATCTTCGGCTCTTCAAAAGGATAATTCATAACGGATAGCAGGAGATATTAGTACGAACACGCGATTCACAAAAGAAGTTTCAAGTTCTAAACCATTTTGACTCAAATAAAAGAAAAATGTTAGCATAATAATCACAAATCCCCCCCAGACTTACTTCACACCGTCCCGGTGTGTAAGAAGAATCATAAAAAGGAAATGCAATCAAAAGAAAGACAAATGTTAGAAGACATAAACGGATCGATCGGTCCCGAAGGGAGATCGGTCGATCCTGCCGTTAGTAACACAAAGTCAAAGACAAAAAATACATAAGTTCAACAAGAAACGAAAAATATATAGTACAGAGGATATAACCGGTGAAAATGAATCTAATGAGATGGAGGAGTACGCCTATCGCCTGTCTTCCGCCTAGTGCGGATACGGAAGTCGTCCTGAACGCTAGTCTCTGAATCATCACGGCTAAACGAAGAGTGCCATGTATGGGATCGGCCAGGAGGATCGGAAGAGTACTCCGCATCATCATCGGTGGAGCGAACAGCAGAAACAGCAGCGAAGGCCTCATCCTCAGGGTCAGACACATGCGCAGGAGTAGGCTCACGTGGAGGTGGCGGTGGTGGTGGTGTGACACAGCAAAGCCAGGTGGCGATCTTTGTGAGTAGGGTGTTGTTCTTCTGCGTCGTCTCGCAGATCCAGCGCTCCATATCTGTAGCCGGCTCTGCAGGTGGATCAGTAGCGGTGTAAGCGCTCACGTCAAGCTCAAATGTAGGCACCTGTTCGGAGAATGGCTGAAATGGTCGAGGCTGAGATGCAGAGGGCTCAGAAGGGCCAGCCTCGTCAGTGCGTCTGGTGCGTGCAGCTCTCCTAACGCCACTAGTCTTCGGCGGGATAGGTCTCTCGCAAAGCACCCCAGCAGGCGGATGAAAGGCAATGTTGCCTGGATTGGCGAGAGACGTGATGAGTCCCAAAATTACCGTTTTCTATATAGGATTTAGGTTTGTATATTGAGTCAACTAACTTATATTAGATAGATATTAGGATTATTTGCTTCACTTAGTGTATTACAGGTCTGAGAAGCAAACATTGGAAAAGGAAGAGTTTTGGATCAATTTGGATGCAAATATACATTGAAAGATGCAGAGTCCAGCAGACCCGTCAGAAGTATGGCCTCAGACGAAGACCTTCCCACCGTTGGATCTTGCTAAGATTTTGACACAAGATAGCTAAGGGAGTTAGCTTTCATATCCAAGTGGTTTGAAGGAAATCCAACGGTGCAATCAAGAGTTATGGCCGATTTACTGAAGACATGTCAACCTGCCGACGAAGCTGACGTGGCAGAGAAGGGATCGACCGGTCCACACACGGGATCGATCGATCCGGCCCATGGACCGACCATTCCAGGCCCAAGATCGACCGGTCCACCGCCTCTTTTGCCTCCTCTTCAAGACTTTCCATTTCTTTTGTTTCCTTTTGTTGCTCTCCCCTTCTACTATATAAAGGGGGCTCGTCCCTTGTATTTTACACACCAGAATTCATTCTAAAACTTTTCTTTGTTTGTGGGCAAGAGACCTCAAAACTCTCTAGCTCCTTTTAAGTTTTATTTTAGGAAATAAAGATGTTTTCATTTTTTGAATTCTTTGTTTCCTTTTCTATGTCTGAGTAGTTTTCTTATTAGGTTTAGGGTTTCGGAAAGGACGTGATTAATTTGTTAGGTTGTTAGTTAGGGAATTTATCTTATTAGTTCTTCATCTATAGTTGTTCTTAATGCTAGGATTAGATTGATCACCTAGTTCTAGATCTAGGGTTAATTATCGTGGCATCAGAAGTGTCGTTAATTGTCCTGATCTACTTAGATGAGCAAGGCGATCCATGGCCAACCAGAAGTTGAAGTCGTGGCACCTTGTGAACATATCAATCCCGTTTGTAATGCTAGTCTTACTTTAATAGGCGAACCAACGGTTTAGGATCTATTTTAGTATTGCTAAGTTAGGTATGAGCGCTCGCCATGGCGGATTACTTATACTGTCGTGAATTGAGTTCTAGAACTATTCTTTAATATTCCTAATTTTGACTTACTTGTTGTTTCACATCCTGGAAGAATACCCTAGACCTAATACTTGTCTTATTATTGAATACTTGTTTGAATTCACCGTTTGCCTAAAACAAATCTTTTAATTGCTCCTAGCTATATTTAGTCTAATTATCTCATAGTGCAACTTTGGTCTCTGTGGATTCGACCCCTAAATACTACAACTGATTGCCGTATTTGATCCGGTAGTTGTTTTATTCTAGGTTTTTATTTGACCATCGATCAAATTGGCGCCGTTGCCGGGGACCAATAGATTGCCTCTAGGATTTTTAGAATTGAATTAAGTCTAGGTTTTATTTTATTTTCGTTTTATTAATCTATTTTATTTATCTTATTTTAGGTAAACAATGGAAGCAGCTGACCAAGGAGCACGAGCAGCGAGATGTGACCGAGACGTGCTTGATCATGCCGCCCTACCTGCTGGATCGATCGATCCTGCTGGAAGATCGACCGATCCGCTTCATGGACCACCAAGACGCATCACTCTAAGGGAGCATAATGCACCGGACCAATTCTACGAGACTCGGTCAGCCATCTGCCCACCTACTCCTCAGGTGGAAGACTACCAGATCAAGCACAGCTTGATCTCTCTAGTACAGAACCGCGTCTTCAACGGTTCGGCATCGGAGAACCCTCTCGACTATATCGAGACTTTCGAAGGGCTATGCAACACTGCGAAGCAGAATGGAGTGCCCTATGATTATCTAAGGCTTACTCTTTTCAAGTTCTCTTTGGGAGGAAAGGCTCTTAGATGGCTAAAGTTGCTTGAACCGGGATCTATTACAACTTGGGAGCAATGTAGAAGAAAGTTCCTGAACTATTTCTACACCAAGACTCGATCCGCGATGATGAGGAACAAGATTGTTACGTTTTCACAAGAGGAAGGAGAACCGTTCTGCGAAGCATGGTTGCGATTCAAGGAGTATCTGAGAGACTGCCCACATCACGGGTACGCAAGGGAGAATCTCATGAATATTTTCTATTGCGGAGTCGATTTCGATTATCAAATGGCGTTAGACACAGGAAGCCGCGGTGATTTCTCCACCAACACGGCTGACGAGGCTACCCTCCTGATCGATAATTTGGCAGAAAGTAGCAGCAACAAAGTCCCTAATACACCTCAAAAGGACAACAACGCCTTTAAAGACCTCAGCTCGAAGGTAGATACTCTCCTGCAAAGGAATCGACGTGTCATACGTCGAAAGGTTTCGAGTGATCCTGACCTTGACGAGACTGAACAGCTCCACTACTTGGGTAGGCAAGCAAATTTCCAAGGCTATGGAGGGTACCCCCACCAAGCGTATCCACCGCACCAAGGTTTCCAACCTTACCCCGGTGCATATCCCCAGCCTATCCCACAAGAAAGTAGACTCGAAGCCATGATACGCACTCTTGTGGATAACCAACAGCAAAGCTCCAGCAACGTCAACAGCATGTTCAATGACCTTAACGGAAAAATTGAGACGTTGAGCGCTCATATGCGCATACTCGAGAATCAGGTGGCGCAATCCGCAGCCTATGTTCAGGCACCACCAGGAGTACTTCCAGGCAAACCAGAAGATAACCCAAGGGAGTTCATGCATGCGATTAAACTACGGAGCGGAAAAGGGTATGAGGCACCCAAGTGGCCCGAAGGGACCGGTCCGTCTGCACAACGGACCGATCGGTCTGCACGAGGAAGCAATTCCAGACATGAGAAAGAGATCGACCGATCCCCAGCCTAGATCGATCGATCTGTCGCCAATAATGCTCCCACTTCAACGAGAGTTGACCCGTTCGATGTAGAAGACTTTGATGAGATCTTGAGAGATCCAGAGAACGAGGAAGTCCCTGTTCAAGTTTCTAAACCCGCGACTGCACCAGCACCAGCAGCTCCACGTAAAGCACCTTTTCCAGTCCGTAGAAGAAACGCGATGCGCGATAAGGAATACGACAGGATGAAATCAGTAGTAGAAGATCTCCAAGTGAGGCTTCCATTCATCGAAGCTGTCAAAATGGTTCCATGTCTTAAGAAGCTCATGAAGGATATTCTAACGAACAAGGCTAGCTTGGAGCAAGGGGCTATGCATCTGACGCATGAGTGTAGTGCAATAATTCAAGATCAGCTACCTGAAAAGCGTGAAGATCCTGGTCCATTTACTCTACCATGCTCGATAGGAGACTTGGAATTCAAGAAATGTCTCTGCGATTTGGGAGCAAGTGTGAGTCTTATGCCGCTTAGTGTTGCGGAGCGACTTGGTTTATTCTCTTTTAAACCAACCAAGGTAACCCTCATACTAGCTGATCGATCAACGCGACGTCCAGAAGGTGTTATCGAGAACTTGCCGGTCAGGATAGGAAATAGTTCTATCCTAACTGATTTCATTATCTTGAAATTAGACAAAGAACCGCGGAATCCTATCATTCTTGGAAGGCCATTCCTCGCTACTGCTGGAGCCATGATTAACGTGAAAGAAGGGAATATCGAACTCCGAATGGACAATCTTATAATGGAATTCAACCTAGAGCAGCTTGCCAAGAATCCCACCATTGACGGTCAGACTTTTCAGATTGATGCAGTGGAAAAACTAGCCGAGGACGCCCACGAAGAATCATGCTCAACCGATCATCTTCAGACGGCTCTAACTGGATCTACTTTTGAGCTGACTTTTCGATGTTCTGAAGTCGTGGAGTGGATACATATGCTCGACAAAGCACCAGAGATAGAAAAAGTGGCCTTTCTGCAACTACAAGACGGACCGACCGATCCTCCACTAGGATCGACCGATCCGATTTACTCTGTCGATACAGAAGACGAAGCAGACGGACCGATCGATCTGGACCTCGGACCGATCGATCCTACTCTTAAAAACCCTTCAACACCGGAAGACGATTGGAGCGAAGCGACTGCACCAAAGCTCGAACTCAAGCCACTTCCGGCAGGACTCAAGTATGCGTACATGGGACCTAACTCCACTTATCCAGTGATCATCAATGCCAATCTTAACAACATGGAGACGGCACTTCTACTCAGCAAGTTACGACAATACAGGAAGGCTTTAGGATACTCACTTGATGATATCATCGGTATCTCTCCTGAGATCTGTACGCATCGCATCCACCTCGAGGATCCTTCTAAGTCATCCATCGAGAATCAGAGACGCTTGAACCCTAATCTTCGAGAAGTCGTGAAGAAGGAGATTCTTAAGCTTCTAGCCGCAGGTGTGATCTATCCTATTTCTGATAGTACTTGGGTGAGTCCAGTTCACGTGGTGCCGAAGAAAGGAGGTGTAACCATCGTCGCCAATGAGAAGGACGAGTTAATACCAACTCGTACAGTTACGGGCCATCGGATGTGTATCTGATCTCGTCCTAAACGGATAAACAAATAAAAACCTATCATACACTATACCGGATCAAAACGGTAATCATAGTAGTACTTTAGGGTCGAATCCACAGAGACCAGAGATACACTTTAAATCAATAGATTAAATTAAGCTAAGATAAAATAAGTATTTGATTTTTTAACCACCTAGCGATAAAATAAATAAGCAATAATAATAAAAGAATATTAGGCATAGGGAAACCATCCAGGATGTGACAAAACAATTAAATCAATTAGTAGAGAATATTAAAATACGTTCTAGAACTCAATTCACAATCAATAAGACATCTTGCTCTCGCGCAAACACCTACTTAGTAATACTATATTAGAAAACCGCTCTCGCGCGTTCCCTAGAGTAATACTAGCATTAAGAATAGGATTGATATGTTCACAAGATGTCATGGCCCGGGCTTTCGCCTCAAACCATAAAACCTTGCTCGACTAGTGTTGATTCCAGCAACTAAACACTACTTTCGTACCTAGTTTAATCACACAAGATCTTAGAACAAGTTAGCTACTCAAGCCCTAAGCATTAAGTATAACAATAGAAGAAGAACGATAAAGTAAATTCCCAAATCTAACAACCTAATAATCGGTCACATCCCTTCAGAGAAACCCTAGCCTAATAAAGAAACTACTCAAACATAAAAACAAGAACAAAGATGAAACTATAAAGAGACATCTTTATAAAATAAAACTTAAGAGTGTATTGAGAGGTGAATCTCTTACAAACTCTAAAGAGGAGAGAATGAATTGTGTATTATTACAAGGGACGAGCCTCTCTTTATATAGCAAAGGGAGAGAGGCCGCAAAAGGAAAACAAGAGAGAAAATGGAAAAACAAAAAAAATGGAAAAACTTGGAGAAGAGGCAAGCAGGGATCGATCGATCCTCGGGTAGGATCGGTCGATCCCACCGTCTTCTCATCTTGGGCCAAAGCCTTTGATCAGATCGAGCGGTCCATGGGCCTGGTCAGTCGGTTCCACCGCCTCTTCGAACGTGAGCCGCAATTCTTCAGGGATCGATCGATCCCTCGGTTGGATCGGTCGATCCTTCTTCATTTCTTCACGATTGGCCCATTTCTTCAAGCTTGGTCCATTTGTACTCTTATTTGATCCAAAATCCTTTCTTTTCCAATATTCTCCTTGTAGACCTGTAAATCACTAATCAAAGCAAATAGTCCTAATATCTAACTAATATAGGTTAGTTGACTTAAAATACAATCCTAAAACAAAGATTAAAAACGATAAAAACTAGACTCATCAATTCCCCCAGACTTGAATTTTTGCTTGTCCTAAAAAAGACAGATCTTTAAAGGAAAGGTTTGAAAACAAGAACTCACAACTTCTCGGGAATCTCCGTACATCTTCCGTGAATGGATTGAGCTTACAACATGTAATGACCATTGGCTTAGCAACTCTCCGTACTAGTATCCCGAGATCTCAAGGAAGCTCCAAAATCTCCTTTGTTGACTCCCTACATTCATTCTTTACAAGCGTGCGGTCTCAACGAGGGAGTATCGATCAAAGATCGCGTAGACGCTTACCTTCCTCTAGCTCCCAAGACATTCTTCTTATGGTTCCTTTCCTTCTCTTCTCTTCTACTCTTTTGAGATCGATTCCTCCCTACTTTTCTAGGGTATTTTATTTATTTTTTTTTTTATCGATCTCCTTTTCTTTTAGCCCGGGGTTGGTTTTCATGAGTCCAAAGTAAGCAAGGGGGTAACCACACATCCCTCGGCCCACTTCTTTGTTTACCACATCCCTTTTCTTTTCTTTTTCTCTTTTTCTTCTTTTTCTTTTTCTTTTTCTGGAGAAGAGAGGGGAATCCATAATTTTTCGAAGTTATGCGCGTCTTGGAGAGTTTGAATCAGAGGTCGCATTCGATGTATACCAAGCCCCAAGTTGAGAAGATTAAGTCCAATTAACGTCTTATCAAGGGTGGAGTTAACGCCAGGTCAATCGGATTTCCAAGAGATAGGGACTTCTGGTGAGTTGTTCGGCTAATGGCGTTCCAATCTTCGGCTCTTCCAAAGGATAATTCATAACGGATAGCAGAAGATGTTAGTACGAACACACGATTCACAAAAGAAGTTTCAAGTTCTAAACCATTTTGACTCAATAAAACGACTCAAATAAAAATTAAAATGTTAGCATAATGGTCACAAATCCCCCCAGACTTACTTCACACCGTCCCGGTGGGAAAGAAAAATCAAAGAAAGGAAATGCAAATCAAATAAAAAAAACAGAAGTCAGAAAACACAAAGCGGATCGATCGATCCCGAAGGGAGATCGGTCGATCCTATCGTTAGTATCACAAATCCAAATATAGAAATACATAGTCGCAAAAATAAACGAAAAGAATATTATACAGAGGATAGAACCAGTGGATACGAGTCTATGGAGATGGTGGAGATTCCCATTGTCCAAGGCCTCGCCTGTTGCGCTCGCGGAGATCGTCTTGCTCATAAGTCGCGGAGGTGTCATGGCTCGGGGATGATAGCCAAGTAGGAGAATCCTCCTCATCATCATCGACGCGGACAGTAGAAACAGCGGCGTGGTCAATCTCCTCAGTATCAGACGCATGGACCGGAGTGGGATCGCGTCGGGGTGGAGGTGGTGATGGTGCGATGCAGCAAAGCCAAGTGGCAATCTTTGTCAGCAAGGTGTTGTTCTTCTGCGTAGTCTCACAGACCCATCGCTCCATCTCTGTAGCCGGCTCCGTAGGTGGATCAGTAGCGGTGTAAGCGCTCACGTCAAGCTCAAAAGGAGGCACATAACCGGAGAATGGCTGAAATGGCGGAGGCTGAGAAGTACAGGGCTGAGAAGTGCCAGCCTCGTCAGTACGGCTGGTGCGTGCAGCTCTCCTAACGCCACTAGTCTTCGGCGGGATAGGTCTCTCGCAAAGCGCCCTAGCAGGCGGATGGAAGGCAATGTTGCCTGGAATGGCGAGAGATGTAAGATCAACACGGGGCAGGCGAATGTACCTGTATGTCCCGTCTGCGTCCTGAAAACGATAGGCTAGTGAGTGGCGGATGAGAATCTCACTCGCGTAGAGGTGCTCTTGATCAATGAATCGCGCTCTGTGCTCAGGAACGGGCGGTGCGATGTGGAAACGGCAATGGGTGATAATGGGAGTCACCAAGCTCCCGATCATGATCACCTTCTTCCTGGACCGAAGTGCCTGCTTCGCCACCTGGATGAACTCCCGAACTAGTAGTGCGGCAAAGTTGACGCGATGCGTCTTGTTGTAGTTGGCCGCGGTGGGGCTAGTGATGAAACGGTGGAGCCCATAAAAGCACATGGAGAGCTCGGGCAGCTGCAAAGTACCCATCTCTGCACGGGCAAAGATGGTGCTGCTCATGAAGCGGACCGCCAAACGAATCACTGGATTGCGGATAAGTGCCTGCTTGGCACCTCGAGAAACGTACTCGTCGGACCCAAAGGTCTGCCAGAATGCAGACGGGTCAGTGATGCCATCAAATTGGGTCTTCTCCCGAGGTGGGAACCCATAAATCTCACACAGCTTGAGAAGTGTGATAGTGAAATGCCTCCTAGATAGAAAGAATGAGATGAAGGCATCGGTGGCATCAAACGGGTCCGTAGGGTAGTGGACCTGCAACGTGGCGAGGAACTCGGCGGCGGCATCAGGATAGAGATCCCATCGCTTCTCCGGGAAAGAACCGAAGCCGGCATTGCGCAGAAACGTCAAGACATCGTCTAGGATGCCCATAGTCCTCAGAACATCGGTTTCTAGAAACCGTGTGGGCTCAAACTTGCAGTTTCGTAATGCCAAGGTATCATCCTGATTTTTCCGGGTCCACTCTCTTTCTCCGGTGGCTGGTTCCTTGCCGCTACGTCGTCCTGGAGCCATTTCCTGAAAACAGAAAATACTCAAACGCAAATCAGCATTTGCATAAAACTTAACAAAAATCGAAATGATTTTAGAAGCTTTAAAAATCAAGTAGCGCGACGCAAGCAAACAATATCCAATTAAACATAAAATCGAAACATGTAATGGCTTTAAGCACATGCAATCATCAATTAACACTCTCCCGAACTTAATCGTCTCTCTCAATCCATCAAATGGCATTGCTAACAATTCTAAAGTTGAAATCTAAGGCTTATCACACGAAATTTCCAAGTTTCTCACAATCAAATCAAATACATTTCAAAGCAGAGAAACTAGCAATCCTATAGCATTCCCAACAACCTAATTCAACCTAAATCCAAGAGATTACAAAGCTCTAACACCCTAAAGTGCAAAAACCCGAAATCTCCTATGCAAAAATCGAACTCAGTACCTTAAGCGAATCGAGTTGGGTACAGGGGGATCAGAAAGAGCTCGAAAAATAGTGTGATTTAGCACCAAGAATTAACAAAAACAATGGAGAATTGAGAGAGATTGAGAGGATTGAAGTTTGTAGAGAGAGAGAGCAATGGAGGTTGGGGATCGATGGAGGAGAGAGAGGACTCGATCTCCATCGATATATTGGCCCTAAACCGGTTTAAACCGGTTTGAATCAAGTGGATTGAACCGATTCAAACCAGAAATCCATTTTTTTCGAAATACCTGAGTCGGGATCGATCGATCCCTGGTGCAGATCGGTCGATCCCGAGGCTTCTGTTCCTCAGTTCATTTTCCATGCGAGATCGATCGATCCTTCAAGGAGATCGATCGATCCTAAGTGTCTGATCACCAAAAATTCGCATCTTAATGCGATCAAAACCTAATCCTGATACACTTAGGAATCCTTAATGATCCACTGATTAGAAATTCTCAAATATAAATAGTCTTAAACTTAAAAGCAAAAGAAACAAAAAGCAAAAGCTCAAAACATAATAGTTAGTACAAAAGCATCGGGTTGCCTCCCGGAAGCGCTTGTTTTAAGTCCATAGCTTGACTTTCTCTTCTCTTAGGCTTGTGGACGAGGGATTTGAATTAGTTCTCCTGAGATGCGTACGCTACGTTCTTCCTCTTGGATACGAATGGGCCTAAACGCGTTCTCTCTTGGCTTTATTCGATAGAAAACCCTTTCGTCGACATTGGCAAAGCACACGCGGTGATTGGGAATGTCTATGACAGCTCCAACAGTATTCAAGAAAGATCTTCCGAAGATGACTTGTTGACGCTTCCCGGGCACATCTACAACTTTGAAGTTCGTGGGAACATACACTTCCCTAATTCGCACCATTTCATTGCGTAGCTCTCCTCTTGGTACCACCATAGACTCGTCGGCCATGTAAAGATTTGAAGTGGATGGATAGCAATTGGTGATTCCACATCGAGAAGCTATGGCGGTGGGGATCACACTTGTCCCTGCTCCGGAGTCGCAAAGGCAATTGTAAACCGAAGTACCATTGATAGCACATGGTATTACGAAGCATCCGGGATCTTCCATCTTAGGAAGGCATCTCCTCTCCGCGTTTCTTTCTCGTGCCCTATAGAAGTGGGCTTCGATGGAATAGAATGGTTCTCTACTTCTCCAAAAGCACTTTTGCAAACAAGGATACTTGAACCAAGCTTCGTCAAAACTATAATTATCCGACACCATCTTTACTCGCATCTCGAACAAGTTGAGATCATGTGGATGAATCTCATCTCTCATCTCTTCTTGATTCTCGTCGGCGCGAAAACATGAAGGATTGCAAGTACAATTCCTCTTGACTTTTGGATAAGGTAATTGGCGATTTACTTGCTTGCGAGGTGTCCTCTTCATCACAACGAACACATCGGCAAAGTTAGATCCCAAACGATTTGCTTTAAGCACCGGATAATAGGCCACATCCTTGTCGATCTTAGGGGGGTGTATTGAATTTGATATTTTAGGAGATTTGCTGGGATTTAAATATTTCAGAATTTTGGGAGATTTGAGTGTAATTTTGAGAGATTTTGATATTTTGGCAGATCTTTGAGATTTGGGTTTTGGGATTTGGTGAGATTTGATTATTAAATTTTAGGTGATTTTAGAATATAGAAAAGAAAGAAAAAAAAAAGCTTGATTCATGTGTTTACTTCATTACCAAAAATTACATCATGTAATGTGACATACTGCAAAAATGGTTGACGAATTCGTATATCTTCGGGATTAACTTCATAAATATTATAAAGTGTCTTCAAGAAAACACTTTGAACGAGAAAAAACAAATTTAATTTTATGCTTTTCTTTTTTTGTCGTCATTGTCTATTAAAATGGAATAAGAGTCAAAACAGAGAACAAAGCTCTGAAACAAATATTAAAACAAAACCAAGCTCTAAAACAGAGCATATGAAAAGCATAAAATTAATGTCAAAGATGCATACAAAATAGAAATCTAACAAAAATGCAATGCTTGACATTTATCTCTAGGTGCTACCTTCATTGCCAAAAAAATAGACATTGTTACCGACAATTGTTATAGTCGTCGTCTTCATCATCTTCAAGCGGCGACGGTGAAGACTTGTTGCAGAGAGAGAAGGATTGGGTACGAGGAAGAGAGAAGAGAGAACGAGAGAGAGAGTTTGCAAAAAAAAACTGTTGGAGAGTTTGAAGTTGGAGGACGTAGGCGGCGTAAGAGATCAGGCCGCCGGAGTCGGTGATGAGAGTTTTTCCAACGTCCGTAAGAGAGTATTTCCTCTCGGTGGATTCAACAAGGTGTTCGGAGAAGACGCCGTAGCTGGTGAGCATACGCTGGAGATTCTCGGGATCGCCGCCAATGGAAGTGTCAGATGGGAGAAGGAGGCGAGGGAGGATCTCGGCGGCGGTGAGAGGAGAATTGGCTCCGCCGTTCCATATAGCGTCGGCAATGCCTAGTCGTACGGCGGCATTGAGGGACATGGGAACGCTGATCATGTTAGCGAGCTCCATAATGGCGAGACGAGGAAGAGAGAACAGAGAACGAAAGAGAGAGAGTGATAGAATTTGCAAAAAAAATTGTCGAAGAAGTTTATAAACAAATATTTTAAAGTTTCACCTTTAAAGGTGTGATTTTGTAAGAGATTATTTTGAACTAAAAATGTTAAAAAAGTCTCCTAGAATCCCATTCAATAGAATTTTAAAAGAAATTTGTGATATTTTGAATAACAGTAGATTTGAAGTGAGGTTTATAAATTATTGATTGAATAACAAAAGATTTTAAATGATTTTTATAAATTTCACATTCAATAACATAGGATTTCAGATGATTTTTTAAAATCATTAGTTAAATAACAGGGGATTTAAGAATATCCCAAAATCTCCTAAAATATCAAATTCAATACACCCCCCTTAGTGAAAGTCATCTTGGGTTCTTCGAGGTCAAACACGGCTCCAACCGTGGTCAAGAAAGCGCGTCCCAAGATTAGAGGAGTTTCGAATCCTCCACTCATTTCCACGACATGGAAATCGGTGGGCACTATGTGGTTGCCAATGCGCACTTCCACGTCTCCTATGAAGCCTTGAGGGGTTGTTGTGGACGCATTCGCAAACTTTAATGAGCACTTAGAGGTCTCCATCCCTTGAAGATCAAGCCTACGGACGGTTGCCATTGACATGACATTCACGCTTGATCCCGAATCACACAGGGAATTAGTAAAGTCTTCTCCATCAATCGAACATGGCACCACAAACTTGCCCGGATCTTCAAGTTTCTTCACCTTGACAAGCATTGGATTTCTAGCCTCCTTCCTCTTTGCTAGGTAAGTGTCAACTTCTGCAGCATCTTCAGTACCGTCAATGACATCCTTGCAGATCTTTTTCAAGAACGGGAGGTCCCCTAAAGCTTCGGAGAACGTAGCTTCTTTAGTCAACTCACCAATGATGTTCTTGAATCGTATGTACCTTGTCTCATCGATCTTGGTCTTAGGCACCACCGGATAAGGGCTCTGAGGTTTGTAGAGAAGTACATCAGCCTTAGCAACAAAGTTTGCATCACTCTCTTTTGAAAACGAATCAGAAACGTCCTGAGCAGTGGCACGGATCGATCGATCTGGTTAGGGATCGGTCGATCTGGCTTCTCGGGTCAGCAAAGTGAAACCAGCAGGCGGATCGATCGATCTTGAAGGAGACCGGTCAATCCTAGCTTCTGAAAACTCGATACTCCTCCAATTTCATCCGCTTTGAAGCTTGTGTTGACTCCAGAATGAGCCATAACAGGATTGCAAGCTTCTTTCCCTTTGGAGCTGGAAGCCATGGATGAAACCCTTTTGTCTAGAGAATCAACCCTAATCGCCAAAGTAGTGAATTTCCCATTGAGATCGCCATACATCCCATCGATCTTAGCATTGATCTCGGATGCACTCTTCTTATGACTCTCAATCAGTGATTGCATCATCCCCTCCAGCTTGTTCTCTTGAGGAGCAGCTGGTTTGTTGTAAGCTCCTTGTTGGCGTGGTGGATACACCACATCTTGGGGGTTCTCCACGTTGTTGCTTCGATAGGAGAGATTTGGATTGTTTCGATAGTTGGGGTTGAAACCAACTCGGTAACCTCCAACGTAGTTGAGCTCTTCCAAGTCTTCATCTTCTTCTCCACAAGCTTGCACCGGTTGTTGTTCACGCGCAAGAAGAAGGTTCACCTTCTGCGTGAGGTCCTTAAGTGCATCCGTCTCTACAGCCTTTACCTTCACTGATCGATCATACTCAGGAGCGTGGTCACTATTGCTCCGTGCCAAATTCTCGATGAGTGCCGTCGCTTGTGCCACCGTGTTGGTCGAGAAATCTCCCTTGCTTGCCGTGTCAAGAGCCATTTGGTATTGGGTGTCAATACCGCCATAGAAAGTGGTCATGAGGCTTTCTTGAGTGTAACCGTGATGGGGGCAGTCCTTCACGTATTCTTTGAATCGTTCCCAAGCTTCATTGAAAGTCTCAGTAGCCCTTTGCTTAAAGGCAACAATTTGGTTCCTCATACGTGCTGATCGGGCCTTTGTGTAGAAGTGGTTGAGGAACTTAGCTCGACATTCTTCCCAAGTGGTTATGGAACCGGGCTCCAACATCTTAAGCCATCGCAACGCCTTATCCGCAAGTGAGAATTTGAACAACGCCAGCCTCAGATAATCGTAGGGTACTCCATTGGCTTTCGTGGTATTGCACAATGCTTCAAAAGCCTCGATGTGGTCCATCGGGTTCTCCGTGGGCAAGCCGTTAAAGCAACGGTTTTGGACGAGGTTGATCAAGCTATACTTGATCTCATAGTCCTGACGAGTGGGATTCGGAGGACGAAGCGCAGACCTATTAGCATAGAATCGGTCCGGTGTATCTTGCTCACCAAGTGTACGAGCAGGACGTGCAGCAGCAAGAGGATCGATCGGTCCAAGTGGCAGATCGATCGGTCTGTCATCACGAGGATCGACCAGTCCGAGTTGTGGACCGATCGGTCCGGCAGCGGCTGGCAGGACGGGTGGAGGATTGTTTCCTCCTTCGGCAGCTGGAAAGGCAAGTGGGTTACCGGCAGCAGCAGGTTGCACATCTTGGGGTTTCATCTCAGCAGACTTAGTAGCTTTCCTTTTACTTCGTTCCAAACGCCCAAGTTCTTCGTTAGAGAGTGCAACTAAATCGGTAGCCTTGTGGCTTCTCAATTGCATGCACCTGAAGTCAAAAACAGAAAAATAATTAGTATAATGCAGAAAATAAAAATCTTAGACTAAATTCAATTCTAAATCTCTAAAGGTATCTATTGGTCCCCGGCAGCGGCGCCAATTTGATCTCGTCCTAAACGGATAAACAAATAAAAACCTATCATACACTATACCGGATCAAAACGGTAATCATAGTAGTACTTTAGGGTCGAATCCACAGAGACCAGAGACCAGAGATACACTTTAAATCAATAGATTAAATTAAGCTAAGATAAAATAAGTATTTGATTTTCTAACCACCTAGCGATAAAATAAATAAGCAATAATAATAAAAAAATATTAGGCATAGGGAAACCATCCAGGATGTGACAAAACAATTAAATCAATTAGTAGAGAATATTAAAATACGTTCTAGAACTCAATTCACAATCAATAAGACATCTCGCTCTCGCGCAAACACCTACTTAGTAATACTATATTAGAAAACCGCTCTCGCGCGTTCCCTAGAGTAATACTAGCATTAAGAATAGGATTGATATGTTCACAAGATGTCATGGCCCGGGCTTTCGCCTCAAACCATAAAACCTTGCTCGACTAGTGTTGATTCCAGCAACTAAACACTACTTTCGTACCTAGTTTAATCACACAAGATCTTAGAACAAGTTAGCTACTCAAGCCCTAAGCATTAAGTATAACAATAGAAGAAGAACGATAAAGTAAATTCCCAAATCTAACAACCTAATAATCGGTCACATCCCTTCAGAGAAACCCTAGCCTAATAAAGAAACTACTCAAACATAAAAACAAGAACAAAGATGAAACTATAAAGAGACATCTTTATAAAATAAAACTTAAGAGTGTATTGAGAGGTGAATCTCTTACAAACTCTAAAGAGGAGAGAATGAATTGTGTATTATTACAAGGGACGAGCCTCTCTTTATATAGCAAAGGGAGAGAGGCCGCAAAAGGAAAACAAGAGAGAAAATGGAAAAACGAAAAAATGGAAAAACTTGGAGAAGAGGCAAGCAGGGATCGATCGATCCTCGGGTAGGATCGGTCGATCCCACCGTCTTCTCGTCTTGGGCCAAAGCCTTTGATCAGATCGAGCGGTCCATGGGCCTGGTCAGTCGGTTCCACCGCCTCTTCGAACGTGAGCCGCAATTCTTCAGGGATCGATCGATCCCTCGGTTGGATCGGTCGATCCTTCTTCATTTCTTCACGATTGGCCCATTTCTTCAAGCTTGGTCCATTTGTACTCTTATTTGATCCAAAATCCTTTCTTTTCCAATATTCTCCTTGTAGACCTGTAAATCACTAATCAAAGCAAATAGTCCTAATATCTATCTAATATAGGTTAGTTGACTTAAAATACAATCCTAAAACAAAGATTAAAAACGATAAAAACTAGACTCATCAGTATCGACTACCGGAAGCTTAATGCCGCCACAAGGAAGGATCACTTCCCACTCCCGTTCATTGACCAAATGCTTGAGCGCTTGGCGAATCATCCGTACTATTGTTTCCTTAACGGATACTCCGGGTTTTTCCAAATCCCAATCCACCCTGATGACCAAGAGAAGACAACATTCACTTGTCCATATGGAACGTTTGCCTATCGGAGAATGCCTTTTGGGTTATGCAATGCGCCGGCCACTTTCCAACGGTGTATGATGTCTATCTTCACCGATCTTATCGAAGACATCATGTAGGTATTCATGGACGACTTCTCCGTTTATGGCCCATCATTCTCTGCATGTCTATCCAACCTTTGCAATGTTTTGCAACGATGTGTGGATAAGCACTTGGTTCTCAATTGGGAGAAATGTCACTTAATGGTCACCGACGGAATCGTTCTTGGCCACCACATATCGGAAAAAGGGATCGAAGTTGACAAAGCAAAGATCGAAGTCATGATGAGCTTGCAACCACCGAAGACGGTAAAAGAGATACGCGGTTTCTTAGGACACTCAGGGTTTTACCGGTGATTCATCAAGGACTTCTCTAAGATAGCTAGGCCTCTAACCCAGCTACTATGCAAGGACGTCCCATTCGTTTTTGATGACAAATTTCATGAAGCGTTTCTCATCCTGAAGCAGGCGCTTGTATCCGCCCCTGTAGTGCAACCGCCGGATTGGACTTTACCTTTTGAAGTCATGTGCGATGCAAGTGATTTCGCCGTTGGTGCAGTACTAGGACAACGCAAGGATGGTAAACTCCATGTTATCTACTACGCTAGTCGGACGCTAGATGAGGCACAAACGAATTATGCCACCACGGAAAAGGAGCTCCTCGCAATCGTTTTTGCTTTTGAGAAGTTTCGATCTTACCTAGTGGGTTCGAAGGTTATTGTTCACTCTGATCATGCCGCTCTCCGCTATCTCTTGTCTAAGAAAGATGCCAAGCCGAGACTCTTGCACTAGATTCTCCTTTTACAAGAGTTCGATCTCGAGATCCGCGACAAAAAGGGCATAGAGAATGGAGTCGCCGATCACCTCTCTCGTCTGAAGATTGAAGCCGATATTCCTATTGATGACAGATACCTGGTCGAGAATATGTACGTGATCTCACTCCTCAAGGAGCGCTACAAACCCGTCGCCAATGTCAAGGCAATATCTCAGGCCGTTAACGACATTCCCTGGTATGCTGACTACGCTAACTATCTGTGTGCTGGAGATGAACCTCCAAATTTCACAGGATATGCAAAGAAGAAGTTCTTACGTGATGTTCGACACTACTTTTGGGACGAGCCATATCTTTATAAGCGTTGTCGAGATGGGCTTTTCAGGAGGTGTGTTGCTGAATCTGAGATGCACGGAATTCTTTATCACTGCCATGGGTCTGCTTACGCTGGTCATTTTGCCACATTCAAGACCGCTACGAAAGTCTTACAAGCCGGATTAGGGTGGCCTAACCTGTTCCGCGATGCCCACGCCTACGTTTCCAAGTGCGACAAATGCCAACGCGGAGGGAATATAAGCAAGCGTAATGAGATGCCCCAGAACTACATTTTGGAGATCGAAGTTTTCGATTGTTGGGGGATTGATTTTATGGGACCATTTCCTCCTTCTTATGGGAATGAGTATATACTCGTCGCGGTTGACTACGTCTCCAAATGGGTCGAAGCTATTGCCAGCCCAACCAACGATCATAGGGTGGTCATCAAACTCTTCAAACACGTGATTTTCCCACGTTTTGGAATTCCTCGGATCGTTATCAGCGATGGCGGGTCGCACTTCATCAATCGCATATTTGCTAGTCTCCTTCGGAAGCATGGTGTCACCCACAAGGTAGCTACGCCATACCATCCTCAGACCAGTGGACAAGTCAAAGTTTCTAATCGGCAAATCAAAGCCATTTTGGAACGCACGGTGAATAGCACGCGCAAAGATTGGTCGCTAAAGCTTGACGACGCGTTATGGGCCTATCGGACGACTTACAAAACACCAATTGGCACCACACCGTTTACAATGGTTTACGGGAAGGCATGTCACTTGCCAGTTGAATTTGAGTACAACTCATTTTGGGCTACGAAGCAAATGAACTTCAACACAAAGACAGCCGCAGAGAGACGATTGATCCAGCTTAATGAGCTCGATGAGATTCGTATGAACGCTTATGAGAGCAATCGGACCTACAAGGAGCGGACCAAGGCTTGGCATGATAAGAAGATTGTCCCCAAGCACTTTGAAGTCAATGATCGAGTTTTACTCTACGATTCTCGCTTGCGGCTTTTTCCTGGGAAATTACGATCTCGCTGGTGCGGCCCCTTCTTAGTCACAGGAATTTGCCCTTATGGTGTTGTAGTCCTTGCGCGAGCCGATGGTGTTGAGTTTGTTGTCAATGGGCAACGCCTTAAGCGATATCTCGCCGACGAAGTAATAGAACAACCTCAACCGCTTCCCGTGGATGCTCTTCCACCTGCCTAGAACTTCATCCGGTCGAGCTTACGACCTTAACCAAGCGCTGAATGGGAGGCAACCCATTGAGAACCAGCTCTACACGCAGAATATGCACACTCTCCAGGTTCATATGTGTTACATTTTTGTCTTGGATTTTTCTTACACACCGGGACGGTGTGAAGTAAGTCTGGGGGAGAAATGTAACCATTCGTACTAACATTTCTATTTTTATTTTTGTTCTATGTCTTTTTATTTTTATTTTTTATTTGAGTCGTTTTATTGAGTCAAAATGGTTGGAACTTGGAACTTCTTTTGTGAATCGTGTGTTCGTACTAACATCTTTTGCTATCTGTCATGACTATCCTTTTGAAGAGCCGAAGATTGGAACGCTATAGCCGAACAACTCACCAGAAGTCCCTATCTCTTGGAAATCCGATTGACCTGACATTGACTCCACCCATGACAAGACGCTAAATTAGACTTAATCTTCTCAACTTGGGGCTTGGTATACATCGAACGCGACCTCTGACTCAATGCTTCCCAAGACACGCAAGAAAAGAAAAGAAGTATGAATTCCCCTCTCTTCTCCGGAAAAAGAAAAAGAAAAAGAAGAAAAAGAAAAGAGATGTGGTAAACAAAGAAGTGAGCTGAGGGATGCATGGTTACCCCCTTGCATACTTCGGATTCATGAAAACCAACCCCGGGCTAAAGAGAAAGAGATCGATAAAAAAAATAGAGTGATACCCTAAAGAAGGGAGAAATCGATCTCAAAAGAGTAAAAGGGAAGAGGAGGAAAGGAACCATAAGAAGAGTGTCTTGGGAGCTAGAGGAAGGTAAGCGTCTACGCGATCTTTGATCGATACTCCCTCGTTGAGACCGCATGCTTGTAAAGAATGAATTTAGGGAGTCAACAATGGAGATTTTGGAGCTTCCTTGAGATCCCGGGACATCAGTACGGAGAGTTGCTAAGCCAATGGTTAATACATGTTGTAAGCTCAATCCTTTGAATGATGGATTCGCGGAAGAAGTACGGAGATTCTCGAAAAGTTGTAAGTTCCTGTTTTTTCAAAACCTTTCCTTTTAAGATTTGTATTTCGGATTGTTCTTACTTGAGGACAAGCAAGGATTCAAGTCTGGGGGAATTGATGAGTCTCAAATTTACCGTTTTCTATATAGGATTTAGGTTTGTATTTTGAGTCAACTAACTTATATTTAATAGATATTAGGACTATTTGCTTTACTTAGTTTATTTCAGGTCGAGAAGCAAATATTGGAAAAGGAAGAGTTTTGGATCAGTTTGGATGCAAATATACATTGAAAGATGCATAGTCCAGCAGACCCGTCAGAAGTATAGCCTCTGACGAAGACCTTCCCACCATTGGATCGTTCTGATATTTTGATACAAGATAGCCACGGAAGTTAGCTTTCATCTCCAAGTGGTTTGAAGGAAATCCAACGGTGCAATCAAGAGTTATGGCCGATTTACTGAAGACATGTCAACCTGCCGACGAAGCTGACGTGGCAGAGAAGGGATCGACCGGTCCACACACGGGATCGATCGATCCGGCCCATGGACCGACCATTCCAGGCCCAAGATCGACCGGTCCACCGCCTCTTTTGCCTCCTCTCCAAGACTTTCCATTTCTTTTGTTTCCTTTTGTTGCTCTCCCCTTCTACTATATAAAGGGGGCTCGTCCCTTGTATTTTACACACCAGAATTCATTGTAAAACTTTTCTTTGTTTGTGGGCAAGAGACCTCAAAGCTCTCTAGCTCCTTTTAAGTTTTATTTTAGGAAATAAAGATGTTTTCATTTATTGAATTCTTTGTTTCCTTTTCTATGTCTGAGTAGTTTCCTTATTAGGTTTAGGGTTTCGGAAATGACGTGATTAATTTGTTAGGTTGTTAGTTAGGGAATTTATCTTATTAGTTCTTCATCTATAGTTGTTCTTAATGCTAGGATTAGATTGATCACCTAGTTCTAGATCTAGGGTTAATTATCGTGGCATCAGAAGTGTCGTTAATTGTCCTGATCTACTTAGATGAGCAAGGCGATCCATGGCCAACCAGAAGTTGAAGTCGTGGCACCTTGTGAACATATCAATCCCGTTTGTAATGCTAGTCTTACTTTAATAGGCGAACCAACGGTTTAGGATCTATTTTAGTATTGCTAAGTTAGGTATGAGCGCTCGCCATGGCGGATTACTTATATTGTCGTGAATTGAGTTCTAGAACTATTCTTTAATATTCCTAATTTTGACTTACTTGTTGTTTCACATCCTGGAAGAATACCCTAGACCTAATACTTGTCTTATTATTGAATACTTGTTTGAATTCACTGTTTGCCTAAAACAAATCTTTTAATTGCTCCTAGCTATATTTAGTCTAATTATCTCATAGTGCAACTTTGGTCTCTGTGGATTCGACCCCTAAATACTACAACTGATTGCCGTATTTGATCCGGTAGTTGTTTTATTCTAGGTATTTATTTGACCTTTGATCAAGACGTTAGCTCAATGCGGGGTAGGCGAATGTACCTGTATGTCCAGTCTGCGTCCTGAAAAAGGTAGGCTAGCGAGTGGCGGATGAGAATCTCACTCGCGTAGAGATGCTCGCGATCAATGAATCGCGCTCTGTGCTCAGGAACGGGCGGTGCGATGCGATACCGACAATGGGTGATAATGGGAGTCACCAAGCTCCCGATCATGATCACCTTCTTCCTGGACCGAAGCGCCTGCTTCGCCACCTGGATGAACTCCCGAACGAGTAGTGCGGCAAAGTTGACGCGATGCGTCTTGTTGTAGTTGGCCGCGGTGGGGCTGGTGATGAAGCGGTGGAGCCCATAGAAGCACATAGAAAGCTCAGGCAACTGCAAGGTATCCATCTCTGCACGGGCAAAGATGGTGCTGCTCATGAAGCGGACCGCCAAGCGAATCACCGGGTGGCGGATAAGTGCCTGCTTGGAACCTCGAGAAACGTACTCGCCGGACCCAAAGGTCTGCCAGAATGCAGATGGGTCAGTGATGCCATCAAATTGGGTCTTCTCCCGAGGTGGGAACCCATAGATCTCACACAGCTAGAGGAATGTGATAGTGAAGTGTCTCCTAGACAGAAAGAAGGAGATGAAGGCAGCAGTAGCATCATGCGGGTCCGTAGGGTAATGGACCTGCAACGTGGCGAGGAACTCGGCTGCGGCATTGGGATAGAGATCCCATCGCTTCTCCGGGAAAGAACCGAAGTCGGCATTGCGTAGAAATGTTAAGACATCGTCTAGGATGCCCATAGCCCTCAGAACATCGGTTTCTAGAAACCGTGTGGACTCAAACTTGCAGTCTCGTAATGCAAAGGTATCATCCTGATCTTCTGGGTCCACTCTCGTTCTCCGGTAGCTGGTTCTTTGCCGCTGCGTCGTCCTGGAGCCATTTCCTGAAAATAGAAAACACTCAAACACAAATGAGAAAAACTCACAAAGCTTAACAAAAATCAAAATGGTTTAAGAAGCTCATAGAAACAATGCAGTGCGACGCAAGCAACAACATCCAATTTAACATAAAATCGAAATTTATATCGCACTCGCGAAATGCAAAACAGAAAATCGAGGCATGTAATGGCATTAAGCACATGCAATCATCAATTAACACTTCCTCGAACTTAATCGTCTCTCTCAATCCATCAAATTGCATTTTCAAACTCATATAAATCGAAATTCTATGGCCTATCACACAAAATTTTCAAGTTTCTCATAATAAAATCAAATGCATTTCAAACCAGAGAAACTAGCAGTCCTATTGCATTCCCAACAACCTAATTCAACCTAATCCCAAAGGATTACAAAGTTCTAACACCCTAAAGTGTAAAAACCCGAAACCCTAAGCAAGATTTCGAACTCAGTACCTTGGTTTAAACGAATTGGGTGTAGGGGGATCAGTTAGGGCTCGAAAAATAGTGTGATTTAGCACCAAAAATCAACAAAAACAATGGAGAATTGAGAGAGATTTTGAGGATTGAAGTTTGTAGAGAGAGAGAGCAATGGAGGTTGGGGATCGATGGAGGAGAGAGAGGGCTCGATCTCCATCGATTTTTTGGCCCATAAACCGGTTTAAACCGGTTTGAATCAAGTGGCTAAACCGATTCAAACCGGAAATCCATTTTTTTTTCGAAATACCTGAGTCGGGATCGATCGATCCCTGGTGCAGATCGGTCGATCCCGAGGCTTCTGTTCCTCGGTTCATTTTCCAGGCGAGATCGATCGATCCTACAAGGAGATCGATCGATCCTAAGTGTCTGATCACCAAAATTTCGCATCTTAATGCGTCTAAAACCTATTCCTGAAACACTTAGGAATTCTCATTGATCCACTGATTAAATATCCTCAAATATAAATAGTTTTAAACTTTAAAAATCAAAAGAAACAAAAACCAAAAGCTCAAAAACAATAGTTAGTACAAAAACATCGGGTTGCCTCCCGGAAGCGCTTGTTTTAAGTTTATAGCTTGACTTTCTCTTCTTCTAGGCTTGTGTTTGGGGGCGAGTAATTGGACCTAGCTCTCCTGAGATGCGTACGCTGCGTTCTTCCTCTTGGATACGAATGGGCCTAACCGCGTTCTCTCTTGGTGTGATGTGATAGAAAACCCTTCTATCGATGTTGGTGAAGCATACTCGCTGATTTGGAGAGTCGATGACAGCTCCGACTGTGTTCAAGAAAGCTCTTCCGAAGATAACTTGTCGACGCATCCCGGGTACATCTACAACCTTGAAATCCGTGGGGACATACACATCTCCAATGCGCACCATCTCGTTGCGGAGCTCTCCTCTTGGTACCACTATGGACTCGTCGGCCATGTAAAGATTTGAAGTGGATGGATAGCAATTGGTGATTCCACATCGAGAAGCTATGGCGGTGGGGATCACACTTGTTCCAGCTCCGGAGTCGCAAAGGCAATTGTACACCGAAGTACCATTGATAGCACATGGTATAACAAAGCATCCGGGATCTTCCATCTTGGGGAGGCATCTCCTCTCCATGTTTCTTTCTCGTGCCCTATAGAAGTGTGCTTCGATGGAATACAGAGGCTCTCTACTTCTCCAAAAGCACTTGTGCAAGCAAGGGTAATTGAACCAAGCCTCTTCGAAACTATAGTCATCCGGCACCGTCTTCACTCGCATCTCGAACATGTTGAGATCATGAGGGTGAATTTCATCGGACATTTTTTCTTGGTTCTCATCGGCGGGAAAGCATGGAGGGTTGCAGTTGCAATTCCTCTTGACAACTTCAGTAGTATGCCGAGGGAAAGGCCATTGTCGATTTACATACTTGCGAGACGTCCTCTTCATTACAACGAACACATCAGCAAAGTTAGATCCCAAACGGTTGGCTTCAAGCACCGGGTAATAAGCCACATTCTTATCAATCTTAGTGAAAGTCATCTTGGGTTCTTCAAGGTCAAACACGGCTCCAACCGTAGTCAAGAAAGCGCGTCCCAAGATTAAAGGAGTTTTGGATCCTCCACTCATTTCCACTACATGGAAATTGGTGGGCACTACGTGGTTGCCAATTAGTACTTCCACGTCACCTATGAAGCCTTGAGGAGTCGTTGTCGAAGCATTAGCGAACTTCAATGAGCATCGAGAAGTTTCCATCCCTTGGAGATCAAGCCTACGGACGGTCGCCATTGACATGACATTCACACTTGATCCCGAATCACACAGGTGTTGGGAATGTCCGTAAATCATTCATGTACTCACTCTAGACATAGTTGTTTGTCGAGATCAGACATTCATCTGATACTGGGTCATCAGGACGCTTTGCTAGAAGCCGCTCATGACAAGTGAGTTATGAACTCATTGCTAGTATCATTTGATCCTACAGGGTCACACACCTAAGCGAACAGGATGCACTTAAGCAAGGAAAGTGTTATGAGGGAAGGTGTCGATCGATACCACTTTAGGCAGTATCGATCGATACCAGGCGCGGACCGAAATAGGGATTTCGGCCCAATGACTTAATTCGTTCAGGCTCGGCCCGTGAACAATTAGGCCTTGTCTTGTGCCTATATATGGGATATGTAGCACGAGATTAAAAAAACCTAGTCGCTCTCTCTCCAGAAAACACAGGTTCCCTCTGCAAGATCTGATTCCAGGCACTAGCATCCCTGCAGATTCCTGTTCGTGTGAGTGTGGACTACGGTAGAGGCGCAGCACTTGAGGCGCTTTCAGATCTCTAATACCTGACCCTATTCCGCTGCCAATCTCCAGGTATATCTGAGATCTCTTATGATTCATTGTTTACAAACCCTAGATCCTAGGCTTCAGGAATTGTTAGGTTGTTAATAGAGATTAAAACCTGTACAAGTTCCTTCAGTGGTATCAGAGCCTTAGGGTTTAACTATTGAATCTGAAAAGCATGTAATTGAATTGGAGAATTCGAATTTTGATACATATGATGTATAGGATGCTTTCTAGGATAAGTTTTCTGTGAAAATCGTATTTTGCTAAAAACTTGTCAAACGAGGTTTCGTGGTGTCGATCGACACCATAGTGATGGTATCGATCGATACTGTAATTAATAAAATTAGGTTTCGATCGAAAGATCGAAGTTCCCGAAACCGAATGGTGTCGATCGACACCATTATGATGGTATCGATCGACACAGCCTTGCGAATGGTTAGTCGGTTCAATTGGATTGAATCGGTTATCATGCTTGGTCGAAATCGATTTAAACCGGCTGATTGCGGTTTGGTGCGAATAAGTTGGTGTCGATCGATACAAGTGTTGTATCGATCGATACCGACGGGTTATCGATACGGTTCAATTTGATTGACCGGTTATCGATCCAGATCAATTGGATTGACTGGTTATCGCAAATCGATTTGGTTGGTTGAGCATCGATCGATACCAATAAGGTAGTATCGATCGACACTAATCAACTATCGAAATTGTTTTGGTTGCACAGATGAGTGTCGATCGATGCTAGCATCGGTGCACTGCAGAAGTCATAGCCAAACAGAATTTCACCCATTTCTTAGATTAATTAAAACTTAATAAAGATTAATTGTTTTGATAAAATCTAAGCCTTCTTGAGTACATATATGATATGTGTCAAGATTAAAAGTTCTGTTCCTCAACTAAATATCAAGTGTTTCGGATGTCTTCCCGATCTTGGCAGCTGTCAAGACTCGTTTCACCGTGTGATAGGCTTGCAGTGCAAGGTATCCCGGTTACATGAGTAAGGCAGTACGTAATTGTGTTGATGGGCTTGCAGTGCATGGCATCAATCGTTACTTGATTGAGAGATTGGTTTACTTGAGTGGGCTATCAGAAGTTCTGGGCCCATAGACATCAGGTGGACAAGACATAAGATGTCTTATCCATAACCAAGAGTCATATTGGATATGATTAGCAAAATGTTGCTTACCTAGATAGCTAAGATTTGGGTGACGGCCAGTGGCCCACTCAAGTTTTGGTGAAGTATGGATCTTGGATCATTATATTCATTTGAGGAAACATTGTTTTGAATATAATGCGAGTTTTCTTAATTGTTAAGATTTCTCATTTCCTGAACATCATAACTAAACCATTTAATTTTGATTTCTAGTTATGTCTAAAACCCCTCATCAGAACTCTTTCTCGTTGCGACCCGTCCTTGAGAAGGACAAGTTAAATGGGTCCAACTTCCTTGATTGGTATCGAAACTTGAGAATTGTTCTTAAGCAGGAGAGAAAGGACTATGTCCTTGAAAAAGTTCTCCCCGAGAAACTAAGGTCCAAATCACATGCAGTATATGATGCTTGGAATAAGCATTACTATGATGTGGTCGATGTGCGTTGTCTGATGTTGGCTACCATGGACTCGGACTTGCAGAAGCAATATGAGAATGTGGAGTCGCCCATCGAGATGATCACTAGCCTGAAAGCGATGTTTCAGGAGCAGGCTCGAACTGAGAGATACCGGACGGTTAAATCTCTAGTTGAGTGCAAGCTACCAAAGGATTCACCAGTAAGTCCTCACATCATAAAGATGATGGGTTATATAGATAACCTGAGGAGACTGGATTGCCCCTTTAGCCAAGAGTTGGCTACTGACATCATTCTGCAGTCACTGCCGTCAAGCTATGATCAGTTTGTTATGAACTATAACATGAACAAGTTGACGAAGACGTTGACTGAGCTGCATAGTATGCTCAAGACAGCTGAGCATGACATCAAAAATGGCAAAAGGTTTAAGAAACCTGGAAAGGACAAGGGTAGAGGCAAGGCCGTCCAGATTGTGAATCAGGACAAGCCTGTGTCTTCTTGTAAGCCCAAGTCTGGCCTAACCGATGTTGAGAAATGCCAGTACTGTAAGGAGCTTCGACATTGGAAGAGAAACTGCAAAAGATACTTGGAAGATGCACAAGAGATTGAGAAGATGTACGAGACTTCTTCTCAAGGTATTTGTGTTATGGAAGTAAATGTTACTACTTCAAGTTCTACCTCATAGGTATGAGATACCGGTTGTGGGGCTGATATTTATTCAAATATGCAGGCACTAAGCAACAGTAGAACGTTGGAGAAGGGACGAGTGGAATTTCACGTCGGGAATGAAGCAAGAGTTGCTGCATTGGCCGTAGAAAATTTCCATTTATAGTCGCCTTCAAGCTTGGTTTTAAGAATAGAATAATTGCTACTTTATACCTGCTTTGAGCAGAAACGTTATTTCATTTTCTTGTAAGGATATGAATGATATTCATTTTGATTAAAGACAAATGTTGTTCTGTTGATCTTAATGAAATGTTCTATGGTAGCACCCCATTAGAGAATGGGTTTTATGTCTTAAACCAATTTATGCCTGTCTATAACATAAACACAAATCGGTTTTCTGGCATTGTCGTTTGGGCTACAGCGGATTCAGAAGCTCCATAGTGATGGGCTTTGGGCTCGTTTGATTGTGAATCATGTGAGAAATGTGAATCCTGCTTATTGGACTAAATGACTAAGGGCCCCTTTTAACAATCAAATGAGAGGGCCTGTAACTTGTTGGGCCTTATACATAGAGATGTATGCAGCCCGATGAGCACCAATGCCAGAGAAAAACTTTCAGTACTTCATTACCTTCGCTGATAAGATAGTAGGTATGAATATGTCCATATGATGAGACACAAATAGGAATCCTTTGAAAGGTTCAAGAGGTTCCAGAATGAAGTGCAGAATCAAATTGGCAAAAGTATTAGAGCTCTTCGATTAGATCGCGGAGGAGAGTACTTAAGCCAAGTGTTAAGTGATCACCTGAGAGAGTGTGAAATAGTTTCACAGCTCACTTCTTCTGGAACGCCCCAATAGAATGGAGGTTCCGAGAGGAGGAATTGAACCTTATTGGATATGGTTTGATTAATGATGAGTCACACATATCTTCCATTATCCCTTTTGGGAAACGCTCTAGAAACGTTTGCGTTTACACTAATAGGTTCCATCAGAATCAGTTATAAAGACAACACATGAGATGTGGATTGGAAATGTTCCAAGACTGTCTTTACTGAAATTTTGGGGTTGTGAGGCCTATGTAAAATGTTTACGATAAGATAAGCTCACACCCAAATCCAATAATGCTAATTTGTTGGTTGTCTTAAGGAAACCAAGGCTTACTACTTCTACAACCGTTCTGAGAACAAAATGTTTGTTGCTAAGAACTATGTTTTCTTGTGAGAGATTGTCTTTCCAAGAAGAACAGTGGGAGTAAAAGTAGAACTCGAAAACGTTCGAAATCACAGGATGGTATCGATCGACACGATCGATACTAGGCTTTCACCGAAGAGGTAAAGCAGTAAATGGATCTATAAAGAGTTGTAGAACCTATACCTGTGGTGCCCAAAGTTCGCAATCCGGAAGGATACGTCACGATTCCGAGAAATAGGGATTTCTCGTGACCAAGTGTCATGACTTGTTGATCATTGACAGTGACGAGGTTGCGAATTTTGAGGAAGCAATGTTGGACCCGGACTCCGAAACGTGGCTTGGAGTCGCTAGATCCGAGATGGGAATATCCAGATATTCGAAGCAAGGTTGGTCGCTGAAGGTCTCAAGAAAATTCATGGTATGACTATGAAGAGACCTACTCCCCAGTCAATATGCTTAAAACCATTCGGATTCTCCTAGAAACTGCCATTTATCATGGTGATGAAATTTGGCAAGTGGATGTGAAAACAGTTTTCCTTAAAGGAATTCTGAAAAAAAAAAAAAAAGGGATGTGTACGTGACACAACCTGAGAGTTTCACTGATCCAAATAACGCTGGGAAGGAATGCAAGCTTCATTGATCCATGTATGGATTGAAGCAAGCATCACGGAGTTGAAATAATCGTTTTGATGAAATGGTCAAAAGAGTTTGACTTCATCAGGAACGAAAAGGAACCGTGTGTTTATAAGAAGACTAGTGGGAGCGTAGTTGCATTTCTCGTAATGTATGTAGATGACATACTTCTTCTCGGAAATGACGTTCCGTTGTTTTAGTCTCTTGAGACTTGGCTCGGAAGTTATTTTTCCAATAAAAGACATGGGAGAAGCCGCATGAATTCTTGGAATAAGAATCTATAGAGATAGGTTGGGTAAGCTAATTGGATCGTGTCAAGATGCTTATAGTGATAAGGTCTTGGACAGATTCAATATGCATGATTCCAAGAAAGGCCTTCGATGTCTAATGGCATTAATCTTGGCAAGACGCAGTGTCTTTAGACACTGGCTGAGCAAGAATGTTTTGAGTAGGATTCCCAGGCGAATGCAGTGGAACCTATCATAAATGCCATGACCTGAACTCGTTCAGATGTTGCTTAAAGTGTTAAGCATGATGAGTAAATACCAATATGATCCATGTGAAAGTCACTTGACAGTTACCAAGAATATTCTCAAGTGTTTGAGGAATACTAAGAATTGGAGCTTGGTGAACTGAGGAAGTAATGGTCTCTGTTGAGAGTGGTTAGACGGACAAAGACGATTTCCGGTCGGAAACTGGTTATGTCTTATGTCTATATAGCGGTGCGTTTTGTTGGAATGGGTTCCAAGCAGAGCACCGCACCCTGCGGTTTGCGGGAAAGAGTTCCAAGCAGAGCACCGCAGCCTCTCCCATGACCTAAGCATGAGTTTCACCCTTTTGCTGTAGGTATTTGAGATATTAAGATATGATCTTGATTCTAGTGGGAGTTGTAATGGTTTGAGTTATGTTATGATGTTCATGTAGACATACTTTGGTTATGTCATGATGAAATTGTTTCATATATTATTTGATTATAAGATAATTGAATAATAGTCCCAAAGTAATTTATGGCATTTTATAGGTCATCAAGTTGAGGACTTGATCATGGAACCCTATAAATGATAAATGACATAGATTATATTTGTCCCTGGTCAAGGTTGTTAAAGTGGGACACTGACAACCGCGTGAGACTGGTATGTGAGTTGATTGATGACTAAGTTTCATGGAGTCATTAATAAGAGTATTAAAGTCAATCACATAGATATGTGTTAGAGAACACAGGATCGGACATGACCCGCTAATGAGAACTCTACAGGATAGTTATATAAGTGTCATGAGAGGTTCTCATTACGACTATAGAGTATAGTCCTTAGAGCTGAGTTCATCATGATTTCTTGCATATGAATTGGTCCGCTTTGACTGTGTCAAACGTCAACCGTAACAGGTGACTATAAAGGCATTGATTGGGTGTATCATGAAGTGTGTGTAGGAACAGGGATGGAACAAGATGGAATTTGTCCCTCCTATATAACAGGAGATAAATATCTCAGGGCCCATCGGAGATTTGATACTGAGAAATTAGTGGCCGCGCTCAAACGAGGTGAATGTCAGTCGTTTGTCTTATCAGTATAAATCGGAGTTCGATGAACATGATATTGGTTGAATAAGGGTGACACGGTTCTTGCCTTATGCCATATCGAGATATAGAGACGAAGGGATTATGGGAATAGATGATTCCAGTACAAGTGAGAGATTGTTGGGAATGTCCTGAAATCATTCATGTACTCATTCTAGACATAGTTGTTTGTCGAGATCAGACATTCATCTGATACTGGGTAATCAGGACGCTTTGCTAGAAGCCGCTCATGACAAGTGAGTTATGAACTCATTGCTAGTATCATTTGATCCTACAGGGTCACACACCTAAGCGAACAGAATGCACTTAAGCAAGGAAAGTGTTATGAGGGAAGGTGTCGATCGATACCACTTTAGGCAGTATCGATCGATACCAGGCGCGGACCGAAATTTCGGCCCAATGACTTAATTCGTTCAGGCTCGGCCCGTGAACAATTAGGTCTTGTCTTGTGCCTATATATGGGATATGTAGCACGAGATTAAAAAAACCTAGTCGCTCTCTCTCCAGAAAACACAGGTTCCCTCTACAAGATCTGATTCCAGGCACTAGCATCCCTGCAGATTCCTGTTCGTGTGAGTGTGGACTACGGTAGAGGCGCAGCACTTGAGGCGCTTTCAGATCTCTAATACCTGACCCTATTCCGCTGCCAATCTCCAGGTATATCTGAGATCTCTTATGATTCATTGTTTACAAACCCTAGATCCTAGGCTTCAGGAATTGTTAGGTTGTTAATAGAGATTAAAACCTGTACAAGTTCCTTCAACAGGGAACTAGCAAAAACTTCTCCATCAATCGAACAAGGGACCACAAACTTGCCCGGATCATCAAGTTTCTCCACTTTGACAAGCTTTGGAACTCTAGCCTCCTTTCGTTTTGCTAGGTAAGCATCGACCTCTGCAGCAAGATTTCGAACTCAGTACCTTGGTTTAAACGAATTGGGTGTAGGGGGATCAGTTAGGGCTCGAAAAATAGTGTGATTTAGCACCAAAAATCAACAAAAACAATGGAGAATTGAGAGAGATTTTGAGGATTGAAGTTTGTAGAGAGAGAGAGCAATGGAGGTTGGGGATCGATGGAGGAGAGAGAGGGCTCGATCTCCATCGATTTTTTGGCCCATAAACCGGTTTAAACCGGTTTGAATCAAGTGGCTAAACCGATTCAAACCGGAAATCCATTTTTTTTTCGAAATACCTGAGTCGGGATCGATCGATCCCTGGTGCAGATCGGTCGATCCCGAGGCTTCTGTTCCTCGGTTCATTTTCCAGGCGAGATCGATCGATCCTACAAGGAGATCGATCGATCCTAAGTGTCTGATCACCAAAATTTCGCATCTTAATGCGTCTAAAACCTATTCCTGAAACACTTAGGAATTCTCATTGATCCACTGATTAAATATCCTCAAATATAAATAGTTTTAAACTTTAAAAATCAAAAGAAACAAAAACCAAAAGCTCAAAAACAATAGTTAGTACAAAAACATCGGGTTGCCTCCCGGAAGCGCTTGTTTTAAGTTTATAGCTTGACTTTCTCTTCTTCTAGGCTTGTGTTTGGGGGCGAGTAATTGGACCTAGCTCTCCTGAGATGCGTACGCTGCGTTCTTCCTCTTGGATACGAATGGGCCTAACCGCGTTCTCTCTTGGTGTGATGTGATAGAAAACCCTTCTATCGATGTTGGTGAAGCATACTCGCTGATTTGGAGAGTCGATGACAGCTCCGACTGTGTTCAAGAAAGCTCTTCCGAAGATAACTTGTCGACGCATCCCGGGTACATCTACAACCTTGAAATCCGTGGGGACATACACATCTCCAATGCGCACCATCTCGTTGCGGAGCTCTCCTCTTGGTACCACTATGGACTCGTCGGCCATGTAAAGATTTGAAGTGGATGGATAGCAATTGGTGATTCCACATCGAGAAGCTATGGCGGTGGGGATCACACTTGTTCCAGCTCCGGAGTCGCAAAGGCAATTGTACACCGAAGTACCATTGATAGCACATGGTATAACAAAGCATCCGGGATCTTCCATCTTGGGGAGGCATCTCCTCTCCATGTTTCTTTCTCGTGCCCTATAGAAGTGTGCTTCGATGGAATACAGAGGCTCTCTACTTCTCCAAAAGCACTTGTGCAAGCAAGGGTAATTGAACCAAGCCTCTTCGAAACTATAGTCATCCGGCACCGTCTTCACTCGCATCTCGAACATGTTGAGATCATGAGGGTGAATTTCATCGGACATTTTTTCTTGGTTCTCATCGGCGGGAAAGCATGGAGGGTTGCAGTTGCAATTCCTCTTGACAACTTCAGTAGTATGCCGAGGGAAAGGCCATTGTCGATTTACATACTTGCGAGACGTCCTCTTCATTACAACGAACACATCGGCAAAGTTAGATCCCAAACGGTTGGCTTCAAGCACCGGGTAATAAGCCACATTCTTATCAATCTTAGTGAAAGTCATCTTGGGTTCTTCAAGGTCAAACACGGCTCCAACCGTAGTCAAGAAAGCGCGTCCCAAGATTAAAGGAGTTTTGGATCCTCCACTCATTTCCACTACATGGAAATTGGTGGGCACTACGTGGTTGCCAATTAGTACTTCCACGTCACCTATGAAGCCTTGAGGAGTCGTTGTCGAAGCATTAGCGAACTTCAATGAGCATCGAGAAGTTTCCATCCCTTGGAGATCAAGCCTACGGACGGTCGCCATTGACATGACATTCACACTTGATCCCGAATCACACAGGTGTTGGGAATGTCCGTAAATCATTCATGTACTCACTCTAGACATAGTTGTTTGTCGAGATCAGACATTCATCTGATACTGGGTCATCAGGACGCTTTGCTAGAAGCCGCTCATGACAAGTGAGTTATGAACTCATTGCTAGTATCATTTGATCCTACAGGGTCACACACCTAAGCGAACAGGATGCACTTAAGCAAGGAAAGTGTTATGAGGGAAGGTGTCGATCGATACCACTTTAGGCAGTATCGATCGATACCAGGCGCGGACCGAAATAGGGATTTCGGCCCAATGACTTAATTCGTTCAGGCTCGGCCCGTGAACAATTAGGCCTTGTCTTGTGCCTATATATGGGATATAGAGCACGAGATTAAAAAAACCTAGTCGCTCTCTCTCCAGAAAACACAGGTTCCCTCTGCAAGATCTGATTCCAGGCACTAGCATCCCTGCAGATTCCTGTTCGTGTGAGTGTGGACTACGGTAGAGGCGCAGCACTTGAGGCGCTTTCAGATCTCTAATACCTGACCCTATTCCGCTGCCAATCTCCAGGTATATCTGAGATCTCTTATGATTCATTGTTTACAAACCCTAGATCCTAGGCTTCAGGAATTGTTAGGTTGTTAATAGAGATTAAAACCTGTACAAGTTCCTTCAGTGGTATCAGAGCCTTAGGGTTTAACTATTGAATCTGAAAAGCATGTAATTGAATTGGAGAATTCGAATTTTGATACATATGATGTATAGGATGCTTTCTAGGATAAGTTTTCTGTGAAAATCGTATTTTGCTAAAAACTTGTCAAACGAGGTTTCGTGGTGTCGATCGACACCATAGTGATGGTATCGATCGATACTGTAATTAATAAAATTAGGTTTCGATCGAAAGATCGAAGTTCCCGAAACCGAATGGTGTCGATCGACACCATTATGATGGTATCGATCGACACAGCCTTGCGAATGGTTAGTCGGTTCAATTGGATTGAATCGGTTATCATGCTTGGTCGAAATCGATTTAAACCGGCTGATTGCGGTTTGGTGCGAATAAGTTGGTGTCAACCGATACAATTGTTGTATCGATCGATACCGACGGGTTATCGATACGGTTCAATTTGATTGACCGGTTATCGATCCAGATCAATTGGATTGACTGGTTATCGCAAATCGATTTGGTTGGTTGAGCATCGATCGATACCAATAAGGTAGTATCGATCGACACTAATCAACTATCGAAATTGTTTTGGTTGCACAGATGAGTGTCGATCGATGCTAGCATCGGTGCACTGCAGAAGTCATAGCCAAACAGAATTTCACCCATTTCTTAGATTAATTAAAACTTAATAAAGATTAATTGTTTTGATAAAATCTAAGCCTTCTTGAGTACATATATGATATGTGTCAAGATTAAAAGTTCTGTTCCTCAACTAAATATCAAGTGTTTCGGATGTCTTCCCGATCTTGTCAGCTGTCAAGACTCGTTTCACCGTGTGATAGGCTTGCAGTGCAAGGTATCCCGGTTACATGAGTAAGGCAGTACGTAATTGTGTTGATGGGCTTGTAGTGCATGGCATCAATCGTTACTTGATTGAGAGATTGGTTTACTTGAGTGGGCTATCAGAAGTTCTGGGCCCATAGACATCAGGTGGACAAGACATAAGATGTCTTATCCATAACCAAGGGTCATATTGGATATGATTAGCAAAATGTTGCTTACCTAGATAGCTAAGATTTGGGTGACGGCCAGTGGCCCACTCAAGTTTTGGTGAAGTATGGATCTTGGATCATTATATTCATTTGAGGAAACATTGTTTTGAATATAATGCGAGTTTTCTTAATTGTTAAGATTTCTCATTTCCTGAACATCATAACTAAACCATTTAATTTTGATTTCTAGTTATGTCTAAAACCCCTCATCAGAACTCTTTCTCGTTGCGACCCGTCCTTGAGAAGGACAAGTTAAATGGGTCCAACTTCCTTGATTGGTATCGAAACTTGAGAATTGTTCTTAAGCAGGAGAGAAAGGACTATGTCCTTGAAAAAGTTCTCCCCGAGAAACTAAGGTCCAAATCACATGCAGTATATGATGCTTGGAATAAGCATTACTATGATGTGGTCGATGTGCGTTGTCTGATGTTGGCTACCATGGACTCGGACTTGCAGAAGCAATATGAGAATGTGGAGTCGCCCATCGAGATGATCACTAGCCTGAAAGCGATGTTTCAGGAGCAGGCTCGAACTGAGAGATACCGGACGGTTAAATCTCTAGTTGAGTGCAAGCTACCAAAGGATTCACCAGTAAGTCCTCACATCATAAAGATGATGGGTTATATAGATAACCTGAGGAGACTGGATTGCCCCTTAGCCAAGAGTTGGCTACTGACATCATTCTGCAGTCACTGCCGTCAAGCTATGATCAGTTTGTTATGAACTATAACATGAACAAGTTGACGAAGACGTTGACTGAGCTGCATAGTATGCTCAAGACAGCTGAGCATGACATCAAAAATGGCAAAAGGTTTAAGAAACCTGGAAAGGACAAGGGTAGAGGCAAGGCCGTCCAGATTGTGAATCAGGACAAGCCTGTGTCTTCTTGTAAGCCCAAGTCTGGCCTAACCGATGTTGAGAAATACCAGTACTGTAAGGAGCTTCGACATTGGAAGAGAAACTGCAAAAGATACTTGGAAGATGCACAAGAGATTGAGAAGATGTACGAGACTTCTTCTCAAGGTATTTGTGTTATGGAAGTAAATGTTACTACTTCAAGTTCTACCTCATAGGTATGAGATACCGGTTGTGGGGCTGATATTTATTCAAATATGCAGGCACTAAGCAACAGTAGAACGTTGGAGAAGGGACGAGTGGAATTTCACGTCGGGAATGAAGCAAGAGTTGCTGCATTGGCCGTAGAAAATTTCCATTTATAGTCGCCTTCAAGCTTGGTTTTAAGAATAGAATAATTGCTACTTTATACCTGCTTTGAGCAGAAACGTTATTTCATTTTCTTGTAAGGATATGAATGATATTCATTTTGATTAAAGACAAATATTGTTCTGTTGATCTTAATGAAATGTTCTATGGTAGCACCCCATTAGAGAATGGGTTTTATGTCTTAAACCAATTTATGCCTGTCTATAACATAAACACAAATCGGTTTTCTGGCATTGTCGTTTGGGCTACAGCGAATTCAGAAGCTCCATAGTGATGGGCTTTGGGCTCGTTTGATTGTGAATCATGTGAGAAATGTGAATCCTGCTTATTGGACTAAATGACTAAGGGCCCCTTTTAACAATCAAATGAGAGGGCCTGTAACTTGTTGGGCCTTATACATAGAGATGTATGCAGCCCGATGAGCACCAATGCCAGAGAAAAACTTTCAGTACTTCATTACCTTCGCTGATAAGATAGTAGGTATGAATATGTCCATATGATGAGACACAAATAGGAATCCTTTGAAAGGTTCAAGAGGTTCCAGAATGAAGTGCAGAATCAAATTGGCAAAAGTATTAGAGCTCTTCGATTAGATCGCGGAGGAGAGTACTTAAGCCAAGTGTTAAGTGATCACCTGAGAGAGTGTGAAATAGTTTCACAGCTCACTTCTTCTGGAACGCCCCAATAGAATGGAGGTTCCGAGAGGAGGAATTGAACCTTATTGGATATGGTTTGATTAATGATGAGTCACACATATCTTCCATTATCCCTTTTGGGAAACGCTCTAGAAACGTTTGCGTTTACACTAATAGGTTCCATCAGAATCAGTTATAAAGACAACACATGAGATGTGGATTGGAAATGTTCCAAGACTGTCTTTACTGAAATTTTGGGGTTGTGAAGCCTATGTAAAATGTTTACGATAAGATAAGCTCACACCCAAATCCAATAATGCTAATTTGTTGGTTGTCTTAAGGAAACCAAGGCTTACTACTTCTACAACCGTTCTGAGAACAAAATGTTTGTTGCTAAGAACTATGTTTTCTTGTGAGAGATTGTCTTTCCAAGAAGAACAGTGGGAGTAAAAGTAGAACTCGAAAACGTTCGAAATCACAGGATGGTATCGATCGACACGATCGATACTAGGCTTTCACCGAAGAGGTAAAGCAGTAAATGGATCTATAAAGAGTTGTAGAACCTATACCTGTGGTGCCCAAAGTTCGCAATCCGGAAGGATACGTCACGATTCCGAGAAATAGGGATTTCTCGTGACCAAGTGTCATGACTTGTTGATCATTGACAGTGACGAGGTTGCGAATTTTGAGGAAGCAATGTTGGACCCGGACTCCAAAACGTGGCTTGGAGTCGCTAGATCCGAGATGGGAATATCCAGATATTCGAAGCAAGGTTGGTCGCTGAAGGTCTCAAGAAAATTCATGGTATGACTATGAAGAGACCTACTCCCCAGTCACTATGCTTAAAACCATTCGGATTCTCCTAGAAACTGCCATTTATCATGGTGATGAAATTTGGCAAGTGGATGTGAAAACAGTTTTCCTTAAAGGAATTCTGAAAAAAAAAAAAAAAGGGATGTGTACGTGACACAACTTGAGAGTTTCACTGATCCAAATAACGCTGGGAAGGAATGCAAGCTTCATTGATCCATGTATGGATTGAAGCAAGCATCACGGAGTTGAAATAATCGTTTTGATGAAATGGTCAAAAGAGTTTGACTTCATCAGGAACGAAAAGGAACCGTGTGTTTACAAGAAGACTAGTGGGAGCGTAGTTGCATTTCTCGTAATGTATGTAGATGACATACTTCTTCTCGGAAATGACGTTCCGTTGTTTTAGTCTCTTGAGACTTGGCTCGGAAGTTATTTTTCCAATAAAAGACATGGGAGAAGCCGCATGAATTCTTGGAATAAGAATCTATAGAGATAGGTTGGGTAAGCTAATTGGATCGTGTCAAGATGCTTATAGTGATAAGGTCTTGGACAGATTCAATATGCATGATTCCAAGAAAGGCCTTCGATGTCTAATGGCATTAATCTTGGCAAGACGCAGTGTCTTTAGACACTGGCTGAGCAAGAATGTTTTGAGTAGGATTCCCAGGCGAATGCAGTGGAACCTATCATAAATGCCATGACCTGAACTCGTTCAGATGTTGCTTAAAGTGTTAAGCATGATGAGTAAATACCAATATGATCCATGTGAAAGTCACTTGACAGTTACCAAGAATATTCTCAAGTGTTTGAGGAATACTAAGAATTGGAGCTTGGTGAACTGAGGAAGTAATGGTCTCTGTTGAGAGTGGTTAGACGGACAAAGACGATTTCCGGTCGGAAACTGGTTATGTCTTATGTCTATATAGCGGTGCGTTTTGTTGGAATGGGTTCCAAGCAGAGCACCGCACCCTGCGGTTTGCGGGAAAGAGTTCCAAGCAGAGCACCGCAGCCTCTCCCATGACCTAAGCATGAGTTTCACCCTTTTGCTGTAGGTATTTGAGATATTAAGATATGATCTTGATTCTAGTGGGAGTTGTAATGGTTTGAGTTATGTTATGATGTTCATGTAGACATACTTTGGTTATGTCATGATGAAATTGATTCATATATTATTTGATTATAAGATAATTGAATAATAGTCCCAAAGTAATTTATGGCATTTTATAGGTCATCAAGTTGAGGACTTGATCATGGAACCCTATAAATGATAAATGACATAGATTATATTTGTCCCTGGTCAAGGTTGTTAAAGTGGGACACTGACAACCGCGTGAGACTGGTATGTGAGTTGATTGATGACTAAGTTTCATGGAGTCATTAATAAGAGTATTAAAGTCAATCACATAGATATGTGTTAGAGAACACAGGATCGGACATGACCCGCTAATGAGAACTCTACAGGATAGTTATATAAGTGTCATGAGAGGTTCTCATTACGACTATAGAGTATAGTCCTTAGAGCTGAGTTCATCATGATTTCTTGCATATGAATTGGTCCGCTTTGACTGTGTCAAACGTCAACCGTAACAGGTGACTATAAAGGCATTGATTGGGTGTATCATGAAGTGTGTGTAGGAACAGGGATGGAACAAGATGGAATTTGTCCCTCCTATATAACAGGAGATAAATATCTCAGGGCCCATCGGAGATTTGATACTGAGAAATTAGTGGCCGCGCTCAAACGAGGTGAATGTCAGTCGTTTGTCTTATCAGTATAAATCGGAGTTCGATGAACATGATATTGGTTGAATAAGGGTGACACGGTTCTTGCCTTATGCCATATCGAGATATAGAGACGAAGGGATTATGGGAATAGATGATTCCAGTACAAGTGAGAGATTGTTGGGAATGTCCTGAAATCATTCATGTACTCACTCTAGACATAGTTGTTTGTCGAGATCAGACATTCATCTGATACTGGGTAATCAGGACGCTTTGCTAGAAGCCGCTCATGACAAGTGAGTTATGAACTCATTGCTAGTATCATTTGATCCTACAGGGTCACACACCTAAGCGAACAGAATGCACTTAAGTAAGGAAAGTGTTATGAGGGAAGGTGTCGATCGATACCACTTTAGGCAGTATCGATCGATACCAGGCGCGGACCGAAATTTCGGCCTAATGACTTAATTCGTTCAGGCTCGGCCCGTGAACAATTAGGTCTTGTCTTGTGCCTATATATGGGATATGTAGCACGAGATTAAAAAAACCTAGTCGCTCTCTCTCCAGAAAACACAGGTTCCCTCTGCAAGATCTGATTCCAGGCACTAGCATCCCTGCAGATTCCTGTTCGTGTGAGTGTGGACTACGGTAGAGGCGCAGCACTTGAGGCGCTTTCAGATCTCTAATACCTGACCCTATTCCGCTGCCAATCTCCAGGTATATCTGAGATCTCTTATGATTCATTGTTTACAAACCCTAGATCCTAGGTTTCAGGAATTGTTAGGTTGTTAATAGAGATTAAAACCTGTACAAGTTCCTTCAACAGGGAACTAGCAAAAACTTCTCCATCAATCGAACAAGGGACCACAAACTTGCCCGGATCATCAAGTTTCTCCACTTTGACAAGCTTTGGAACTCTAGCCTCCTTTCGTTTTGCTAGGTAAGCATCGACCTCTGCAGCATCTTCAATACCATGAATGACATCCTTGCAGATCTTCTTTAGGAACGGGAGATCTCCTAAAGCTTCGGAAAGCGTAGCTTCTTTCATCAATTCACCAATGATCTCCTTAAATCGGATGTACTTCTTCTCATCGATCTTGGCCTTGGGTATCGATGGGTAGGGACTCTGAGGCTTGTAGAGAAGTACATCAGCCTTAGCTACGAAGTTTGCATCACTCTCATTCGGAAACGAGCTGGAAACGCTTGAAATTGCAGAACGGATCGATTGATCCATGGGAGGATCGGTCGATCTGACCTCTCGGGTCAGCAGAGTGAAACCAGCAGGCGGATCGGTCGATCTGTGCAGGAGATCGGTCGATCTTGGCTTCTGAAAACTCGATACTCCTCCAATAACATCCGTCCTGAAGCTTGCATTGACTCTAGAATGAGCCATAACAGCATTGCAAGCTTCTTTCCCTTTGGAGCTGGAAGCCATGGATGAAACTCTTTTATCCAAGGAATCAACTCTTGTTGCCAAAGAGGTGAACTTCCCATTTAGATCACCATACATCCCATCGATCTTAGCATTGATCTCCGTCGCACTCTTTTGGTGACTCTCAATTAGAGAGTGCATCATTGTCTCCAGCTTGTTCTCCTGAGGAGCTGCCGGTTTTGGCGGGTAGTTAGTGAATCCCGATGGCTTTGCTTGTTGGCGTGGAGGGTAGACTATGTCTTGGGGATTCTCCACGTTGTTGCTTCGATAGGACAGATTGGGATGGCTCCGGTAATTAGGATTGAAACCACCACGGTAATCTCCAACGTAGTTAAGCTCTTCCAAGTCTTCATCTTCTTCTCCTCCACAAGCTTGCACCGGTTGTTGTTCACGCGCAAGAAGAAGGTTCACCTTCTGCGTGAGATCCTTGAGTGCGTCTGTCTCAACAGCCTTTACCTTCACTGATCGGTCATACTCAGGGGCATGATCGCTATTACTCCTTGCCAAATTCTTGATAAGAGCCGTTGCTTGTGCCACCGTATTGGTCGAGAAATCTCCCTTGCTAGCAGTGTCAAGGGCCATCTGATATTGAGTATCAATCCCGCCATAGAAAGTAGTCATGAGGCTTTCTTGAGTGTAGCCATGATGGGGACAGTCCTTCACGTACTCTTTAAAACGTTCCCAAGCTTCATTGAACGTCTTGGTACTCTTTTGCTTAAAGGCAACGATTTGGTTCCTCATGCGTGCTGATCTCGCCTTCGTGTAGAAGTGATTCAGGAACTTAGCACGACACTCTTCCCAAGTGGTTATGGAACCGGGCTCCAACATCTTGAGCCATCGTTGCGCCTTGCCTCCAAGTGAGAACTCAAACAAGTTCAGTCTCAGGTAATCATAAGGCACACCATTAGCCTTCGTGGTTCTGCACAGCGCTTCGAATGCCTCGATGTGATCCATCGGGTTCTCCGTAGGCAAGCCGTTAAAGCAACGGTTTTGCACAAGATTGATCAAGCTATACTTGATCTCATAGTCCTGCCGAGTGGCATTCGGAGGACGAAGCGCAGACCTATTAGCATAGAATCGGTCCGGTGTGTCTTGCTCGCCAAGCGTACGAGCAGGACGTGCAGCAGCAGGAGGATCGACCGGTCCAAGTGGTGGATCGATCGGTCCGGCATGACGAGGATCGACCAGTCCGAGTTGTGGACCGATCGGTCCAGCAGCAACTGGCAGGACAGGTGGAGGATTGTTTCTTCCTTCGGCAGCTGGAAAGGCAGGTGGGTTACCAGCAGCAGGTTGCACATCTTGGGGGTTCATCTCAGCAGACTTGGTAGCTTTCCTTTTACTTCGTTCCAAACGCCCAAGTTCTTCGTTAGAGAGTGCAACTAAATCGGTAGCCTTGTGGCTTCTCAATTGCATGCACCTGAAATCAAAAACAGAAATAAAATAATTAGTATAATGCAGAAAATAAAAATCTTAGACTAAATTCAATTCTAAATCTCTAAAGGTATCTATTGGTCCCCGGCAACGGCGCCAATTTGATCTTTGCAAAACAAATAAAACCTTTCATACACTACACCGGATCAAAACGGTAATCATAGTAGTACTTCAGGGTCGAATCCACAGGGACCAGAGATACACTTTAAATTAATAGATTAAATTAAGCTAAGACAAAATAAAATAGGAGTTTGATTTCTAACAACCTAACGGTAAAATAAAATTAAATAAATAAATAATAAAAGAATATTAGGCATAGGGAAACCATCCGGAATGTGACAAAACAATTAAATCGATTAACAGGAAATATTAAGATACGTTCTAGAACTCAATTCACAATGGTAAGGTAAATCGATTCTCACGCAAATACCTACTTAGCAATATTTAGAGAACGCTTTACGCTAGACTTCCCTAAGTAAAACTAGCATTAATAACAAGATCGATATGTTCACAAGATATCAAAACGAGAGCTTTGCGCTTGCCAAGTTATGAAACCTTGCTCGTCTAATGTTGATTCCAGCAACTAAACACACTTTCGTGCCAAGAATAACTGCCTAGAATTTTAGAACAAGTTAGCTACTCAAGTCCTAAACATTAAGAATAACATTAGAAAAAGAACTATAAAATAAATTCTCAAATCTAACAACCTAATAATCAATCACATCCCTTCAGAGAAACCCTAGCCTAATAAGAAAACTACTCAAACATAAAAAAGGAAACAAAGATGAAACTATAAAGAGACATCTTTATAAAATAAAACTAAGAGTGTATTGAGAGGTGAATCTCTTACAAACTCTAAAAGGAAGAGAATGAATTGTGTGTAAAATACAAGGGACGAGCCTCTCTTTATATAGCAAAGTGAGAGAGGCCGCAAAAGGAAAAGAGAAGAGAAAATGGAAAGAAGAAAAATGGAAAAACTTGAAGAAGAGGGAAGCAGGGATCGATCGATCCTTGAGTAGGATCGGTCGATCCCACCGTCTTTACGTCTTGGGCCAAAACCCTTGATCGGATCGAACGGTCCATGGGCCTGGTCAGTCGGTTCCACCGCCTCTTCGAACGTGAGCCGCAATTCTTCAGGGATCGATCGATCCTTGGGTTGGATCGGTCGATCCTTCTTCATTTCTTCACGATTGGCCCATTTCTTCAAGCTTGGTCCGTTTGCACTTTTATTTGATCCAAAATCCTTTCTTTTCCAATATTCCTTCTTTGATCCTGAAAAACACTAAGTAAAGCAAATAGTCCTAATATCTATCTAATATAGGTTAGTTGACTCAAAATACAATCCTAAAACATAGATTAAAAATGATAAAAACTAGACTCATCACTTCTGGTGAGTTGTTCGGCTATAGCGTTCCAATCTTCGACTCTTCAAAAGGATAGTCATGACGGATAACAGAAAATGTTAGTACGAACACACGATTCACAAAAGAAGTTCCAAGTTCCAAACCATTTTGACTCAATAAAACGACTCAAATAAAAATAAAAATAATAAAATAGAAATGTTAGTAGGAATGGTTGCATTCCTCCCCCAGACTTACTTCACACCGTCCCGGTGTGTAAGAAAAATCCGAGACAAAAATTGCAACAAAGACGTCGAGATCGATCGATCCAGAATATGGATCGATTGGTCCAGTTGACATGAACCTGAAAAATTCGCATATTCTGCGTGTAGAGCTGGTTCGCAATGGGTTGCCTCCCATTCAGCGCTTGGTTAGGGTCGTCAGCTCGACCGGATGAAGTTCTAGGCAGGTGGAGGAGCAACCAAGGGAAGTGAACTAGGTGTTTCTATCACTTCATCGGCAAGATATCGCTTCAAGCGTTGTCCGTTCACAACAAATTTACCACCATCTTGGCGTGCTAGGACCACGGCCCCATAGGGACGAATTTCTGTTACTAGAAACGGGCCGACCCATCGAGAACGTAATTTCCCAGGAAAGAGTCGCAATCGAGAATCGAATAGTAATACTCGATCATTAACTTCAAAGTGCTTAGGAACAATCTTCTTGTCATGCCAAGCCTTAGTGCGTTCTTTATAGACCCTGTTATTCTCGTAAGCATTCATGCGGATCTCATCCAGCTCATTAAGCTGGATCAGGCGTCTTTCTGCGGCAGTCTTTGTGTTGAAGTTCATTTGCTTCGTAGCCCAAAACGAGTTGTATAAAAATTCAACTGGCAAGTGACAAGCCTTCCCGTAAACCATTGTAAACGGCGTAGTGCCGATTAGTGTTTTGTACACCGTTCGATAAGCCCATAACGCGTCGTCAAGTTTCAGCGACCAATCCTTGCACGTACTATTCACTGTGCGTTCCAAAATTGCTTTGATTTGCCGGTTAGAGACCTCCACTTGTCCACTTGTCTGAGGGTAGTATGGTGTAGCGACCTTGTGAGTGACACCATACTTCCGAAGGAGGCCGGCGAATGTCTTATTAATAAAGTGTGACCCGGCATCACTGATAACGATTCTAGGGATGCCAAAACGTGTAAAAATCACGTGTTTGAAAAGATGTAGGACCACCCTACGATCGTTGGTCGGGTTGGCTATAGCTTCCACCCACTTAGACACGTAATCGACTGCAACTAGGATATACTCATTCCCATAAGAACTAGGGAAGGGTCCCATGAAATCGATTCCCCAACAGTCGAAAACTTCGATCTCTAAAATGTAATTCTGAGGCATCTCATCTCGCTTACTGATATTCCCACGTCGTTGGCATGTGTCACACTTGGAAACGTAAGTGTGTGCATCGCGAAACAGAGTAGGCCACCACAGTCCGGCTTGTAAGACCTTCGTGGCAGTCTTGAATGTAGCGAAATGACCAGCGTATGCGGATCCATGGCAATGGTAGAGAACACCATTCATCTCAGATTCGGCGACACATCTCCTATAGAGCCCGTCTACACAACACTTATAAAGGTACGGCTCGTCCCAGAAGTAATGTCGTACATCTCGTAAGAACTTCTTCTTCGCATATCCAGTAAAGTTTGGAGGTTCATCGCCAGCACATAGGTAATTGGCGTAGTCAGCGTACCAGGGAATGTCGTTAACTGCTTGAGAAATTGCCTTAGCATCGGCGACTTGTTTGTAACGCTCGTTGAGGAAGGAAACTACGTATATATTTTCCACCGGAATTCGGTCATCGATATGAATGTCCACTTCAACCTTCAGACGGGAAAGGTGATGGGCAACTCCATTTTCTATCCCCTTCTTGTCGCGGATTTCGAGATCAAATTCTTGTAAAAGAAGGATCCAACGCAGAAGTCTTGGCTTGGCGTCTTTCTTAGAAAGCAGGTAGCGGAGAGCGGCATGATCAGAATGAACAATAACTTTCGAACCCACTAAGTAGGATCGAAACTTTTCGAAAGCAAACACGATCGCGAGGAGTTCCTTTTCTGTGCTGGCGTAGTTTGTCTATGCTCCGTCTAGCGTTCGACTAGCGTAATAGATGACGTGGAGTTTACCATCTTTTCGTTGTCCGAGCACCGCACCAACGGCGAAATCACTTGCATCGCACATGACTTTAAAAGGTAAAGTTCAATCGGGCGGTTGCACTACGGATGCGGATACAAGTGCCTGCTTCAGAACCAGAAACGCTTTTTGACATTCATCATCAAAAACGAATGGGACGTCTTTGCATAGTAGCTGGGTTAGAGGCCGAGCTATCTTGGAGAAATCTTTGATGAATCGCCTGTAAAATCCTTCATGTCCCAAGAAACCTCGTATTTCTTTTACTGTCTTTGGTGGCTGCAGACTCATCATAACTTCAATCTTTGCTTTGTCAACTTCGATCCCTTTTTCTGATATGCGGAGGCCAAAAACGATTCTGTCGGTGACCATGAAGTGGCATTTCTCCCAATTGAGGACTAGGTGTTTATCCACGCATCGTTGTAAAACTTTGCAGAGATTATTTAGGCAAACGGAGAAGGATGAGCCATAAACGGAGAAGTCATCCATGAATACCTCCATGATGTCCTCAATAAGATCGGTGAAGATAGACATCATGCATCGCTGGAAAGTGGAAGGTGCATTACAAAGCCCGAAAGGCATCCTCCGATAAGCAAATGTTCCATATAGACAAGTGAATGTTGTCTTCTCTTGGTCATCAGGGTGGATTGGGATTTGGAAAAATCCGGAGTAGCCGTCAAGGAAGCAGTAGTACGGATGGTTGGCCAAGCGCTCAAGCATTTGGTCAATGAAAGGAAGTGGGAAGTGATCCTTCCTTGTAGCGGCGTTGAGCTTCCGGTAATCGATACACATCCGATGACCTGTGACGGTACGAGTTAGAATTAACTCGTTCTTCTTGTTTGCGACGACGGTTACACCACCTTTCTTTGGTACTACGTGGACTAGACTCACCCATGTGCTATCAGAGATTGGATAGATTTCACCGACGGCTAGAAGCTTAAGAATTTCCTTCTTTACTACTTCTCGAAGATTAGGGTTCAGGCGTCTTTGATTCTCGATGGAGGACTTAGATGGATCCTCGAGATGAATCCGATGCGTGCAAAGCTCAGGTGAGATACCAGTAATATCGTCGAGAGAGTATCCCAAAGCCTTCCGGTACTTTCGTAACTTGCTGAGCAGAAGTGCCGTCTCCACGTTGTTAAGATTGGCATTGATGATGACCGGATAGGTGGAGTTTGATCCTAGGTACGCATACTTGAGCCCTGTAGGAAGTGGCTTGAGCTCGAGCTTTGGTGCAGACGCTTCGCTCCAATCTTCTTCCGGTTGGGAAGAACTTTTAAGGGTAGGACCGATCGGTCCGAGATCCAGATCGATCGGTCCGTCTGCTTCGGCTTTGGTGTCGACGGAACAAACGGGATCGATCGATCCTTTTGGGGGATCGGTCGATCTGCCCGCTGAAGGTGGGGGTGATGCTTTCTTTTCAGCGATTGGTGCATCGTCAAGTTGGCGTAGCAGCTCCGTAATTTCTGAAAAGCTATAGATCAGCTCGGACGTAGTCTTGGTCAAAGCCGTCTGGACGTAATCGGTTGAGCATACCTCATCGCATACTTCTTCGGCTAATTTGTCAATTGCGTCGACTTGAAAAGTTTGGCCATCAATTGTTGGATTCTTGGCGAGTCGCTCCAGATTGAACTCCATTATAAGATTATCCATTCGGAGTTCGATCTTTCCTTCTTTCACGTTAATCAAGGCTCCAGCGGCGGCGAGGAATGGCCTTCCAAGAATAATGGGATTTCGCGGTTCCTTGTCGAACTTCAAGACAATGAAATTAGTCAGGATGCAACTGTTTCCTATCTTAACTGGTAGATTCTCGATCTCCTTCCGCACGTCGCGTTGATCGGTCAGCCAACACAAGGGTCACCCTGGTTGGTTTAAAAGTGAAGAGACCGAGTTTGTGCGCAACACTAAGTGGCATGAGACTCACACTTGCTCCTAAGTCACAAAGACATTTCTTGAATTCCAAATCCTCAATCGAGCATGGCAGAGTAAATGGACCAGGGTCTTTATGCTTTTCGGGTAGCTGATCTTGGATTATCGCACTGCACTCGTGCGTGAGATGCATAGCCCCTTGTTCCAAGCTAGCTTTGTTCGTTAGAATATCTTTCATCAGCTTTTTTAGGCATGGAACCATTTGAACGGCTTCAACAAATGGAAGCTTCACTTGGAGATCCCCTACTACGGATTTCATCTTATCGTACTCCTTCTCGCGCATCGCGTTTCGTCTTCGAACTGGAAAAGGTGCTTTGCGTTGAGTTGCTGGTGGTCGTGTTATCGCTGGTTTAGGAACTTGAACAGGTGGCTCCTCTTTCTCAGGTTCCCTTAGTATCTCGTCGAAGTCTTCCACTGCAAACGGATCAACTCTTGTGGAAGTAGGGGCATTGTTGGTTATAGACCGGTCGATCCCTGATGTAGATCAATCGATCTCTTGCTCCTGTCTGGGGTTCCCTTCTTGTGCAGACTGATCGGTCTGTGGTAGAGATCGATCGGTTCGTCCGGCAGATGGACCGGTACCTTCTGGCCATTTAGGTGCATCGTACTTCTTTCCGCCTCTTAGCGTTATTGCATGCATGAATTCTCTAGGGTTGTCTTCTGGTTTCCCTGGAAGTACCCCTGGTGGTGCTCTAACATAGGTCGCGGATTGTGCCACCTGATTCTCGAGTATGCGCATATGAGTACTCAATGTCTCGATTCTCCCGTTAAGATCGTTGTACATGCTGTCGATCTTGACGTTGATGTTGTTGGAGCTCTGATGATGACTATCCATGAGAGTGCGCATCATGGCTTCAAGTTTGCTCTCCTGCGGGTTAGGCTGATGATATGCATTTGGATAAGGTTGAAAACCTTGTTGCGGTGGGTACGCTTGGTAGGGGTACCCTCCATGGCCTTGTAAGTTCGCTTGCCTTCCCAAGTAGTGGAGCTCTTCCGTCTTGTCAAGGTCAGGATCACTGGTAGTCTTTCGACGTATGACACATCGATTTCTTTGTAGGAGAGTGTCCACTTTAGAGCTGAGATCTTTGAAAGCGTAGTTGTCCTCTCGAGGTGTATCGGAGATCTTGTCGCTGCTACTTGCTGCTAGGTTGTCAATTAGAAGGGTGGCTTCATCAGCTGTGTTGGTGGAGAAATCACCGCGGCTTCCTGTGTCTAGCGCCTTTTGATAGTCGAAGTCCAGTTACCAAAGGATGGGCTGGGTATCACCATGAAGGTTAGTATCCCAAAAGAAATCGACGATCAGAAGAAAGAGGACTACTATAATAGTTTACCAAGGAAAACCATCTCTGAACTTCTAGCTTCAACTGATGTAAGACCTACCTCTTCTCAAGATTTGAAGACTCATGATGGTGTGGTTTACCCAACATATAGAGAAGTATGTTTGGGTCGTGGGCTTTTAGATGAATAATTTAGAGGTTTCTATTTTTTCCTTCTAATGTCTTTTGCTGTTTTCTTAATAAAATATTTGATTGTCAAATTCCAAGTTTCATATATGATTTTCTTTGTTTAATTTATATAACTATATTTCATCAATATGTGTTCAATAAAGAAAGAAACTAACCTTTTATATGAGAGGAACTAAAAGTCTTGAAATTATCCACAATTCAATTTCTTGCTGCAGTCATTTGGTAGTCTAACATTTTGAAGACAATTAACAACCCTGTATGAAATAAACTATAGCTTAGATTTAAATAATTTCAGTCCTAATCAATATCATAACCATGGATGAATAAAAATAACCAGTAATTGATTTACAATTTAAACTCAATTTTAAATATACTTATCTTTACTTATTCATCATATTTGTAGAATATGTTCGTATTGTCATGAAATTCTAAAACTACATATTAAAGTTGAAAAGTAATTAAACAAAGCTAAAAAATTTGGAGGAATTTCAAACTAACCTTTTAAAGGGCATGAATTAAAAGTTCATAATTGCTCCACCTTAGGAATTTCATACTTGATCTTCCTTTTTCCCTTTCCTATAAAACTGAAAAGAATATTAAAGATTAATCACTGGAATTTAACCAAACGTTCATTATTATGAAGTTCTTACACTAAAAAAAAACGATAATAGGAACTTTAACTATAAACAACAATAGTCACTTATCTTTCATTCTTCGTTTGTTTTGTTCACAATATCTTCGACTCTTCTTGCTCAATGGAGAATAAATGAACTTTCAATAAGCAATTCCTGTTAATTTATATCAGATTCGACAGTTCAACATAACACACAAATTGAAATTCTGAAAAATTTCCGAAATATATAATCTTCATCTTATGATCTAAATTTCAAAAGTTAAAGAAGCCGTAGCTTTTGCTTAATAACAAGATATACGAAATCAGACAACCAAGTTACAAAATTATACACTAAAAGTGCAAACCCCAAATAATTTAGAAACCAACTTCTAAGGGAAATCGTGTTTAACCACGTTATAGATTACCTTTTGTTTGAATTCCGAATAAAGGACTGAAGATACCCCAGATTTTGATGAATCTCGGACACAATCAACAACGATTTCCAGATCGGAAACTACAAAATTGGTTTTTCTCTGATCTGTCGATTGAATTTCGTTTTTGTCGGTGTCCTTCACGGGTTAACTCTTCCAAAACGAAAATAGGCAAATAGCGATGCAAACAAACAATTAAAAGTTGATTTTCGTTATTACTCCAGGCCCAAATTATAGCCCATAAGTTTTTTTTTTTTTAACAACAGCCCATAATGTTTGTTTGTTCGAATAGCCCAATCATTTATATTTGTATTTTTAAAAACAAAATAGCCATAACAATTATATTGTGTAAGAAATTCATAATTACAAATATGAAATTCCTTATGAAAAGGATTTTAAAATTTAAACCTAACCTAAAAAATTTATACCAATAATTAGGTGATGTTTATAGATAAATAAAATATATTAAATATAGTATAGGGATTAATACTTACACTAACAACTACATTAATCTTATTTATATTTAAAAATGGACATATATTACTCAATCAATAAAAAATGTTTGTACAATGTCCCACATCGGTTAAAATTTAAAGACAAAAGTTCAAATAAATTCAAATAAAAAGTATTATATTTTATGCAACGGGTTATATAGCGGGACAAGTTATATAGCCGGATGGAATGCATAACGGGACGAGTTATATAGCAGGACGGGTTAGAATCAAATATTATATAAATTTAAAATATCATTAAGACGGTGCTACAACACGGGTTAAATCTTCAATTTATTATTTTGTCAACACTACCAAATTTAGAATATAAGACATTTCAAAAACTTTACCTCCTTACTTTCTTATTTTATAACTGGAAAAAAGAAAAAACGAGTTTCAATAGCTCCCCAATCGTATGTCGTCTTATCCTCAGCGTTATTAACCGACAATATAAAAAAAATGTGAGCCCGTGCCGTAGCGAACTCACCGACAATACTAGCTTATTTAAATTTCATTGGCTACACTAATTTTTATCATATTAACCTCAGAAAATAATTAATTCTTAATATCCTTCCTAAAAATGTACAAAAATATATACCTGCGGGCCGCCGGTTAGATACCTTACGTCTAATTATGTACGTTTAATATAATCCACCAATCTAAATCCATTTTTTAAACATTAACCAATTACAAAAATACATACTATGGACTCTAAAAAAATATCGTCCCGCGGCGGCCGCGGGTTAGATTCTAGTTCAGATTATAATATTTGGTGATGAGAGAGATTCCCAACGGCAAAAAGAGCACGCCGTTGAAATTTAATTCAAAGGAGAGTCTTAATAAATCGACCGGTCAAAGGTCAAACGTGTATTACTCTTTTTACTTTATTTTAAAATTGATTTTTATGATTGGAATTTAAAATGTAATTAGTTACGTTTGGTAATCCCCTATTTGTAACTGACCTTAAAGTGAGAATAAAGTAAAAGAAAGAGAGAAGACTGGGCACGACGGTAATTTGTATAATTTATTCACTTTTGCTGACCATACAAAAAATAAGAACATCGCTAGTAATATTTAGAGTGACCATACAAAAATACATATGTTTTGTGCATCTGCACTTGAGCTCAGCATCGACCACACTGGTCGATGCACTGCATCGATCCAGGCACTCTCCGCTACAGAACCTGGGATCTCTATGGAAAAGAGATCATCTTTTGATCCACCTCCATACAAGCCACAACTTCCCTTCCCGGGCCGAAAAAAGAAGCAGTATCAAGCTCTTCTCGATGAGCAGATAAAGATTCTTGAGTCCAAGATGCCTCTAATTGAAGCTGTGAAACTCATACCTAAATCTCATGAGTTTCTGAAGGATCTACTTATGGAAAGGATCAAAGCCAAGCAGGAAGTGAAGCAAGAAGAAGAGAGTAATGCTGTTGTTCCCAAGGAAGATGTTACCCCAGAGAAGCTGAATGATCCTGGCTCTTTCACTCTACCCTGCTCTCTAGGACCAAAGACTTTTGACAATTGTCTTTGTGACCTTGGATCCTCTGTGAGTCTTATGCCTCTTTCTGTGGCTGAAAGACTTGGATTCGGAAAGTACAGCCCCACCAACATTTCTCTGATTTTAGCTGATAGATCAGTCAAGAAACCCCATGGTTTGCTTGAAGACTTGCCTGTGAAGGTTGGGAATGTGAATATCCCTACAGATTTCATCGTTTTAGAAATGGATGAGGAGCCTAAGGACCCTCTACTTCTGGGAAGGCCATTTTTGGCCACAGCTGGGGCAGTTATTGATGTCAAGCATGGGAAGATTGATCTGAATCTCGGGAAAGGTTTCAAGATGACTTTTGATGTTAGGAGTGCAATGAAGAAGCCAACAATAGGAGGCCAGACTTTCTGCATTGAGGAGACTGGTCAGTTAGCTGAAGCATCACCAGAGCAGTTCTCTACAAAAGATCAACCCAAGCACACTTGCAATGCGATTCTGATCCGTGATGGAGATGCGGTGTGGGAAGAAGAAGAGAGTGATGAGTATGAGCACTATGAGGATGATTTCAGTGACAGCTATGGGATATGCACCTCTAATTTGGTCAGGTCTAGAGCTCGAAAGCGTGAACAACTAGCTGCAGAAAAACTTGCTGCTGCCTCTGATTTAACTTGTGGTTCAAGCTCACTTACTTCCTTCGATCCTCCCAAAACGAATTTGGAGCCTACACCTAGTGATCACTCAGAACTTCAAGCTCTCAAGCAGAGATTCGAATGGCAGGAGGAGACCATAAGAGAGTTGACAAGCTCAATGAGAGAACTTACATGTCTTGTGAGAGGAATGAAAGGACAGATTGAGCAGCTGCATGGTCAGGCAAGTGGTTCCACCTTCGAAGATGGTTCAGGGTTTACAGTGAACAAGCCCAAGTTTAAGAAGATAATGGTTAATGAAGCAACACCGGAGAGGATCTCTAAGCCTCTCCATCACCCTCCAGAAGCCTGAAAAGGCATTGAAAGTCAAGCTCAGTGACTTTAAACAAGCTCACTTGGGAGGAAGTCCCATGTCTATCCTTGTATATATTGATTTTAGTTTTTGTTATTTTTGATCTGTTTTATTTAGAGTTTCAGGTGGCAAGGCAAAGCAAGAGCACCAATAGCTCAGGATACTCAAGAGATTAAGTGGTGGAGACGAAGAGGAGCAGCATCGATGTACCCCATCGATCAAATTGGTCGATCTCGTGCAGAAGAAAAAAAAATGTTGACCAAACGTTGACTTGACTAGGGCAACTCGAGTCAACACTCCTTGCTCCTCTATTTATAGCCTCACATGCCTTATCTCTTCCTCACAACACTCACTCGACCAAACAACACAAAAAAACCAGAGTTTGCTCTCTCTATCTCTGTTTCTCTAGAAATTGTCTTTCCCCATCGATTTCTTGTTGTTTTCTTGTCGATATGAAGAAGCTCAATGTTATTAAACTTCCTTGGTAAGCTTTCTGCGAATTATTCTCTAGAAATTTCAAACACTTTGAATTATTTCTGGGTTTGCTCGCTGGTCTCTTCTGGATCTCGGATTTATGAAGTTTAAATGCTTAGGAATGGTTGATTAGGTCGAGAATTCGTTGGGTTAGTCGATTAGAGAAGATATTTAGAACTGCATTTGTCTATGGAGAAATCGATTTCTGGTTTTGTTCTTGGTGTTCTTGAGATTTTACTGTTCACAAATCTGATTTCTTGAGTTGTTTAGATCATTGGAACCGATTTTGATCAAATTAATAGCTGATAAGTTCAGGCTGGTTCTATTTCGTTCTAAATTTGCTTTGATTCGTCGATTCTGTGATGTTTGAGGGAGATCGATTTCTGGGTTTCAAGCTGTGTTCTTGAGCGTTCTTGAGCAAACCCAGAAAAACCCAGAATTGGGTATTTTTTATTGTAATCCCAAATTGTCGCCTGTTCTGATGCTATTGACTGTTCTAAGCACTAGATTGAGTGTTCTCGATCTTGAAACATGGGATTATATGAATTTCGATTGCTCACCTCGATTTCTGGTCGTACAAGTGCCTGCATCGACCAAACTGGTCGATGCTGCTGATCGATGCTGCGTAACCCTTCTGATATCTTTTTGTTTGATCATTGTTTCAGGTACCGTAAGCCGAAATACAAGCCATTGACATCAGAAGGTATAGCTCGAGCATTCACGGAAACAAGGAGGAAAGCACTTCCAACGGATCAGGCTTCTGAGCATATGGCTGAAGAAACCTCTTCAAGAAGAGAAGAGATAGCTAGAGGCAAAAGGCCTGTGCAGTCGATTGATGAAGAGCCTTTGCAACCAGATGGTGAGCACCTAAGTGGTGAAGAAGAACAGATCGCAGAGCCTCCTGCCAGAAATGTGACTAAGAGAACCAAACCCAAGAAGCTACCTCCTCCTAACGAGCTGATAGAAATATTGATGAGTATGGACTTCAAAGGTACAAGGTACCCTCACCACCAGACTATGAAGGATCTTGGCATCTATAGAGATGTGGAGTATTTGCTGGATATGTGCCACCTGGGCACATTCATGGGCTTCCAATTTGAAGCACATCAGGAGGAGACTTGTCACTTCTTGGCAACCTTAGCAGTCCATTTCTATGATGATATCGATCCTGAAGCTGAAGAGGATCCTGGTTTGGGATACATCACCTTCTCAGTGAAGGGAGAAGAATGTTCCATCACTATTAAGGAGCTCGATACACTGTTTTCTTTCCCGAATGGAACAATGGTTGACAGCATCTATGATGAGAAGGAGCTGAATGAGCTGTGGCTTACAATAGCAGGCCCGAGCAAGTATATATCAGGAAGATCGAAGAGCTCAGCAATACGGAGTCCAGTTCTTCGGTACGTACATAAGGCCATTGCTAGCACAATGTACGCAAGGAAAGTCACAGGAAACGTCAATCAGCTGGAACTAGAGATGCTGGATGGAGCTCTAACAGGATTGATGAGCTACACAAGATCTGGGAAAGAATTGATTGGGAACAAGGCTGATACTTCTCTCACCTGCCAGCTACTTGATCAGCTGCTAAGCTACAAGGAATGGGCCTGTAAGGTATATAGGTCAAACAAGTCAGGAGAATTGAGCATTGGAGGGGTTATAACCCCGATTCTAGCTGCTTGTGGAGTGGAATTAGATGGTGAAGGTGTTGAACCCAGATGGATAGACACACCACATTTGATAAAATCTAGATTTATCGCCAAGGAAATGGTGAACGGGCAGTACCTCTACAGGTTCTTCCACCAAGAAGCTAGCTGCACCAAGATGATGCCTCTTCCTTGCCCAAGTCACACTACCATTAGGATGGGAAACAACATCGATTTTTGCCCACCTACCGTGCTGCTATACCCAAGAGAGCAAGAGGAAGCTCCAATTGCAGAACAAGAGGAAGCGGAGCAGCATCGACCAGATCAGGTCGATGCAGACGACGATGACCTTCAGGACTCCCCTCTTGAAGAATTCAAAGGCCGCACCTTACAGGACGCTCACAGGCACATCAGCAGGCTCCGAAAGTGGTCAATCAAGACGATCAAAGCGCTGCAAAAGACGGTATCGGTTATGGGAAATCAGATCAAAGAGCTTCAAGGGAAAGCTAAGGAAGCTCCTGCGCCTGCACCAATCACAGGACTCAACATTTTGAGACGCAGTGGTTCAACAAGCATAGCTCCTAGGCGTAACATCCGCATGGAACCCCCGAGAGCTTCATCCTTCGAGCCAAGAGAGCAACCTGAGCGTCAGTGGCAATTCCAGACCCCATCGAGCACAGGCATCGACCAGTTGCTACCGCCAGAGCCTCCTGCACCAACCTACACGCGAGAGAGCATGGAGAAATCCATCGACTCTTTCTTCACACAGCCTTGAGGTACCACTCAAACTCCTTCATTGTATATACCATTGCATTTTTATTTGCTTTCTGTTTGTATCTTGAATCTTTTCTCAAATTTTTATTACACAAGGGACTGTGTAATTTAAGTTTGGGGGAGGGTTTGAGATGTATTTGACATTGTGTTTTGTTTTCTTATTTTCAAATTTTGCATACTTGAGTCTGCATGCATTTCATCTAAGGCATAGAAAAAACCATAAAAATTTGAAAAATTTTGAAAAATTTCTATAAAAAGAGTGTTCATGAAGTTTGCATTTGCATATAGGATTGAGTCTAGATTGTTTCATATAGGACTGTTGCATCCAGCATAGGGGACTATGATGAATTTAACCTTGTTAGCTTGCTTAATTTGCTAGGCTAGAATCAAAGCCCTCGTTGTTAGATCTGTGATGCATTGTGATTTAGTTTGAAACGTAAGGCTGAAACAAACTTGGAATTCTTGAATTGCATTTTGGTCCTAATTGAAGCATGTTGTGACTTGACATCATTTCCTATTTATAAGAACCTAATCTTGACTTGCAATTATCTGGTTGTGCATTGCATATAAACTCATGGATACCATATACATATTTGGATCATCTTATCCTTCTACCACCCTTGTTGATCCAAGTAGCTGATTCCCATCATTGGAACAGTTTCTCCACACCCTTAACCTATCCTCCTTTCAAGCCAACTGTGATTTTGCTGAGTGTTAGGCCTTTTATGGATTGAGCTTGGTAGAAAGTGTTAGGTCTGAGCCGATAGGAATGGAACCTTGTGTAGTTCTAGTTCGCATTTTTCGGACTAGATAGGACTAGGTGGGATCTTATTGCTGGGGTTTGGTATTGGATTTGTGCTTATTATGGTAGAAAATGAAAAGAAAAGATTGATGCTGAAAGGAAAGAAAGAGTCTTTAGGAGGGAAAATGTGTTTCAATGTGTATAAGTGTCTAGTAAAGGATTTGGGGGAATGAAAAGTATAAAAAAAAAATGGTTCTGAGCAAAAGAAAAGAAAGAAAAAGGGAAAAAAGAAGTGAATAGCAAAAAGCTTTTGATGTCTTAAGAGATAAGAAGAAAAGAGAACCATAGTGTTTAAGAGAAAATCCCAATCCGCTAGATGTATGAGAAAGAAGAAACTCCTCCTAAGACTAGATCAAAGAGTGTATGGGTGTGCTCAAAATGAGCTGAAGCTAAAGGGTAGATCTAGGATAATCTGGGCTTAGAAAGATAGGATTAAAATCGTTGGGTTACCTTTGGGTAGACAAGGTTTTATTTCTGTATGCATCTATTGGAGCTTACCTTTAGCCTTCTTCTAAAGCTCAATCCGATTTTTGAGAGAACCCTGATTATGATTGTTAAACCCACTCTAAAGGAGATCATCTTTGTCTCCAGCCTTTCTTACCTAGCCAAATGAGTTTGTAGGCATTGCATAACTAGATCCATGTTCCTGCTTAATGAATGTTAAAGGAATTGATTGATATGAATGCATGTGGAAGTGAAAGATTAGAATCAGTTCTTGTTGAGATGAGTTTGTCTAAAGCTTTTAATTAGAACTTCTTTGCTCTGCATTGTAGAACTAATAACTTGGACTTTGATTCTAACTAGATAATTATCAAGGTTTAGGTTCTGAGACCCCACTTTCAAACCTCTCTCCCTGCTTATGATTTGTTTGCTTGAGGGCAAGCAAAGACTAAGTTTGGGGGAGTTGATATGTCTATATTTTACATGTTTTAAGCATTGATTTCTCACCACTTTAGCATTGATTCATCCCCTGTTCATACCATTTTTAGTCATTTGTGGTCATTTTGCATGATTAGTAGGTTATTGCATGAGCATTGCATACATTCTTGCATTTGGAGTTGTTTAGGTACAAAAGGGGCTATTTGGTGAGGAAATGGCACACGATCGAGCACCACCATCGAGCAGTTGATCGATGCCAAGGCAGAAAGGCGCAAGCTTTGAAGAACACAGGGCATCGACCAAACTGATCGATCAGACTGATCGATGCCTAGGCAGAAAGATGGGAACTTTGAAGATGACCCCTCCATCGACAAAACTGATCGATCAAGTGATCGATGCCAAGCCTAACCGCCTTTGACTTTTGATTTTTAGAATTAGGGTTTTGACTTTGCCTAAAGTAGTATAAATACAGCAGTTGTGCTGAGACAATAATCAGATATTATCTTATCCTTACTTTTCTCTTATCCCTAATCTCTCTCTCTTTTCTCTCTAGAACTCTATAATCCAGACACTTTGTAATCCAGATCTCTCTCAATCCATTTTGATTTTGCATTTTCTACATTCACAGTTCTCTTAATCTCATCTTTAGCTTTATGATTATGCAATTTATTTTATTTTCTGGGTTTATGCATTTTATGATGATTTGTGAGTAGTCTGCTTAGGGTTCTTGAGGATGGGTTAGGAAAGTGATGAATCTTTGATCTTCTAGGGTGTTTAAGTTTAGATCTGTTTAGATCCCTTCTGGGTGAGTGTTTTTAATGCTAATTTCTTTCTGAGAAGTTGAAATTAGACCCTAGGTATTTCCTGCCCGAGAGGTGTTTGTTGAAATGCCTGAACCAACTTTTTCCAGAGATTTACATGTCTAACCCAAGAGATTGGTTGCTTAGAGTGTTTATTGGCTTTGATTGATTGATTATTAATGCCTGCTATGTTATGCTTCTCTAGAGAGATCTAGGTTTGGAGGTAGCATAATTTAGAGGGGTCTCTGTCACGAGAGTGGATTGACCTATATTCGAATCTTTCGTCAAGGGATTAGCTCTGTATGAGTTTTTGTTAGACACCTTAGTTGATCTAGGAGGATTCACTGACCAATTATTCCCATTCTCATGAGCTCTATTTCGTTATCTGATTGTTATTCGCTTGATCGATCTGTTTCTGCTAGTTCTCTGTCAGTTCTTGTTTTTGTTTTCTCTTTTGCTCACTTAGGTTGCTAGATACCCAATTCTCTCTGTTTGGCTTGGATTAAGTGAAATGATTGTATCCTGATTGGTCAATAGCTCACTCTTATGGATTGATACCTTTGTGCTGCAATGATTGCATAAGGGAATTGAAACAAACCCTTGTTGCCTCTCTGCTTGCCATCTTTCTGTGATAAAAAACCTTGTTTCAAAAGACAATCAAACATCAAAGCAAAACCAGAATCCTGAATTGAGAAGCATTAGTTCCATCAATGATCCAAACCAAGTTAGTGAAAAATCAAAAGACAAAAATCCTAAAAAGAGAAAAAGTGATAGAGTGAAGAAACTAGAGCAGATGTAGCATCCTAATCACTAATTTCTTCAGTGCTGCCCTCATCATCAGAGACATGGCGTCGAGTGCAAGCTGGGCGAGCACACATGAACTTCTTCATGACATCCCACATAGCGTCCATCCTCTTCATCATGAGCTGCTGGAAAGTGTGGTTGTGCATCTCTGTCTCCGAGTATGCTGGCCATTCAGGAAGTGCTGGCTCATCCTCTGTGGCTGAAGGAGGTGCAGAAGAAGAGGTACCGCGACGATGACGAGTAGGAGGTTGCTGTCTCACATCCCTCGGGTCAGGCTCAAAACTGAGAAGTCGCATGGAATGTCTGACGATACCCAGTCGAGATTGTGGCAACTTGACCTGAAGAGATTCTCCCGAGCTAGTATACTTCCAAGTCAAACCATTATCCATCCAATGAGCTTTCTTCAAGTAGGCTCTATCCATGTACCTGCGGGAGTGGTCAACAGAGGTGAAGGAGAGATTTACGTTGCATCTACGGAACAGGGGAGTAAGCAGGCTCTCTATACTCTCAACTTTCCTCTTCGTGCTATGACTTCTGCTAGAACTCTTTCCACTGAAAGGCTTGGTCTTTAGATCAACCAAATGGTGCGCGAAAACAGCTCCCATGTTGACATTGATCTCCATAATGTTACTATCAATCTCAGCTGACACATCATTATGCAAGGCATAGTAAAGCAGAATCAACTCAGCTAATCTCATCGTTCCTGGGTCCATCTTACACAAGAAGGTGTTACTCACAAGACGAACCAGGTAACGCAATGCAGGGTGCCGGATATCAGAGTGTTTACAGCTTCCAGTCGCAAAACTTCCCTCAGCAAAAACGGACCAGAACTCCTTAGCTTTGTCAAAGACAGTAGGGAGTGCAACAGCTGTACCATCTGCACGAAAACCATAGAGAGCACAGAGATCCGGAATAGAGATACTATGACGAACTCCAAAAGCAAAGAAGGATAGTGTTCCTTCATGGGCATTCCTCGCGTACTCTTGCTGATAATCAACTCGAACAGAGGCCATAAACTGTCTAACCAAATCAGGATAAAGCTCACAATCCAGCTCCGTAACATATCCGATTCCCATCTCACTAATCAAAGCACTCATCGCCCAATTCATACTCATATCCTCTAAGAGCTTCTTATCTTTGAACCTAGTGGGTTGAATCTCTACTCCTAACCAGCCATTGTAGAGCAATGTCTCATAATCACCCCAATCATCGCTAAGTTCCCTATTTATATACTTCGGTTTCTCAAATTCCGTTAATACCTTATCCGCCCATTGGCGATCGGAGTAGATCTGTGTACCTTCCTCTCGGGGCCATGGAAATCGAGGAACATGAGGAGAAGGAGGTGGTGATGACGCAGAGGGGCTCGCCGAAGCTTGTGGAGGCGGAGGAGGCGGCGGATTGCGAGAAGAACCTTCGTCGTCGCGTCGGATTCTCTTGCGATTTCCAGCCATTACTTCACAGATCGGAGAAATTGACTGAGGGCTTTGATAGAGGAGAGAATCACGAATCTATAGCACCTGGAATCAAAAGATTTGGTCAAGAAATGAAGAAGTTAGAGAGGATTTCGTGAAATCGGAGCAAAAGAAAATAAAAGAGAAGAATGAGAAAAGAGAAGGAGCTCTCGGGTTTTTGTGTTTCCTCAATGCGTGTCGATCGACACACATAAGTTGTGTCGATCGACACAACCCTTTCTTGTCGACAGAGAGTCCTCTTTTTTTTTTTTTTTTTTTTTTTTTTTTTTTTTTTTTTTTTCTTTCTGCATCTCCCTTTATTTCCTAGTATACTCCTAAACATCAAACAAAAATCAAAATCAAAAATTAGAATTAGTTAAATCGAAATAAAACTTAAAATTTAAAGAACACCAAAACCAAAAATCAAAAACAAAATAAAAATTCAAAAACAAAAATCAAAACATAGTGGGTTGCCTCCCACTCAGCGCTTGTTTTGAGTCTTTAGCTCGACTTGACGAATTCTCAGAGATCCGGCGACTGCTGCGCGTTGGATGGCGCAGATTGTCTCAACTTCCAAGGTGGCGTGTATGCATTGGATGACTTAGAGAGAAGAGGTGGCTCAGCATCCTTTGCAGAAGGTGTAGGAACTTTTGGAGAGTTTCTCTTCTTCTTCGACTTATGAGGTTTCTTTGCCGGAAGTGGTGGTGAAGTCTTTGGAGGGCTTGTCTCGGGGTTCATTGCAATGGTTGGGAGGATGGCTGGTGGATTCTCAGGAAGTGAAACCCGTGGCTTGAACGTACTGAAGTTCAGCACTCTGCCATCAACATTCAGAGACATATGACCTTTCTTGACATCAATGATTGCGCCCGCGGTGGCTAGAAAAGCGCGTCCCAAGATAAGTGGGTCTTGTGGTTCCTTGTCATAGTCTAAAACCACAAAGTCAGCAGGTATGGTGCACTCCCCGATTTGAACTAGCACATCCTCAAGGATCCCTATTGGAACTCTCGTAGAACGATCCGCAAGAATCAAAGAGACATTCGTCTGTTTGAAGTCCGTTTTCCCAAGTCTCTTGGCTACAGAATGAGGTATCAGGTTAATGCTAGAGCCAAGGTCACATAGGGAATGGGTGAAGTGTTCCTCTGAGATCGAACAATCCAAGACAAAACGGCCTGGATCCGATAACTTCTTAGGAAGCTTGTTTTGAATAACTGCACTAACTTGCTCGGAAACCACGACTTCTTGTTTCTTTTCTTGCTTCTTCTTATGCACCTGAGCTGAGAAAACTGCACTGAGATCTCGTGTAAGCAAAGCTCCTTCCTCAGGAGTTAGACCATTCAAAACCATTCTTCGAACTAGACGCTTCATTGGAGATGGAGTGTCTTCGTTGTCATTGGTAGGGATCTCGGTCTTGATCTTTTCAAGCATAGCCTTACATTTCTCATCCTCAATTTCCTGCTTAGACCTCCTGGGCTTTGGATACGGCACCTTAGGAACATAGTCGGTGGACTGCACGGATGGTGGAATCACGACATAAGGCAGATCATTTAGCGGGGCATGTCGATCGACAGCAGTAGAGGTCTATCAATCGACACCCTTCGCGAAAGTAGATGGATGACCTGAAGGTGTGTTTCTGCTTTCTGTCTGATTTCCCGATACCTGTCGATCGACACCAACTATGGTGTGTCGATCGACACACTGCTTCAAAGGCTGGTTGCTTGCAGAAGCAGCAGCAGCTAGTGCTTCACGTTTCCAAGCTCGTGGCCTAGTCAAATTAGATGTCAAGATCCCATAAACATCCTCAAAAGTATCTTCCTCGTACTCATCTTCATCACTCTCTTCATATTCCCAAACTGCATCCCCTTCTCGGATCAAAATGGCATTGCAATGCTTGGGGTTTTGATCGGTTCTTCCAGGAAGAAAACCCTCTTGGCGTTTAACAGTCTCAGCGGTCTGCGCAACCTGAACATCAAGCTTCTTGACATGGGTGTTAAGAGCCTCGATTTTGTCGTTTAGAGTTGTGTAAACATTGTCAAGCTTGCCGTTTAGAGAAACAGTGAGCTTTTCTTGTCCCTCTAGCAACTGCTCGAACATGGCTGTGACGTCATTCTTAGGCGGAGGAGCTTGGTAAGAAGAGTTACCATAGGTCCTGGTGTAGCTGGAGTTGTTGGTGTTGGGCTGAAAGTTCTTCTGAAAATCCGTCTTGGAAACATAACCTGGTGAACCAAAACGTTGTCCACTTGAGTTGTTGTAGCCTCTGTTTCCCTGCTGATTTCCAAACCGTTGTCCCTGAAAACCTACACCATTCACATAGTTGACATCTTCTTCGTCTCCTTGTTGTTCCGGCTCAATGGTCTCAACTTGGTCAGCAAAGTTGACAGATTTCTTGCCCATCAGAAAATTGGCAACCATATCAATCTTCGCATTCACTTCCGCAATTTCTTTTCCACTGCCAGTCCCTGCTAGCTTCTTTCGCTCAAGATCAGCATTCTTGGTGCTGTTTGCTTGCGACAAGTTCTCAATCAGTTTCATAGCCTCAGTAGGGTAGCGAGTGTTGAAATTTCTGTTACTTGCTGCGTCAAGAGCCATTTGGTCCCTCCAATCAATACCACGATAGAAGATTCCCAAAAGTTGGACGGTGCTAAACCCATGGTGAGGACAATCCTTTTGGTGAGATTTAAAGCGCACCCAAGCGGCTTTAAAGGCTTCAGCTGGTCCCTGGGTGAATTGAGAGATCTTCTTTCTCAGCTCCTCTGAACGCGCATCATCATAAAAGTTGCATAAGAATGCGTTCTTGGTCTCTTCCCAGGTAGTTAAAGAACCAGGTTCTAGATTCTTCAACCATGCAGAGGCTTCTCCACTCAGTGAATGTGGGAAAAGCTTGCAGTACAGGTAGTCCATAGAGACTCCATTAGCTTTAATGCTGCTCGCAATGTCCTCAAAGTTCTCTATGTGGTCCATCGGATGTTCATTGGGCAAACCATGGAAAGGATGTTGGCCAACAAGAGTGTAAAACGCCGGTTTCAGCTCAAAGTCATTCCTCTGGATGGTAGGAAGACGAATGGCGGACCGGTTGGCATAGAAGAGGTCTGGACGATTGTACTCGGCAAGAGTCCGAGCATTTTCAGGATCATCAGCGCCTACAGGCTGTTCTCGTCCATGATGTCGATCGACACGGCCAGGTGCCTGTCGATCGACATGGTGCGGGTTTGGAAGCTGATTGCCTCCTGCTGCGGCCAATGCTCTCGCACCAACTGGCGGTATGATCTGGCCGTGTTCATCACAAACTTGGCCTGCTGCATTCAAATAGGTCCCATCAGCCTGGAGAATCGGAGCGTCTTGTCTTTCCATCTCAGCTAATTTTTTGTTCTTTCTTCCTTCTCTTTCGATTCTCCCAAGTTCTTCGGTTGAATAACTCAGTAACTCAGGATTCTGCGTACTTCTGGTTATGCGACTGGACATGCACCTGAAACACACAAGAAAAAGAAAGAAAAAAAGAAAGTGAGTAAAGTAAAAAGAAAAAGTTTAGACAAAATCCTAAACTGGAACCTAATGGTAGACAAAAAGTCCCCGGCAACGGCGCCAAAATTTGATATGCTCAAATTTACCCTGAGCTACTCTCTCAAATTAAGAGATCACTGTAGTACTTAGGGATCGAATCCACAGGGACTTAGTTACACAATAGGTTTTAAGTCTCAGATTATGCTAAACCAAATAGATGTAAAAGAAAGAAAACAATTGCAGAATATTAAAACGAGTTGTAAACAGATCAGAGAAAGCGTTAGATCCAGGGAATTCTCAGGAAATCAGGAATGATAAATAGAATGATTAGTCAGGATAAATTAATCAATGTTCTAGAACTCAAACATAAAAGTAAGTAAACCAACTTTCGCTGTGAATACTCCTTAATCTAGAAACAGAAAACCAACTGTCGTTGTGAATTCTAAGGAATCTAAATCAGCTTTAAAGTTCAGGTTCAATATGTTCACAAGACCCTAAAACCAACTGTCATTGTGAATCAGGAGTGTTGCTAATCTAGAGATAGGTTCAAGCTATCAATCCTACTTTCGCAGAGACTAACAACCTAAGTTTAGATTCAAGGTGATCAATCAAGAATAAGCAATAAGAACAATCTCAGATTAAGAACAATTAAGATAGACAATCATTAACTAATCAATTCATTAAATCAAACCATCAAACCTTTGTGAGAAAACCCTAAATCTAACTAGTGAATTACTCAGACATAATCAAAGCAATAACACAAGAGATAGAAAACGAAATCATTATTAAGATTAAGAGTAAGAAATAGCAGGGGTTCACAATCAGGACTTGAAGGATCAGGAATAGAAAGATCTCCCCAAAGCTCTCTTCTCAAAACTTAAAACAAAGTAGATATCTCTTTCTAAAGCTTAGACAAAGTCTGGATGTCTCTTTTGAAAACCTAAAACAACTATATATACAAGTCTTCTGGACGTCTAGGGCTTGATTAAGTCGGTCTTTAAAATCCAAAACCGAGTAGGAAATGAATTGGGCTTCAGATCTCGAACAGCTCTGCTTTCAAGTCGCCTGTCGATCGACACAACTAATGCCTGTCGATCGACACACATCGTGTTTCTGGTCAGTGAAAGCTGAGAATCCGCATTGATCTTCAAATGTCTCCAAAAAGCTCCAAAATGAATCCTTTTTATTACTTTTGCTCCTAGCAAGCTCCAAACGTACATTGACCTGTTTACATAGTAAAACACTACAAAAACACTAGAAAGACTCTAAAAACGACACTTAAATCATATGGATGGAGGGTAAAATATGGACTATATCAACCTCCTTTAGATATGATAAACTAAAATAAAACATCTTCAAAAGTTCATCTGTACTCGTAGTGGTGATCAGTAAAACACGATTAGGATTATATAGTATTATAGTGCAATTCTCCTACGATTGTGTAGATATTGATAAATCAAGTAAAACATCTTAAAATGTTTGTGCATGGTGCGAAAATATATCTAATGCACGGTGATACATAAGTGAGGTAGAAGATTGTGTACATCAAATTATATATAACAAAAAGATAATATTAGTAGTAAAGAGAAAGTTACCATTTTACACACAGTGTTTTGACACCAAACGGTATCCGGAGTTCCCCCAAACACTTCAGTGAAATTAAATGTTAACTGACTGTATAACAAATTTTCAATGAACATCTAGTTGGATTATTGTTGTGTTGTTGTTGTGCATAGTTACATCATGGACATAAATATTATTTGTAGTGTAGGTATATATATATATATATGAGGAGAAGATACATATCTAAGATCATTGATCTCTTTGTACTTGAGGAAGATAGAAGGAGTAACATTTTAATTTATAGTGAGAACTAAAGAATCTCAGTACTTTAGTGTGAGGGGAGCGTGTGTGAACCTGGACGTAAACTTGGGTTCAAGAGTTGTGACGAGAGAATTAGTCTTTCTCTTCCTTGTTGTCTTTTCACGAGATAAAAAATGTGATTCGACAAACATACATACACACACACACGATCTATGGGTGGTCGAATCTAGATTGGCTTAATTCGGTCAACTATTAAATGAGTCGCATATATACCAATACTTGTGATTATTAGAGCTAATAGTTTTCTTCAAGTCGAAACCACATCAAATAAATATTCTTGTGGGTAGTCCACTTTCTATCGCTAAGGCTCGAATCCAGAACTTATTTTACACACTCAAAAGATTTATTCTTTTTAACAACCGGTAAATTACTATAATGTCGGAGTTTACATATAACTTCATGTTTTCTGTAGTTAGGAAGTTCATGTCCATTTTACCTTAAACTTCTTTAGACATACGATATGCACTATGTGTTAATTAGTCGTAGTGCGTGAATGGAAGACAAAATTGTTTTCAAGCTACGAATTACCGGTTGAACTATTATTGTTGGGTTTATTCCTCCATGTTACAAAATTTCCTTATAAAATGAATGATAATCATAGATAGAGAGAAATAAATTACCGGACATCCTGAAAAAAATGAAATAACTGTCTACAAATACATATAGCATATGAAACGAAGTGATATCCAGATTGGTTACAATATATTGTACTTTGTTCTTAATTTTTCAAAGAAACTTTATTTTACTGTTTGTTTTGCTGTTGAACCATTACATACGGTTACCGAGTTTTTAGATTGAATCAAACACTGAACTGTGGAGTGGATGTAACAAATATTATGCCCAGTTCTAGTGAGATAGCTCTTGAAAATATAGAAGATATCGAGCAACTAGTTTCACACATGTTATTCTTGGTTGTAAATGCCTTTTCATTAGGTCCAAAACATGGACTAGGTTCATCTTCGGTAGCATAAAAGGTTTGCACACGTTTTGATAAGAATCTAAAATATGATGGTCCGTGTGTTAAATTCCACGAAAAGAGAAGAAGGAAAAAGCTTCAAGATATATATATATATATATATGGTGGCTATTGGACATACAGATAACCAGATAAGTAAGAAAAGCAAGAGTCACATGTCCCTTAATTTGCCCTTCAATATATCAACATATGGTATCTTTTTCCTCATTTCAATAAAAATGTGATTCCCCAACATTTTTATCATTCAGTATTAACAATAATTTGGTGTAAACCTTCTGGGATACAATTTCATTATCGCTATGAATACATGAATAGATCTTACCACTTTCCGTAATATATGACTAATGGTAAAACGTATGGATTCCACATGTCATTATGATATATATACGTCCTTGTAAGTTGGCCCGTATATGGATCTCGATTTCTGTACATCAATTATCGACTCGAGAATTATAGACATTTCTAAGGTAACCTTTCTTTGTGTTTTTATTTTTATATCTCTTCTTGCGAAAGTGAGAAGGTAAAAAAGAACATTATATAAATAATTTCCGATGGAATTTCCATACAAACGAGAATTGTGAAGCCTTATAATTATGGCCGATAATCTATTTCGTTTTCCATATGTACACCATATATCAGTCCATCATAGAGTCGGTAGAGTTTCCATATATAAACTAATTTTTTTTCTTTTTCTTATTTCAATTGATCAGTTGAGTGCATTTTGTGTAAACTCAAAATTTTGTAAACATGATCTATTGCTTTTGCTTATCTCAAATACTCACTGGAAACAACTACATAGGAAGACACACATTTGCTTATACACGTTAAGAAAGTACAAATAGTTCCCTGATCGAGATATGTAAATAGTAAATGACAGGTACAATTGTTAGGATTTGTATCGCAAATCCAACATTCAGGAATCGATCAGAACAAAACAAAATAAAGACACATATATTTATAGTAGTTTATCTTCTCTGTGAATGTTACACTTACAACCACTACAAAAAAACTGTACATCCATAGCACCTAATAATAGCACGATTTTCACATTTGCTATCTAAGATGAGTTTGTAATTTGCTTCCCATATGATAGCATTTGATAAATGCTATAATAGAGTTTCAATAAGCGGGAAGAATAAAATCACTTATACCGCCAAACACTTAGCCAAATTATACTAAAAAGCAAAAACTCCCCCCTTTTCTAAAAACACTTAGCTTTGTCGCGACTCTCTTCTTCTCTTAACACTTAGAGAAACGAAACCTTAAACCTTCAAATCTCCAAATCCAATTCCGACGGAATCTCTCGCCGCCGTCGCTCTCTGAAACACTTAGATCATTTTTTTTCTTTTTCTTATTTCAATTGATCAGTTGAGTGCATTTTGTGTAAACTCAAAATTTTGTAAACATGATCTATTGCTTTTGTTTATCTCAAATACTCACTGGAAACAACTACATAGGAAGACACACATTTGCTTATACACGTTAAGAAAGTACAAATAGTTCCCTGATCGAGATATGTAAATAGTAAATGACAGGTACAATTGTTAGGATTTGTATCGCAAATCCAACATTCAGGAATCGATCAGAACAAAACAAAATAAAGACACATATATTTATAGTAGTTTATCTTCTCTGTGAATGTTACACTTACAACCACTACAAAAAAACTGTACATCCATAGCACCTAATAATAGCACGATTTTCACATTTGCTATCTAAGATGAGTTTGTAATTTGCTTCCCATATGATAGCATTTGATAAATGCTATAATAGAGTTTCAATAAGCGGGAAGAATAAAATCACTTATACCGCCAAACACTTAGCCAAATTATACTAAAAAGCAAAAACTCCCCCCTTTTCTAAAAACACTTAGCTTTGTCGCGACTCTCTTCTTCTCTTAACACTTAGAGAAACGAAACCTTAAACCTTCAAATCTCCAAATCCAATTCCGACGGAATCTCTCGCCGCCGTCGCTCTCTGAAACACCGCCAACACCGCCGTCGCTCTCTGAAGGTGATTTTATCCGACTCTCTCTCTCTTTCACTTTACCCAGTTGTCGTTGTCGAAACCCTTAAATCTTCAATTGGAGCTCAAATCTGTTTATGTGTTTCGATTTCCTGATGAAATTGGAACAATAAACGGGTTTTTTATGACATGCAAGAGATTTGTTTATGTGTTTATGTGTTTGCTCAGATCTGTTTTGATTTGGTCATTATAAGTCTCTACGATTTCGTTTTAGCTTAGCATGTTCACATTTGCAATGAAAGAACAAAAATTTTGGTTATGTATCTGATTTTAGAACATTTGTTTAAGATCCGTTCAAATTTTAGAACATAGGTTATGTAACTTTTCACTGGTGGAAACAGACCTGAAGCATTGCTGTTTCTTGTTCTTTTTTGTCAGAAAGAACTTGCTTTACTTCCCTTACTTCCTTCTCCAGTTGTTCAATCTGTATAATTTCAGGTTTACTTTTTAGTTTAGTCGAAATACACATTCTTGGTCAGTATTAAGAGATACAAGAGTGACTGAAAATTGTTTTCTTTTGAGGCCAGACTCTGGTTGATTGACATACCAAATCCAATTGAGTTTCTTGTTAAAAAGCTCGTAAAACACGCTATGAGTCTGTTTGAGATATGAGTTTTATTTTCTGTATCCGAGTAAAGCTTATCCACCATTTTACATATAGGTTGTGTATATAAGTTAAGAACATGTTTTGATGATTATAGTTTGGTTGTGTATCTTGGATATTTCATTACTTTGGTTTTGTATATGAAAGTTTGAATATATATATCGTTTTTTATATGAGATCAAACAGTAATATCTTATACTCTTTCTCTACTTATGTTTTGCACGTGTTAATCAGTGCAATAAAGGAATTTTGAAGTTGTTCTTTATATCCAATCACATTACAGGTTAATATCTTCTATCTTTGTCTCTTATGATGATTATTTGTATTGCAGCTTCATTACTCTGAATATATAACTCGTTTTTATGACTTTAAAAACTTAAACTCTTTCTGTAATTATGTTTTGCAAGTGTTGATGAGTGCAGTAAAGGAATTTGGAAGCTTTTCTTTATCTCCAATCACAGGACAGGTTAATAGCTTCCTTCTTTGTCTCTTATGATGATTATTTATACTGCAGTTTGATAACACCGTATTTTCGCCCATTTTAGCTATGGTTTTCTATAGTGTTTAACAAGGTTTTGATACATTTCTGATGTATTAAGGCCAATAACTTAGTATTTGCAAGAACAAAGAGTTTTTACAGGTTTTAAGGGAAAACGACCAAAAAGGGAAAGAAAAGGACTTGGAGGACAGATTCGGACCATCAGAAGTTTAGCACCCATCGAAGACCTTCCCGTGAACCAAAATTGGAGATCTTGGTGTCATTGAAAAGCTTAAAGAGTCAAGATTCACCTCGAAGTGGAATCAAGTCATTTGGAGCTACCAACCAGAAGTTATACCCGATTGAAGACCGACCTGTCCAGGCGCACGGCCAAGCCGCGGGCGTGCGGCCAGCCACCGTTCCGCCGCATGGTGAAGCATCGTGTGTGCGGCCAGGACACGTTTCTAAACCGCCTCAAAGCCCAAGAACTTCAACGTAAAAGCCCAAGACGTTTGGCCCAAGAAACAAACTCGAGGAGGTGCAAACCCTAACCCTAATTCTGAGCACCGTACCCTATATATAGACCTCTTAGGTCTAGGGTTTCGGTGTGTGCACGTTTTGGAGAAGAAGGAAGTGTAGCCGCCGACTTAGAGAGAAAGCTTGAAGACTTTGAGAGCCTCCTTGGACGTCTCTCTCAGCCCCTGTTGTTAGATCTCTTTGTGTCTTTACTGTTCTTTGCTTTTACTTTGTTAGGAGAAAGATCTAGCTTCTATACACTTATTGTGAGAAGTCGGATCCGAACCGTTGTTGAAACCCTATCTATTCTATCGTTTTATGCTTTTGAGTTTCCCTTTTATTGCTTTGATGATTGGATCTACTATGTGTGAGTAGTTTACTAGTTGGGTGTAAGGGGTGATTCAAAGGGGATTTTAATGGGTAGATTAGCTTGAGTGGCGGTTCGTTAGGATAGTTTCTTTTGCTCCTGTTCTTCTTCTAACCTGATCGTTAAAGCCTGTGTTAAGGAGTAATTAACCTTGACCTTGATCATAGACCGTTTGCCTGCTAACCGTTGAAAGTGAATAATCCGAACTTGGTATAGAAGAGCTTGAAATATCACGCTTGAAGATTTACATTGTATCGTGTGCTCGTAGTGAACGTATCGATTCTTATCTTAATGCTTGCTTCTTATTGAGTTTCTGATCAACCTGCATTAGTCACTGAATTAGTTTCTAGTCAAACCGTATTAGTTACCGAATTTGATAGTGATAGCATCAACCTAACCGATTAGGGGTTTGGTGGCCTTTAGAAATCGTAGTTCGTGAACAGGCTTTAAATTGAACCTATCCAGGATCCTCAAGTGAACCCTATCTATGAATCCCCCGCGAAAATCCCTGCATGCCCAGCGTTTCTCTTTATTGCTTACAACCCACGTTTCAATCGCTCTGCTTACTTGCTTTCGTTTACTTCTTTGTTTCGTTTGCTTTAGTTTTAGGTTTGTTTTCTTTTAGTTTGGTTCCGCTTTGCTTTGCTGCTTTCGTTTAGGTTAGTTCACTAGGGTTACTTTATTCGCTTCTTTTATTTGCTTTCTTAGTTTTAGGACCGTGACACAACAACAACAATCCCTACCGTTTGGTCCTAGCCTGATTTCTTTTCTTGCAGGACTCGCTTTGGTAACTCTCTCCGGGTGGATCGATACCTAAAGTACTACAAGCGATTAGCTGTGCACTTGCAGCTTTTCAATTGTTTTGCCCAAGGTTAAACTCCTGAATTTCTTATTTGGGTGAAACTAGTGAGGGCTAACTTTAGCTCCCATCACAGTTTCATTACTTTGAATATATAAATCGTTTTTATGACTTTTAAAACTTACGATAGCATATTTCGTTTCATGACTTTTAGTGACTGCAGTTTACGACACCATATATAAATCGTTTTTATGACTGCAGTTTCATGACTTTTAAATCGTTTTTATACTGCTGTTGTGATTTCGCTATGAAATACATACGATAACATATTTTACGCGCTATCAATATACGTTTTTCTTGTAGTGAACTTTAGTTAATTTATTCCCTACAACAGATGAGTTCAAAACTCAAAACTAAAGAGAGAAATCCTGAGGATATACAAAAACATGTCTAATTAAAATAGACGAAATACAGTACTAGTAACTAAAAGCTCAGAAAAAAATACATGTCGATCAGAATGGAAAACACTATTCTTTCTGATTCAATATAGAAGTTGTTTTAGCTAAAAACACGAAAACTGAAAAATAATACGAAATGAATACACTATTATAAACCGCCGTTGGATTTTCGCAACCTCATCACAAAATTAATTTTCACAGCTCACTGAAATATTTATTTACGACAATCCATAGGGTGATAGTCATAGAGGTAGCCGTATTTGATCGACAAACCTGAGAAAAAGAGCAAATAAAAGCAATTATAGCAACATGATATAATTCGATATTTTATATTAATTGATCTCTTACCTTACCAATATATATATATATATATATATCGATTAAACATTGTTACACCAAATCAAAATTATTCTAGTGAACTAGAAATATCGAGTGAGTCCAGGAGTTCCCCCAAACACTTCAGTAGAATACTATTTGATCAAAAATAGTATCTTCAATGAAGTGCTCAGTAGCCCTGGAATTTCGGTTTTTTCGGTTTTTCGGTTCGGTTTTTTCGGTTTTCGGTTTTTTCGGTTTTTAATTTCAAAAACCGAAATATTGTTTTTTCTAAAATAAAAGATGATTTTTCTGGTTTTTTTTTGTCAATATTTGGGCCACAACTGGCTGGCCCATTAGCCTAATTTCTACAATTAAATTGTAGAGTCGGGGACTCGATCCCTGGTGTGATGGTGTCTGTCTTCCGTGGACTTATCATTTGTCACTAGACCAAGATCACTTCACAGATGAGTTTTCCAGGTTTTTCAGTTAATTTTGGATATTTTTGGTTTTTTCGGTTTATTTTGGATAATTTCGGTTATGAACAAAATTGGTTTAATTTTTTGTAAACCGTCTAATTGTAGTATATTCAGAGAAAAAAAAATTCGGTTAACCGAAACCGAACCGAAATAACCGAAATTTCGGTTTATGACCTATAACCGAAGCCGAACCGAACCACCAAAATTTCGGTTCGGTTAATTCGGTTCGGTTTTTAATCCCAGGCCTAGCTCAGAGGAACTCTAGCGAATATCCGACCAAAAGTACGTATGTTTGAATATATTTTGGTGGAATAGGAAAATTGGATTTACAAGATTGTTAGGGTTTGATAAAGAATGGAAGGATTGGCGTGTCATATATACAATTGGAAGCATTGTGAACTTAGACGTAAATTCAGGTTAAGGGATTTAGGTGAGGGAATCAAATTTTTTGAGAAAGTGCATAAATCTTTTTCCCTTTCAGCTTTTTGCAAGATAAGAAAGATGTTTCTATACACTCATATATATAGATGGTAATGAATGTTACATGTACACTCACATACATGCAAATGCATAATTGAATGTTTTGCTTCTTTTGTGCTCACATATACACACTACTAGCTCAAGCTACTTCAATTTTATGATTTATTATAGACACACAAAGCCAGTTCAATTCTCGAGATCGATTAATTTTACAAAATTAACTATATGTTGCTATATTCCATCATAGCATAATCTTAGGTATATTGATTGAAATGATGGAGCCATCATATTTTCTCTGAAAACGCATTAAAGAAAATAATTACTATAAAATACACCAATGCATTTCATATATATTTTTTTTGATAAGTGCATTTCATATATTTTTTACACTTGTGACTCCCTTGAAATTTTCTTGACCTACACAATTACATGAAAAATGAAGAGTAGAATAAGATCTACCGGACGAAAGATCTTGTGAAGAATGTGCTTCTGTAGCAAACTGATGGCGATATAAATATTCTCTTGGTTCCTTATTTCCATAATTCTGACTTGGTTCATCTTCATATTTCTCGCATGTTTTGCTATTCAATGGAGAATGTATATAAAATATGGTCCCTCCCTAAAAAAAGTCCATTGCATAAAAAAAGGAAAAACATAACATGGAGAAGTATATATAAATATGCAGATTGAGTTGCCACTAAGGTCGTGAGTAAAAGAAGAAGCATTAGCAAAAGAGACATAACATATAGAGTCAAATGTCCCCTTGAGTTCCCTTAAACGCTTCATTTTATTGTTCATATTTTGTTGTCTAAGATCTATCGATCGAAAAATAAATCTAATGAACCCTGAAGTGTTTGGGGGGGACTATAGGTGGCAGCTGGCACCGAAAGGTTATATGAATTATCGAGCGGTTTATCAACGGTTCAGGTGAGCTATGAGTCTCTTCATGTAGCAGAAAATTAAAGTATTGTGGTTATTGATCTATCATGAATGAGCCATTTCATTTCTTAGTTAAATAATACATTTCAAGTTACTTTCCATATACACTAATCAAATATTTCATTTTATAAACATTCTCGAATAAAAACATGGAGTTCTGAAAATACTTTCACCTAAGATTTTGTTGATACCGGATCCCGACCTCATAGTTGGACCCGACTATAAACCCAATAAAGAAGGATAAAACCAAGAAATTAAGAAGTAGCTCGGAGAAGATGAGCTCGGAATCGGAAAAGAGCTCGGAAGCCCAAGATAAAGGAAAAGGCCCAAGCCCATGAAGGGTTCAAATATAGCTGTTACAATAATAAAGACAAGATCAAAACCGACGCCATTAATGTAAATAATTGTAATAATGACATTAAATGTAATTAATGTCTAAGAGTGGGAGTATAAATATAGAATAACTTCAATGTAATAAGGACAGAGAATTTTCGGCAATAATACTCATACTAAACTATTTCTCTTGAGCAAAATTATTGTGGAAATCTTTTTTTGTTTATAGATCATTACTCATTTTCTTGTTTCAAATTCGTTATTATTTGAGTGTTGGATCCGAGATCCACATTTTGGCGCTAGAAGGAGGGGAGAGATAGTCTTCACTCACGTACTTCCTACCTTTGTGGTAACTTCGTTCTTCAGCAGCAGCGAATCGTCATGTCTCACGACACTAGCTCAAGCCATGGCGCTGATCATCCAGATCCTGTTGTGGAAGCGATCAATGCTTTAACCGCGAAATTCACGGCTGTCGAGAATAACATCGCTACTTTGACTGCTGGTCAAGAGAATGCTTAAAAAAATCACGATACTGTAACTGCTCGATTAGATTCTTTGACTACAGCAATAAATAATCCGATAACAGCAGCTGTTATACCCCCAGCCTTACCGGTCCATCGACCACCACATATCGAAATCCCTACGGATCTACCTGAAAGCTCCGACCTAGATCAGCGGAATAGGGAGGAAAATCCAATCGACCTAGCTGGTTCGGATAGACAACAAGAAACTCCAAATATGACTGTACGAACGACTCATTCGAGTCCTGACTTCTTAGACGTACAGCGCGAGCTCAAAGAAATGCGAGCTAAATTTCATCAGGTAGTTAGCCAGGCTCCTCAAATTGATAGTGTAATCGAAGAGACCTGCCGAACTCCGTTCACTGCGGAAATCGCGAATGTACGACTCAAGAACCCACGACGCCTTAAGATACCTTCTTACGACGGGATAGGTGATCCGCGAAATTACTTAGCAGCATTCCAAATTGCAGTTGGTCGTTTTGACCTAGAAGAATCTGAACAGGAAGCTAGATATTGTAAAATATTCGCTGAACATCTTTCCGGACCAGCCCTGTTATGGTTTACTCAACTTAAACCCGAGTCCATAAAAAAATTCAAAGAGTTATCATCGGAATTTCTCAAACAGTACTCAATGTTTATCGAAAAAGGGACTTCAGATGCAGATCTCTGGGCGCTGTCACAAGGACCACACGATCCGCTTCGTAAGTATATCACCAAGTTTAAAGAAGTCATTGCAAAAGTTCCAGGCATATCTCACTCAACGGCAATCTCCGCGTTGAAACATGGACTCTGGCACGAATCGAGGTTCCGAGAAGAACTGATCATCAATAAGCCAGATTGCATCCAAGATGCATTGTTCCGAGCTAATAGTTGGATTGAAGCTGAAGAAGACAAAAGATCTACTGCAAAGAAGTTCAAATATTCGCAAACCCCAGTCAAAACTAATAGTCAGCCTCCGAACAAGAAGTTCAAACCAAAAGAACAGCGAGATCAAAAACGCCTCGGACTAAACCCACACAGTCATAACGTCTCAAAACCCAACTTCGAAAAAGAAAGGAAACCTTCCTTTAACACATGGGTCCGAGACGAGAGTGCTTACTGCGATATTGATGAGTCCCAAAATTACCGTTTTCTATATAGGATTTAGGATTGTTATTTGAGTCAACTAACTTATATTAGATAGGTTTTAGGACTATATGCTTCACTTTATGTATTTCAAGGGTTTTTAGGTGTTTGAAGAAAAAGGAAGAGTTTTGGATTAATTCGGAGGCAAATATACATTAAGAGATGCAGAGTCCAGTAGACCCGTCAGAAGTATGGCCTCAGACGAATACCTTCCCACCGTTGGATGTTGCTCAGATTTTGACACAAGATATCTAAGGGAGTTAGCTTTCATCTCCAAGTGGTTTGAAGGAAATCCAACGGTGCAATCAAGAGTTATGGCCGATTTACTGAAGACATGTCAACCTGCTGACGAAGCTGACGTGGACGAGAGTCGGGATCGACCGATCCACACTTGGGATCGATCGATCCCATGAAGAATTGCGGCCCAAGCCTATTTTGCCTTCTCTCCAAGACTTTCCATTTCTTTTGTTTCCTTTTGTTGCTCTCCCCTTTTCCTATATAAGGAGGGCTCGCCCATTGTATCAAACACATATTTTTAGAGCAGTGGCTCTCTCTTTTGAGAGCTGTAGCTCTCTCCTAGTTTTGTAAATATTTTAGTTTCCTTTTATATTTATTTTATAGCTTTCTTTTTAGGTTTAGATTCTTTAATAAAGATGTTTCCTTTTATGTTCATCTTTGTTCTTGTTTCTATGCTCGATTAGTTAGCTTATTAGGTTTAGGGTTTCGGAAAGGATGTGAGTAATTCGTTAGGTTGTTAGTTTGGGAATTTATCTTTATGGTTCTTCATCTATAGTTGTTCTTAATGCTAGAATTAGACTGATCACCTCGTTCTAGATTTTAGGTTGATTAATTAAGACACGACAGTGCGGTTAGTCACCTGACATACATAGGTGAGCAAGGTGATCCATGGCCAACGACAGTTGTAGTCGTGGCACCTTGTGAACATATCAATCTTGCTTGTTAATGCTTGCTTTACTTTATTAGGATCACGCGACAGCTGTTTTCTAGTATCGTACTGTTTAGTTAGGTATCTGCACGACAGTGATTTACCTATACCTTAGTGAATTGAGTTCAAGAACGGTTCTTAAATATTCCCATTTAACTGCTTTGTCGCATCCTGGAAGAATACCCTATGTCTAATGTTTTTATCTTATTATTTATTTATCTTTTATTTCTTGTTTAACCTAGAAAAACCAATATCTATTTCTTTCTTAGCTTAACTTTAATCCCATAGATTCGTAGTGTAACTTATCGGTCCCTGTGGATTCGACCCTAAAGTGCTACAACTGATTACCGTATTTGATCCGGTAGTTTGCATATTTAGGTTTATTATTTGACCTACGATCAGATATTCATAGAGTTAACGGACATGCAACTAAGGATTGTGGAATCCTTAAACGTCACCTTGCAGATTTATGGGCAGCTGGAACCTTAGCAACCTTTAACATTGATGAATTTATAGCACAGTATCACAAGGCAAAGGAAAATCCAAGCGAATCTCAGGGGAGCAATGAGCGGCCTAAAGTGATGGAAATATATCGATCCGAAGGTCCGAAACAACGGATAAACGTTATCATGGGAGGATCTAAATTGTTTAATGACTCCATTCGAGAAATAAAGAAACATCAAGAGTTATGGCCGATTTACTGAAGACATGTCAACCTGCTGACGAAGCTGACGTGGACGAGAGTCGGGATCGACCGATCCACACTTGGGATCGATCGATCCCATGAAGAATTGCGGCCCAAGCCTATTTTGCCTTCTCTCCAAGACTTTCCATTTCTTTTGTTTCCTTTTGTTGCTCTCCCCTTTTCCTATATAAGGAGGGCTCGCCCATTGTATCAAACACATATTTTTAGAGCAGTGGCTCTCTCTTTTGAGAGCTGTAGCTCTCTCCTAGTTTTGTAAATATTTTAGTTTCCTTTTATATTTATTTTATAGCTTTCTTTTTAGGTTTAGATTCTTTAATAAAGATGTGTCCTTTTATGTTCATCTTTGTTCTTGTTTCTATGCTCGATTAGTTAGATTATTAGGTTTAGGGTTTCGGAAAGGATGTGAGTAATTCGTTAGGTTGTTAGTTTGGGAATTTATCTTTATGGTTCTTCATCTATAGTTGTTCTTAATGCTAGAATTAGACTGATCACCTCGTTCTAGATTTTAGGTTGATTAATTAAGACACGACAGTGCGGTTAGTCACCTGACATACATAGGTGAGCAAGGTGATCCATGGCCAACGACAGTTGTAGTCGTGGCACCTTGTGAACATATCAATCTTGCTTGTTAATGCTTGCTTTACTTTATTAGGATCACGCGACAGCTGTTTTCTAGTATCGTACTGTTTAGTTAGGTATCTGCACGACAGTGATTTACCTATACCTTAGTGAATTGAGTTCAAGAACGGTTCTTAAATATTCCCATTTAACTGCTTTGTCGCATCCTGGAAGAATACCCTATGTCTAATGTTTTTATCTTATTATTTATTTATCTTTTATTTCTTGTTTAACCTAGAAAAACCAATATCTATTTCTTTCTTAGCTTAACTTTAATCCCATAGATTCATAGTGTAACTTATCGGTCCCTGTGGATTCGACCCTAAAGTGCTACAACTGATTACCGTATTTGATCCGGTAGTTTGCATATTTAGGTTTATTATTTGACCTACGATCAGATATTCATAGAGTTAACGGACATGCAACTAAGGATTGTGGAATCCTTAAACGTCACCTTGCAGATTTATGGGCAGCTGGAACCTTAGCAACCTTTAATATCCATCCGAAGGTCCGAAACAACGGATAAACGTTATCATGGGAGGATCTAAATTGTTTAATGACTCCATTCGAGAAATAAAGAAACATCAACGAGCAGCAATAAGAGTGTGTCTCGAGCACCTACCGTCAGTTTACAAACTACTGTAGTAAGCTTTGAAGAAGAAGATACCTCTCATCTATCAAAACCGCACGATGACGTACTCGTGATAACTTTGGATGTAGCAAACTTCGAAGTAGCGAAGGTTCTAATCGACATAGGCAGCTCGGTGGACCTCATTTTTCTCCGAACCTTGGAAAAAATGGGAATTTCCCGAGCAGATATCACGGGTAACCCGATGCCATTGATTGCTTTTACAAACAAAACTTCGATGTCCCTTGGAACTATCAAACTACCAGTTCTCGCAGCAGGAGTACCAACTATTGTCGAATTCACTGTCTTCGATAAGCCTTCTTCCTACAATGTAATCCTTGGGACACCATAGATTTACCAAATGAAGGCAGTACCATCAACCTATCATCAGTGCATTAAATTCCCGTCAAACAAAGGGGTAAAAACCATTTACGGAGATCAGCAACCAGCTCGTACGTGCTACCTTGCAAGTCACAAATTACGGCCGCGATAGCAATTACAGAACTTCGGGATTATACCAAGAACTGTTAAAGTTTATCATCCCCCAGATACTACTCAGGCAATAGTAATTAATGAAGATTACCCCGAACAGAAAGTAAAAATTGGAACTGCAATGGATCCAAGCGAGAGGGAAGCATTGATTCGAATACTAAAAGAACATAAGGCAAGTTTTGCTTGGGAGGCAAATGACATGCCAGGTATCGACCTCGGAGTAATTTCGCACGAGCTACACGTCGATTCAAGTTTTAAGCCGGTAAAGCAGAAGAGACGGAAACTCGGACCAGACCGAGCAAAAGCAGTCAACGATGAGGTAGATAAACTTCTAGCAATAGGATCCATTAGGGAGGTAAAATACCCAGACTAGCTCGCCAATCCGGTTGTGGTAAAAAAGAAGAATGGGAAGTGGAGAGTCTGCGTTGATTTCACCGACCTGAACAAAGCATGTCCCAAGGACAGCTTTCCATTACCTCATATCGACCGACATGTTGAGTCCACAGCTGGCCACGAAAGGTTATCATTCATGGACGCCTATTCAGGCTACAATCAAATCATGATGAACCCTGACGATCAAGAAAAAACGTCTTTCATCACCGATCGAGGGACATATTGTTATAAGGTAATGCCCTTTGGGCTGAAAAAAAGCTGGAGCAACTTATTAACGACTTATGAATAGAATGTTTGGCGGCCTTCTCGGGAGAACTATGGAAGTCTACATTGATGATATGCTCGTGAAATCTTTGAAAGCAACTGATCATGTAAGCCATTTACTTCAATGTTTTGCAATACTGAACCAGTTCGAAATGAAGTTGAATCCTGCGAAATGTACTTTCGGGGTGCCGTGTGGAGAATTTATGGGTTACATCGTAACAGAGAGAGGGATCGAAGCAAATCCAACTCAGATCAATGCATTCCTGAGTATGCCGTCACCTCGAAATGTTAAAGAAGTTCAGCGGTTAACAGGGCGAATTGCAGCACTAAATAGGTTTATCTCACGATCTACCGATAAGTGCCTTCCTTTTTATCAATTATTGAAGGGAAACAAACAGTTCATTTGGGATGATGAATGCGAGAAAGCTTTTTCTCAACTGAAGGAATATTTGACAACACCGCCTATACTATCTAAACCTGAATCTGAGGAGAAATTATATTTATACGTCTCGGTGTCGAGTCATTCAGTCAGTGGTGTTCTACTCTGAGATAACCGCGGAGAGCAGAAACCAATTTACTATGTCAGTAAAACTCTTCTCGATGCGGAAACACGGTATTCAATGATGGAAAAGTTAGCACTAGCAGTGGTAATGTCAGCTCGCAAGTTGCGACCATATTATCAATCACACCCAGTCGAGGTGTTAACCTCCCATCCGTTACGAACTATCCTACATAGTCCAGGGCAGTCGGGAAGGCTTGCAAAGTGGGCAGTAGAGTTAAGCGAATATGACATCGAATATAAAGGGAGGACTAGTGCGAAAGCACAAGTTTTGGCAGATTTCCTAACCGAATTACCGACCTCGGACTCAATTGATGATCAAGGTATAGGAAGCATGTGGAGGCTCCACGTTGATGGGTCCTCATCCAAACATGGTTCAGGAATTGGCGTTAGACTCGTAGCACCCGGAAGGGAAGTAATAGAGCAATCTTTTCGACTTATTTTTCCAGCGTCAAACAACGAAGCAGAGTATGAGGCTTTAATAGCCGGAATGCGCCTTGCAGCGAGCTTAAACGTGAATGAACTCACGGTCTACTGTGATTCACAACTCGTAATTAATCAGTTTAACGGCTAATATGAAGCTAAAGATCAGCGAATGGAAGCTTACCTCCGCCTAGTCAAGAATTTGGCTGCAAAGTTTAAACATTTCGAACTCATTCGAATTCCCCGGAGTGAAAACACTTCGGCAGATGCATTAGCAGCCTTAGCCTCTACCTCGGACCCAGATCTTAAAAGGGTCATTCCGGTAGAGACTATTATATCCATGAGCATTTCAATTCAAGATCAAGTAACAGTTGTTACGAGATCAAAATTTAAGGAAAATCCGAACAACCGAACTGAGTCACTCCCGAACAAAAGAGTTCGAAAGACTCCTATGCAACGAACTTCTGTAGAAAAGCCTTCCGAAGAATCTGAATCGCACGAAGCGAATGATGAAGTAATTGAAACTAAAACAACTGAAACCGATACCTCAGATTTAGCACCAGAACCAAAACAACAACCTCGCGAGATGCAGTTCGATGCGTCACCCGATGTCTGGGGGAGTGATTGGAGAATCCCGATCAAGAGGTATATCGAATTCGGAGAGCTTCCGGAGGGCAAATGGAAGGCTCAAAAGTTACGCATACAAAGCGCAAAATACTGTTTGATACGAGGAACACTTTACAGGCGCGGCCTGAGTGATCCATATTTATTATGTATTCACGGAGAAGAAACATATGTCGTCACAGCAGAGACGCATGAAGGGTTATGTGGGAGTCATTCATCTGGTCGAACAATGGCGTTCAAAATCAAAAGACAAGGCTACTACTGGCCAACAATGATAACGAATTGCGAAAAATACGCCCGACGTTGTAAGAAATGTCAACAACATACACCGTTAATTCATCAGCCTTCAGAACTTTTGTCTTCCATTACGGCTCCTTATCCATTTATGCGTTGGTCAATGGATATCATCGGTCCATTACATCGATCAACTAGAGGGGTGCAATTTTTGCTCGTCCTTACAGATTACTTCTCCAAGTGGGTTGAAGCGGAGGCCTATATTTCGATAAAGGATTCTCAAGTTAAAACTTTCTTGTGGAAGAATATCATCTGTCGCCATGGCATTCCATCCGAAATAGTTACTGATAACGGGTCACAATTCATCTCGGCAGACTTTGAAAATTTTTGTTCTTCTTGGAAGATTAGGGTTAGCTATTCAACACCTCGATACCCACATGGAAATGGTCAAGCTGAGGCAACAAACAAAACAATTTTATCTAACTTGAAGAAGCGCTTGACAGCTTATAAACACTACAAGAAATATGAGCATTCGCAGCAGTTCTTTGTAGCGCTAATTTACAAACTGCTACTAAAAGTATCAAAATCGGATGACAAGTATTTCGCAGCACTATATTAACGCTAAGAAATAGTTTTCATTAAGCGGAAACTTAACTCGGCATTATAGCGGGGAAATGTAATATTGGTGGCAAAACAATTGAGTTTTTCCCACCCCCAACCAAAAAAGTATCGATTTATCATTAGTAAAAGTATTGTCTTTTACACTTAGGCTCCAAAAACAAAACAAAAAAAACTTTCTCCAACATTTCAGATTCAATCTCAAAGTGTTACAATCTCCATCGATTCTCAACTCTCCCATTGCATGAACTCTCGATTCCCATTTGTTTTGTCTCCGTCTCTCGCTACCACTTTCTCCTCCGGCCAATTCGTGGAGAAGAACAGAGATAGCATTCGGTTAGTTCCGGAACGGCCAAATCCTCCTCCTTCCTTGTCTCATTCTTCTTCTTCTCTCAAATCTCTCTTCAGCTTCTGGGTTTTCTTACTTCGGTTACTATAAGTTGCGACGGTCAGATCTACCAATGCAGCCAGATCGGAAAAGGTCTTGTCGTCTCTGACCCAAATCATCGGTGTCGTGATTTCACGGCGAGTCTCTCGATTCCTCCATTCCTCCGTCTCACCCGTTCTCATTCCCGGCGACCATGTCTTCCATTGTCAGGTTACACGCCCGTCAAAAAGATCTTGTCCTTTTGCTCTCTTGATTTGAAATCGAAATATCCTAATTTTTCCATTATAAGAGAAACGAATCCTTTGTTTGTCTGAATGATAGGATGCAGTTGGAATTGTAGCAAAATTATCAGATTGTATTGCAGCAAAAGCGGAAACATTCTCGGCTACTATGTTTTTGGTATCTACTTGCAGGTAAAGCTTTTTCCATTTTCAAAAGATCTCCTTTTGATGAAGAAGTGTATTAGAGAGTGAAATTTGCTATGAAATTATAAGGAATCACATATTGCGATCGAGTGAAAGATTGTGTTTTGGTGTTTAGTTGTGATGAAAAGATTGTTAGTCTGTGCGTCGCCCGAGTTTTTGAAATTCTTGATGGTGTTTGTAGAAATGGACCCATCATTTCGAATCGAGGCAGCAAGATTGTCTTGCCATTAATAATCATAGCAGAAACTCTGTCAAGAAGGTTAGATCATCAGCTTTGCTTTCAAATTAGCCCCCCTTGAGTCCTTGACGAAGATGAAAGTATTTTTGCTAGGTTTCGTCTCTTTGGAAACTAATTTGAAGTTTTTTCCTGAGTAATTTGAGCTGGATTCGTTATTTATTCTCTTTGATGAGTCTGATTCGTCGATTTAGATGGTTAACTATTAATTTAGCGCCGCTCATTCTCGCTGTTGGAACATTTGTTTTGTACTAAGTCCTATACTTTGTTGCAGGGGTGAGGGCCTTACTTTGCATCGATTAAGAACGTAGTGAAAGAAATCAAGGAGCTCGTCATGAGTCGGATCTTTACTATGTACTACTCTGATTAATGTATTTCAGTTCTTTACTATGTACTACTCTGATTTTAATTTTGACCGTTTTAAACATTGAAAGGTAATCACATCTCATGAGCCGGATCTTATAGCTGGTGTTTTTGCAGCACTTTCCACGTTTTGTTATGCGGAGCTCTCTAGTCGTTTTCCTTCAGCTAGCTGGAAGTGCCTATCACTACTCTTACATTTGTATTGGTGAAGGGTATCATTATTTCACTTGCTTGTTTAGTTATGTAGTAGTTTGTTTCACCAGTTTTTTATTTGTTTAATTATGTTCTTATATTGGTATCGATTTTTCAGGTGGAGTTCTACTTCAGTGATATATAGTGTATGCTCATACACAAACTTGTCATTTTGGTGCTGATGATTTAGTAATTTCTTTGGTTACATTTGTTCTATAGAGGGAATGATGAAAGGGCAAGGTCTAAAAGAATGCAGATCTACATTACTCTGCTTAAACAAATGGCTCCAGAACACCTTTTGGCAACATTCGCCAAGTTATGTGCAGAGATCCTCGCAGCTGCTTCTGATGGAATGCTCAACATAGAAGATGTCACTGGTCAGTCAGTTCTACAGGTAAGTTCCAAATGGCCCAAGAGCATCTCTTTTTTTGTGATCACGGAGTTCTTACCTGTTTTGTCTCGGGTGTAGGATGTGTTTCAGATCCTTGATTGCTTAGAATCACGGAGTTCTTAACTTGTCTCTAAACCATTTGATGTCAGTTTCAGTAAAAGTTATATGTGTTTTGCCTTGCAGGAGCTATCAAAGAAAGAGATTTGCTGAACCGGGTATATGCTTTAGACGAGGCAAGAGTGTATGCAATCGACAGGGCATAGAAGCTTCAGTCAAGCTAAACTTAATAGAATACTTACAAGAATGTGGGACAAAATGGGGACTTGTGAGAGTTTATTATATGAGACTTGTGAGCTGTGACAATTTGTATTATATTTAGCATTTTGCATCTTTTTATAGGAAATGTATTCTGAATTATGCAAATTTTATACTACAAGCGGTTTGTGATATATATATATATATATGTAATCAACAATGGAATATACAAGTAACTAATGTATCATATAATTAAAAAAAAAGCTATACTAATTTCTAATATGTTCATAATTTATAAATAAATAAATAAATTAATAAATTTTCTTGTAAAAAATAATTTTTTTAAAGAAACTTTAAGTGAAAAGATTTTAATGTTTTTATTTTATTTTATTTTGTTAATTGAAAATAGTGAAATATATTTAAAGATTGAACCCTAAACTCTAAACTAAAGTTAAGATCCTAATTAAATTAAATCTTTAAACCTTAAATTGAAGTTAAAATCCTAAATTAAAATCCTAAAACTATCTAACTTGAGTTAAAAAATATAAACCCCAAAGTTTAAACCCTAAACCCTAAACTATGTCCTAGTGTTTATGAACATATAAGTTAGATAGTTGGAGAACTAACCTATATTAATTGTTCTTAATTTTAAAATTCTATACTTACAAGAAAAAATATTCTAAAAATTGAATAACTTATATTGAATTTTTAAAGAAATAATTTATATTTTTTTATTAATTAACTATTTTATATGATAATTTTATGATTTTTTCATTAATAGCCAATAGGAAGTAACCTCCTACATTGTGGGACGAATCTTACACCGTTGATCTCAGCCGACTTTGATCTCAGCCGTTCATTACAAATGTTAAATTGAAAATAGAAAAGCTGGTTTCTGATTGGTTAATCCATAGTGTTAAGGATCATCCCTTATTTAATACACACCGTTGATTTTATTAAAATCAATGGCCTACCTTCCTTCTAGTTTCCTTCGCTGCCTCACGCAGTCACGCTTCTCTTTTCTCTTTTCTCTTTTCTTTTGTGTGCGAGAAAACTCTTCCTCTTCTCTTCCTCGATGGCTTCTCTCTGTTCATTAGCTTGTCTTCTTCGTAACATTTTCTCTTCCATAGTTTCGTTATCTTTTATTTGCGATCTATCTGGATATTATTTTACACTTCAGAATTAGGAGACGACTGCGATTGGGTTTTCCTAAGGTCGATAAGATCTCGAGTTCAAGGTATATCGATTGAAATCTTTATCTTCTTCGGATACTTCTCTATTTCGCGATTTCAAGGCGAAACTGTTTATGTAGTTTTCTTCAATCGAAGGCAATTTTGAAGAAATTAAAGAGATCGATGTTCTAATTTCTGATTCAATTGCTTGATCTTTAACCCCTAATTTTTCAATTTCTTTCTATTTTTCAGCAACGAGCCTTCTTTTTCAGCGGCCATGGATTCTGAAGATAGTCTATCAGATGCGAAAGCTTCCTCTGGGTTCGTGAATCTTTGTATCTCAATTGCATTGTTTGATTTAACCGAAGCCAATTTTGGGGGAAACATAGAACTGTATCGATGCTTAAAGCTCTGCTTCAACTAATAATGTCAATTTCTTTCTCTTTTTTTTTTCAGCGACGAGCCTTCTTCTTCTTCAGCGGCTATGGTGTCTTCAGATCCTTCATCAGAAGAGAACATTCCATATGTGTTTGTGATCTTTCTTGATTCTTTAAAAGCAATCATTTAGAATTGATCTTTGATTATTCTGGTTTGTTTTGACAGATTTGTATCTGTTTTTCAGCGAGCAGCTGCAAAGGAGGGACATCATAGATTCTGATATTGAAGAACTTCGAAGTGTTGGATCTTGGGAAAATAGACAAAAACTCCAATTTCCTAAAGTAATGTATAAACTCCAATTTCAGCTTTTGGTATTTGGTTTTGTTTATTTAAGTTGTTGTTTGATGGTGAACTTTGCAGAGAGAAACATCAGCTGGTGATCCTGGGACCATATGTCTGTCTGCTTATGTTATTTCGGTTTCTTGATTTCAGGTTGTTCAACAAAAAACTGCTTCTTGCCTGTGTTAGCCAACTGTCAAGAACGAAAACCAGCTTGAGTTCAGCAAGATCCTTTAGGCATGGCAATTGTTAGTGGTCTCTGCATATTCGTTATGACTCAATGAAGAAATAGAGAGTTCACACAAAGCCAAAGGTTCTAAGGTGATCTGATGATGGAATGGCGTTGGCGTTAAATGGTATGAGTTGGAGATCTACTAGGTTTGATCTGCTTCGGTTTCTTTATGACTTGGTTTGCCGAAGAAATGTACTTGCCTTCTTTTTCTTTATGATTTGGTTGGTGATTCAAGCATTTGTATCTTTTGGGCATTTGATAGAATGATATATGTAAAATGTATGTTTTATAAATTTAATGTAATATTAATTTTATTTATGAATCAATTTGCAATCTATGTTTTATGCAATATAGCTTTCAAATAATTGAAATATAGCAAATAATAATATACATTATAGCATTATTAACAAAATGTCACGAAACAATATCCACTAGCACATATAATGTGTTATCATTACAAGTTAGAAATCACAAAATGTTTGTTATAAAAACAAACATAATAGCACGAGTGAAACGCTAGTTAATAATATCCATCAGCACATATAGTGTGTTATCATTACAAGTTACACTAACACGAAATTTATGCTATTAAAAATATCATAATAGCAAAAATAAAGCGCTAGGTAAGAATATTAAATAGCTGAGTAATAGCGCTATAATAGGTCAATTTACCATAGCGCGTAAAAACTGCTACGGTAGGGGAGGGGGGGGTCTATTGTAGCTCCTCATTATACAGCGTTTATGATTTCGCTACGAAAACCCTTTAGTAGCAGAAAATGCGTGTTACTGATGTTCATTTTTCTTGTAGTGAAAGGAGGTTGGTACGACGAGTTGCAACCAGTGCGATGGGCTTACCGGACAAAACCACGACGAGCTACTGGAGAAACTCCTTTTTCTCTTGTGTATGGTATGGAAGCAGTCGTACCATCCGAGAACGAAGTACCAGGGCTACGTCGAAATGAGTTGCCTCGTAACGAAGTAATGAATACTCAAAATCTTGAAGACACGTTGGATACAATTGACGAACGACGAGATCGCGCACTGATTCGTTTACAGAATTACCAGCAAACTGCAGCTCGGTATTACAACTCTAAGGTTAAAAATCAGCCTTTAAAAGTTGGAGACTTCGTCCTTCGTCGCGTTTTTGAAAATAAAAAAGAAGACGGAGCAGGAAAACTCGGAATTAACTGGGAAGGACCTTACGAGGTCTCCGAGGTGGTTCGGAATGGTGTGTATTGATAACATGGGTTTTTCGCCCATTTTTACTATGTTTTCTTAGGGTGTTTAGAATGGTTTAGATGCATTTCTAATGCAAATAAGCCAATAACTCAGTATTTGCAAGAACGAAGAGGTTTTACAGGTTTTAGGTAAAAAGGGACCAAAAGGGAGCAAAAGGACTTGCAGAACAGTTTCGGACCATCAGAAGTTTGACATTCGTTGAAGACCTTCTCGTAAACCAAATTGGGAGATCTTGGTATCATTGGAAAGCTTAAAGAGTCAAGATTCACCTCCAAGTGGAATCGACCAAATCCGAGTTGTCAATCAGAAGTTATGATCGTTTGAAGACAGACCTGTCCAACCGCACGGCGAAGCCGTGGCCGTGCGGCCAAGTGCCTTACCAACGCACGACGGGAGCCCGTGTGTGCGGCCAAGACATGTTTTTAGCCGCCTCAAAGCCCAAGAAGTGCAACATAAAGCCCGGTTCGTTTGGCCCAATAAGATCTCGAGGAAGGATACGCCCTAACCCTAATTCTGAGCACCTAGGACTATAAATACACATCTAAGGCCTAGGGTTTCGACATGCTTGGAAGGAGGAACAGAGGAGCCGCCTCATTCACGCCCAGCCACCTTGGAGAAGCAGCAAGAAGACTTGGAGAGCGTCCTTTGGACGTCTCGCCAAGCGTCTCTCTTCGTTAACTTCTCTGAGTTTTCTTTATCTCTTTCGTTTTCTGCTTTTACTTTGTTTCTAGGTTTAGTTGTTGTTTAGGGGAAGATCTTCAATCTCTTTACTTGTTATTGAGAGAGAACCTCTGAACCTTCTTTGTTTTTATATAGATCTATTCATACGTTGCTGGTTATGATTCTTCTCGTCTACGTTTTGATGATTAACTCTAATATGTTTGAGTAGTTTCTTTGTTAGGCTTGATGGGTGATTCAAAGGGGTTTTAATGGGGTAATCGATTGCTTAGGTTATTAGATCAGATCTTTAGATCCGGATCATCAGATCTGTAGGGTTTATTCCGCGACTCTATCTTCTAGTTTATTATCACCGCGTATAGAAGGGATTAGCTACCCTGGAAAAGCGATATCTTAGATAGCTATTATTTGACAAGACCTTTGGTAGTTATTGGACCCAACTAGGAAGACTGAACGAGCTAGTCTCTGTGTGTACTAAGGCACAGGGGTTAGTGTAGACTTCTAGGACATATCGAACTTGATCTTTAAGCTAACTTCATGCCTTTACCAAAAGAGTGACCAGGACACCGTCGGGTCTATGGGGTTTAGGAGCCTGTAAGCGAACGTAGGAGGGCTTAATTTAGTGTTTGAGTTAGTGAGTCAAATAAACCGATCGACACCTAGCAGACCCTGACCTTGTGAAACCCTAGAGATGATTCCCTAAGAGCTCGATGCTTAGTTAGTCTTTAGGTTTAGTTAGTTTTTATTCTAGTCTAGTTTTATTTAGGTTAGCGTTAGTTTAGTTCTAGGAGTGACACCTAGAAATCCGTCACAAAATCCCTTTTATTATTTTCGTCTTAGCCTATCCTCTTCCCCAAGCTCGTCGTGCACTCATAGTCTCTGTGGATCGACCCTTAAGTACTACAAGCGATAGGTTGTGCACTTGCAACCCGATCAATTGTTTTCACCTAAGGTTAAAAGCCTAGATTCGTTTAGGTGAAACCCAGTGAGTGTCACTTCGACACCCATCAAGTTTTTGGCGCCGTTGCCGGGGACTATTTGAGTTGCCCACGAGTTAAGGACTAGGGTAAAGTCTAAGATATTGTCTTTACTGATTTTTCTCTTTAGTTTTACTTGTTTCAGGAAGCTTCGAGATGCATATCGATGTCTCTCTCTTGGGATATGTCAAAACGCCATAGTCACACAGATGCTCGCAAAGCGTGAGACATTGGAACGAGTTTACTTTTTCTAACCACTCGCTTGTTGTTTGGATCGTGTATTTGTTCCCTACGGACCACATATGCACCAAATAATAGACATTTGTGTCGCTTGCAAGTTAGTGACGTAACTTGCACAACACGTTTTTGGAAGAATCCTTTGGAAGATTTAGTGGGATCTTGTCTCATCTTCATGATGGGAATTTCACGAAATTTTTTTTCTATAAGGAGGAAAGATATGCGGAGACCAAGCTCTTATTATGCAACATGATCACTCGGGAGGATCATGATCGTATACCATGGACGCATGGAGGAGATTTGGCGGTGCGGCCACATGCCAAACCACCGCATGACCAAGCTCCGATGGCGCGGTCGAAGCCACCATCACCGCATGGTCGGGCTCTCGACATGCGGCCAGGAGAGCTCTGGTCGATCAACGAAGACGAAGCTTCAAGACCATCTAACCAATCATTTCAGCGAGAAGATTTCAACAAGTCTCACCTCAAGAAAGATTTATAAGGAGAAGCTTTCGTGCACAAAACCAAATAGGCCTACGATGCCACCTGCTGTGCTTTTGCGCCGAAGACACCAACCCTGGAAGTTATCAACAACATCTTTCACCACATGGAGGAGATCGAGCTAACGAAGGTGCAGGAAGGAGTAGAGGACTAGAGAAGACCTGTCCCGAGACAAGCTCTTCCACAAGCTGAGCCTGGAGAAGGCCACAATGTCGAGCTAAACGACGTAAAACAAAAGCGCTTAATGGGAGGCAGCCCATTGGTCAGATTAGAGACAGAGCTTACCAATCCCGGTTCAAGGAGCAAAAGAAAATTCAGATCACCCCAGAAAAATCTGAAATTTGGTGGAAAAAGAGTAGAGAGTCATACAAAGCCTCAGGAAAAAGCGAAACGTGATTCAGCATTACGGTTCGAAAGTTATGACTGTTTTTCCAAGACCAACGAAGAAGAGTACGAAGCTGAGCTGGGTCGACTTCAAACTTTTTCTGAGAACGAACCACAAGGAACTTGTTGATGAGGCATACATCATTGGAAAGATCTAAGTCTCTAGTTTGCAAAACAGGTCTCAGAGCTTAATTTCGAGTTCTGAGCAGGAAGATATTGAAGGAACAAGAAGACGGTATAGACGGACCGAGAAACTACCAATCCGACCCGACCAATCCGTTTTTCTCCAACAGCTGATCCACAAAGCCTTCAAATCATTGGATCCCCATTCAGGGAGGAAATATCGTCCAGCTAATGACTATAAAGGAGCAACGTTAGGTTATGTTTTCGATTTTTGGTTTTTGGTTTTGTTTACGCCTTATGCTTTGATGCATTTCTTGTCTTTGCCTCAAGTTTCCAATTTAGGGAGCAAAGAGGGAAAAAGGAAACTTGTTTGGAACCGCAACAACGAGGACTATTGACTAAGGCAACAATGCAGCAAGAAGATAAGGTCGCCACACGGCAAGGTCTCTAAGATCTGGCGACCCAGTCCCCTGCCGCATAGCCGAGTCACCGGTCCGCGACGAGGCAATCGACCGCACGGTCGAGGGCCGAGCATGCGGCCTTTGCACTCGACGGACGGGTCAGTCCAGGACCAACGATCAAGCCGAATGACCGCATACACTCGCGGTCCGAAGCCGAGTTTTCTCACGATCGGATCTCCACCCGCGACAGCCCAACCATCCGTCGTGGCCACGTTCTTCAAACCGTCCCGTCCCGCGTCACTTCCAAACGCATCTCACGCGTTCACTACCATACCAATTCATCTACATATCTATATCTATCTATCTATCTATTTATATTAGGATTTTATTTTGGTTTTTGGTTTTCTAATTCATTATTGATGGTTTTAGGTTTTGTAACAAGAAAATGCAAAAGGAGGCTATACAAAGTAATGGGAGGAGGAGACGAAGTTCGATTAATCCCTGTATCCACCCACCACCATCACCAGCAGAGGAGAATTGGCAACAATTCAAGTCTGGGGGAGATACCCAACACATCCATCGTTCCATCTCTATAATACAAGGTGACATTGTTCTGAAACTTTAATCTTTCTTTCCACTTAATTATCATCTTTCTCACCGAGGACGGTTCGATTTAAGTCTGGGGGAAGATGTTCCATCTTTTACTGACGTGCTACTTTCTTTTTGTCGTTGACTTGCGAAATTTTCCATTTTTTTTACATCAATATTGAGTTTTTATCGAGTCGTTTTATTGAGTCAAAATTAGTAGGGAATTAGGACCTTATCAAATAATGAGTGACTAATCATTTTCTTTTGAATTTGATTACGACCATTAAAGTGTTCTAAATCATCTTCTGAGTGACAACTTTTGCAGGATTCATTTAGAGCGGACAATACCTAGAACATCACAACCGGATCGCTCCCCGAAGATTTCATCTTACGGAGATTTAGATGGAACTGACATTAACTCTAATTTATTTGGACTATAACCTGACCTTAATTCTCTCTTATTCCAGGTGTTAGATCAGGGAAACGAGCGGATACATTCAGGACATCACACCATCTTTTTACCAATCTTTTTTGATGATCCTGAATGGCCACTCATTTTTAGTGGTGCCCACCCTTAACCTTAACCTCATTTCAGACCTCATGCAATCTCTTTTCTTTCCTGTTCTAGCAGTTATGTGCAAAAACGCCGGAGAGAGAGGAACGACGCGGTTTTCAATCAAGAAGAAAGAGAATGGCGAGTCGGTGCAAAGAGCTGAGATAGAGATTCATAAAGCAACCTATTGGATCCGCAAACTTAAGGTACTATACGTGAACTCTTGAGACTAGTAGACCTCTTCCCCTTTTCGAAAAAAAAAAAAAAAAAGGGGAGAAAGGATAGAGAAGGCGGAAGTGAGCCAAGGGGTGTCGCGGCTACAACCGTGCACACTTTGGACTTTACGAAAGCCGCAGAAGTGAGCCAAGGGATGTGCGGCCACAACCGTGCATACTTTGGAATTCATGGAAGCCTATTCTAAAAAAAAAAAAAAAAAAAAAAAAAAAAAAGAAAAAAAAAAGAGAGGAAAAACGAAAAGAATGGGAACGGGTACTAGTGAAGTCTCAGGAGCACGAAGAAAAGACCAATAGGAATGCAAGGAACTATTTAAAAGAAAGACGAGCGGTAGAGACCCACAGAAAAATCTAAGTCTGGGGGAGTCTCAGGAGGAAGAACAGGAGTCGAGTGAAGAAGGATTGAAAATCGTGGACATCAACTGGTCCATTCTCTCTTGCGGTTTTGCATAATATCATGCACTATCGCGATTATCTGGTAACCCTAAACACTCTTAACTCCACCCCTAAACACTAAATGCCTCCCAATACCAAGCGCCGTCTACCCTGAATGATATCCTTTGAATGAGAGAGCCACGCCAATTTTTAATGAATGTAGAGAGTTGATTGACGTGAAGTCTGAGTTCTTTTGTAGGTATGAAGTCGACGGACCAGAGTCGAGAAAGTTGTGGGACTATGGTGAGAATGTTCTAACTTGAGTTTTTGTTATTAGGAATCCTCAGGACATCGTTTCGCCCATGGTCTCTGATGATAGGAGATTAGTTCCTGCGTTTTCAAACCTCTCTTCCATGGCTTTACTTTCTTGTTTGCTTGAGGACAAGCAAAATTTAAGTCTGGGGGAGTTGATAACATGGGTTTTTCGCCCATTTTTACTATGTTTTCTTAGGGTGTTTAGAATGGTTTAGATGCATTTCTAATGCAAATAAGCCAATAACTCAGTATTTGCAAGAACGAAGAGGTTTTACAGGTTTTAGGTAAAAAGGGACCAAAAGGGAGCAAAAGGACTTGCAGAACAGTTTCGGACCATCAGAAGTTTGACATTCGTTGAAGACCTTCTCGTAAACCAAATTGGGAGATCTTGGTATCATTGGAAAGCTTAAAGAGTCAAGATTCACCTCCAAGTGGAATCGACCAAATCCGAGTTGTCAATCAGAAGTTATGATCGTTTGAAGACAGACCTGTCCAGCCGCACGGCGAAGCCGTGGCCGTGCGGCCAAGTGCCTTACCAACGCACGACGGGAGCCCGTGTGTGCGGCCAAGACATGTTTTTAGCCGCCTCAAAGCCCAAGAAGTGCAACATAAAGCCCGGTTCGTTTGGCCCAATAAGATCTCGAGGAAGGATACGCCCTAACCCTAATTCTGAGCACGTAGGACTATAAATACACATCTAAGGCCTAGGGTTTCGACATGCTTGGAAGGAGGAACAGAGGAGCCGCCTCATTCACGCCCAGCCACCTTGGAGAAGCAGCAAGAAGACTTGGAGAGCGTCCTTTGGACGTCTCGCCAAGCGTCTCTCTTCGTTAACTTCTCTGAGTTTTCTTTATCTCTTTCGTTTTCTGCTTTTACTTTGTTTCTAGGTTTAGTTGTTGTTTAGGGGAAGATCTTCAATCTCTTTACTTGTTATTGAGAGAGAACCTCTGAACCTTCTTTGTTTTTATATAGATCTATTCATACGTTGCTGGTTATGATTCTTCTCGTCTACGTTTTGATGATTAACTCTAATATGTTTGAGTAGTTTCTTTGTTAGGCTTGATGGGTGATTCAAAGGGGTTTTAATGGGGTAATCGATTGCTTAGGTTATTAGATCAGATCTTTAGATCCGGATCATCAGATCTGTAGGGTTTATTCCGCGACTCTATCTTCTAGTTTATTATCACCGCGTATAGAAGGGATTAGCTACCCTGGAAAAGCGATATCTTAGATAGCTATTATTTGACAAGACCTTTGGTAGTTATTGGACCCAACTAGGAAGACTGAACGAGCTAGTCTCTGTGTGTACTAAGGCACAGGGGTTAGTGTAGACTTCTAGGACATATCGAACTTGATCTTTAAGCTAACTTCATGCCTTTACCAAAAGAGTGACCAGGACACCGTCGGGTCTATGGGGTTTAGGAGCCTGTAAGCGAACGTAGGAGGGCTTAATTTAGTGTTTGAGTTAGTGAGTCAAATAAACCGATCGACACCTAGCAGACCCTGACCTTGTGAAACCCTAGAGATGATTCCCTAAGAGCTCGATGCTTAGTTAGTCTTTAGGTTTAGTTAGTTTTTATTCTAGTCTAGTTTTATTTAGGTTAGCGTTAGTTTAGTTCTAGGAGTGACACCTAGAAATCCGTCACAAAATCCCTTTTATTATTTTCGTCTTAGCCTATCCTCTTCCCCAAGCTCGTCGTGCACTCATAGTCTCTGTGGATCGACCCTTAAGTACTACAAGCGATAGGTTGTGCACTTGCAACCCGATCAATTGTTTTCACCTAAGGTTAAAAGCCTAGATTCGTTTAGGTGAAACCCAGTGAGTGTCACTTCGACACCCATCATGTATCGACTAAAGGAGCAGGATGGAACGGACGTTTTACGGCCTTGGAACATCCTGAATCTGAAAAAGTTTTATGCTTAAATTTTTTGTGCAATGAACTACGGTTTGGCTTGATCCCTGCAAAGGGTACGTAGGCAGCTCGGATGAGTGCATCTATTTTATTAAAAAAAATCCAAACAAATCCTCTTTATTTCATTTTTAAAAAAAAAGGGGGGGGAAGGGGTTACACCACCTTCTTCGGATATAAGGGAATTTCAAAAGGGTACAAGGGAATTTCAAAAGCAAGTTACACCACCTTCTTCGGATACAAGGGAATTTCAAAAGCAAGGAAAAAATTTTACAATTGAGGATTTGGTTTATACGAATCTAGTCTTCTCTTTCGAACACTTCGACCCCTTGACTTGCGAGGTCAATTATCACCCGAAGACCAGCTGGTATCCCACCAAAAAACTTGTCGAAACCCAAATCAAGCCAGTGTTCGGGGTGAGCCTCTAGAACGCATAGATCTTTCGAGATCTCAAGCATCCGTTTTTCGAATTGAAACACCTTCCTTTGGAGAAATTCCCTTTCACTTCGAAGACCTTTGTATTTGTTTACAAGCTGTAATACTGGTTATAATCAAATATCTTCTTTATACTCAACTAAGTTATCGAAATTGCAAGAAAACATACCTTCTCAAGATAGTCATGTGCGGAAATGTAATGGCCACGGGAAAGTTGCTCGAGCATCCCCCGAGGAATTTGCATACCTGGTACCGATACCAAGACGACACTCACCTGCCCCCAGGGTTGGAGCCGAAAAGTTCTTCGCGGAAGGAAACCTCGGCATCCTTTACCCGAAGACCTGAACGCTTACTTCCAGAGCGTCTTGGTCCGTAACGCTTGGAATTGATCTCTTACCCATTTTTTGTTTACTAAGAAAAACTGCACCATTAGCTCTATATAACCATTTCTGATGTCCTCTAAGAAAGGAAAACCGATCTCCTAAATTACGGAGCAAATCAAGGTCATAAGGAGTAAAAGCGATAAAATTACTACTCGGAAAAGGAAATAAAAGCAAAAATTAGATCAGCAAAATATGAGACCAAGTCTTCGGATCCTTGGAAAGATCCATTGTTTAAAAAGGAAATTGGCCTCAGGCCCATTAACAAACATAAGTTTTTGATAAACAAAAAGGAGGGCCTCGGAGCCGAGGTTGGGCCATAAAGAAATATCAGAAAGGAGGCCCATCTGTCGGACGTTTGTCAGCTCGTTTAGCCGCAGAGGATGAGGAACCCGCTTAAGCAGCATCAAGAGCAGCTTTAGCACGTTTCCGATGAACCTCGGAAGCTTTCTCTCCACCCCTCATCCACTCGCGAAGAACATCTGGAATAGGCATTATGGAATCAAAATTTTGACGCTCCCAATTAATTGGATCCGTCTCTAGCCTTCTGATCCTTCTTTCGTAATCCAAGATCTTAGCCTGCAACTTCTTCTTCTCAGCTACCAGACGCGAACGCTTGACGACAAGACATTCGTGTTTCTCAACGATCTCAAAAAAAAAAAAAAAAAAAAAACAACAAACAGGATTTAGGGTTCACTATTGGGACTAGCATCAAAATATTCCGGAAGACCTAGAAGAACCTAAACCTAGAGTTCAACTACCAAGTGTTGTTACGCAAGGAGTTAAGGAAAAAACCTCAGCCATGTAGTCCTGAACCTGAGACCACTCATAGACGCACTCGGGAATTTCCATATCAGGATACTGAACGCCCAGAGGAATGAACTTGTCATCTGCATCTCTGCTCCTGGTCGGAAGCCAAAGGAAAAGGCCCAAGCCCATGAAGGGTTCAAATATAGCTGTTACAATAATAAAGACAAGATCAAAACCGACGCCATTAATGTAAATAATTGTAATAATGACATTAAATGTAATTAATGTCTAAGAGTGGAAGTATAAATATAGAATAACTTCAATGTAATAAGGACAGAGAATTTTCGGCAATAATACTCATACTAAACTATTTCTCTTGAGCAAAATTATTGTGGAAATCTTTTTTTGTTTCTAGATCATTACTCATTTTCTTGTTTCAAATTCGTTATTATTTGAGTGTTGGATCCGAGATCCACAGATTTGAGTCTATATATATTAGATTGGTCTTTTGATTTCAGCTTGTACTAAAATTTGTTAACGCTATAAACAAAATTTATAACCAATGTGATTGAATAACAACAACTAACAATACATTATGATTGCAAAACCAATCCAACAAACCCTCCTAAAAGTAAGAATCAATTTCATCTACGAGTATGCCCAAACGTTTGTTGTAAAAGTAAAGAACACAACTAAGATCTCGAGACAAGACATTACATGATTTGTTGTGTTCATAATAATCACAAGCTGATTAAAACTCTTCGTTTTACTTTACCGTTCACCTCCCTATAAATGGAACTTAATATATCAACTATTGAATCCATATTCTATATTGAATTGGAGTGACTTACAAACACAGAACAAACTGAACAATCCAGAAAATAGATAATGTTTATCCAACCATAAAAGTACATATTAGTATATTACATACCATTGAACTGGAGGCACAGAAAAACTAATTTTGGAAGACTAATAAATGACTCTTTTTTTAACCAATATGATTGCCTCCACTTCTTCAAATATTACATACCATTGAATAGAATATTGTATTGAGTTGTGTTGAATATGAGATCTAACATACATATATATAGTGGTTAACATTAACATATTGCTAACACTACATAATGTAAATATTCCTAATTCAACTCTAATATATAATGGAAATACTTGTACAAGAAGTAATATGGAGATCTAGAATATTCTTCGGTTTGGGCTTCACGGGCTTCTCTTCATAAACGGCCTTCGAAGGCCCCACAATACTTGGTCCGCAAGATACACATCTTGCGGCCTAGGTTATCTATAATAATCAGCGGTCCAACTTCTGTTCCACAATCTCCTTAACACGTCTGTTGTATTCTCGCTTGTTCTCGCTGAATAAGCGGGCAACTTCTGATGAGTTTGCAGGTGAGTTCGGGTTGGGATCACAGAGGAGTGACTGCAAATTGTAAAAACCGCAAAATAGTTTTGATAAACGATTTAGGAGAGTCCAGTTCTAGAATTAGATAATCAAAGATACACATTCGTATACCTGGATAGATGTAAGAATTGATGCAACATCATAAATAGGACTCCATTGGTTCTGTAAGATGTCAAGACAAATACTTCCATCTGCATAGACTGAACAAAACAACGGGAGTCACTATAACTGAGACAAAGACTAAACCATTAAACACAAATCAGAGGATAACTTCTCTGTTTACTCTAACTTACTATTTGGGTGAAACATCCGAGAAACAAAACGAACAGTTGGTGGTTTGTTCGGATAATCCTCTGAAAATTGAAGGATCAACTTAAAAGTACCTGAAAGATAAACATATACTAGTACTTAACAAGGATTGGATGCATATATAGTTCATGTTTCTCTACTCTATACGCAAAAGGAATACACTTTATACATGTATATTGACTTGTAATTGCACAAATCTTATCTCCATCCCAAGGAGTATCATCCGGACTGCAATATCCATGAAATAGATCAGATTAAAGGAAACATGAATGATCAGAATCAAGACCAGTTTTTTACCATAAAAAGCAAATGTTTTTACCCAAAGATAATAGCGTTCCAGAGCAAGATGTTGTTGTCCTGAGGAGCACCACTGATTCCAGCAGGAGGATCTTTCTGCAACCTCTTGAAATCTCTCATAAGTCTCTTTCTTGACGGACATGACATCTTCTCTCGGTCTTCAAAAAACACAAAGATGCCACAAATCAGAAACTAAACTACATACTAACAATCAAACATTCATGAGATGTCTTAATTACAAAATCAGACAAAAGCATAGATTCATATATCTTAACATGAGCTAGATCAAACCCAGAATCATAATTACGAACAAGGATCTCAAAACTAACAAAAAGAACACCTAAATCCAAAGAAACCCTAAATCATCCATAAATTTATCTCAGGGGTAAAGCACCAAAACTAGGATTGAAATTGGACAAACCTGAGAGCCTCAAGATGATGAAATTGAACACTTTGAGGCAGTAAAGAGAGGGTAGGATCGGGTCGCCGCAGCACCTGAAGGTGACAACTACACCATACATTGGGGAAAAGCTCTTATTTATAATATTACATTTCAGAAAGTTCCAAATTCTTTTTCTTTTTTTTTATTATGGTTTTTATTTTTTAAATCGTTTTCTTAATTTTTTTTTGGTCAACAAAATTCCAAATTTTAAAGAGAAAATATGTATATATATACCTGATAAAATTCCAAACAAAATTTATGATTATTTCTCTGTTTCCTTTCTAATGTTGAATCTCTTTTCTTGTTATTTCTCTTTTTTTGTTTGTTTGTGTGGAACTCGTCGTATGTGTGCTAGTGCTCGACAAAGACATGTTATTTTTTTTCGGGAAATAGTCTAAATGTACACAAATTTGATTAAAGTATATATGAGTTTTCAAATACTATTATAATAATCTAAGGTAAATTTACACTTTGACAGTTCAAGTTTCTCGTTTTACACATATACTATAAATAATGGTAGTTTACATTATTTTTACTTTTAAAAATTTCTTGTCTGATTATTTTCAAACATTTACACAAAACAGAAAATATGTTAGCATACATTAGTAGTTCGTTTGAAATCAATCAAATTAATAGTTAAAACTTTTAACGATGATGATTTTATCATAGTAAAATTTTACTTTTTTGTTTTAAAACTTACATTTATTTTTGTTCTTAGTAAAGTAACCCAATCACGAAGCGGTAACATTGTGCAATCAAATTCGGCGGTAACGAACAGGCTAACCAGATATATATATTCTTTTGGTTTTAAGGTTAACCAGATATTTGCTACCGAATCGAATTTTAAGAATCATATCAAAAATTCTAAACGCTTCAGATTTCCACACGTAGGTAGACTATCTTCACACTAGATAACTTGAATATTTAATGTTTCTTTTAACGAGTGCAGTTCAGCCATGTATGTCTCCCATAAACTAAATCTTCTGAGAGAAAAAAAAAATATTTACAAGTATACAAAATCTAGATCTGGAGTATCTTAAAAAAAAAAAAAAAAAAAAAAAAAATCGGATCCGTTTACAATTATTTTGATGTCTCTATCTATTTCTCTCTACTCTTTTCAACCTTTTTCCCAACTGAAGATACACATGTGCTAACTTAATTCAAGACGCAAAAATCTGAATGATCATAATATCATATCCGATTAAGAACAAGAACAATAAACTTTCAGTACTTTGATGCATTCATGTTTTTCTTACTAAATCATGTTGTTCTCTACTGCTGAAAGTTGTATCAATTCCCAAAACACTTATTAACGAAATTCAACTAAAATAGTAGAAGTTCATCACAGCCCAGAGAATGTTGGCATAGTGCAAATGAAAGAATGATAAACTATTGAAAGAAATTAAATTGAAACCTAGAGATCAAAATTGCTCCAAAAGCGTAGGAAAAATGACGCTGAGAAGCATAACCCATTTCATTCTTCTCTTAGAGAATTTGTTCTTCACCGTGAGAGGGAAAAGAGATCAAAGATGACTAGACCTTCAAAAACAAAATTTCACAATCAAAGAAAACCACAAAAATTTCAAGTTAATTCTCACTTTTGCAGTTTTAATAACCAAAACAAACAAATTGCTTTATAAGTAATTGGAAATTTGATTGCTCTAACTAAGTTTTGACTTTGGAATCGATTGGCTGCAATTAAAAAAAAAAAAAAATTAGTGAAACAAGCAAAATGGTGTTTGATCAGTTCTCATAAATTGACAAGTATGACAAATAATATTTTTTTATGACTCCCATAGATTATATAATCTTCTACTACATAAGAATAAAAGAGAAAGTAACTCAAAAGACTAAACAAAAAGAGAGATTGAAGAAACATACTTGAGAGAATTAGTCAACTTAATAAGCAAGAACAGGATAACCATTTTAGAGCTTCATTGCTATATACCTGAAATCATCATAACAATGTTAGAGAGGTACGCGACATTATATGTGTCTGATTTGAGAAATACAACTAAATTGTAAAATATTCTATATAAGTTCAAACAATACCACAATATGTTTTTATTAACTTACCATCAGAAAGCTTTGATATCTTTCCATAAATCTGTTTCTTGCTCCAGCTTTTATTTTTTCTCTAGAACTTCATTTTACCTTTTCTTAGCTACAGATTGCAGTTCTTTAACCTAAAAATAAAAAACGGTATGAAAATGAAACATTGTTCCATCAGTGCAAATGCATACAAGACCCAACAATACAGACATTGCCAAAAAACAATATAAATTATCATGAAAGTTATGGCTGGTTGATCTTCTTGTTTTACTTCATGATGTAAGTTCTTCCAGCAACTTATACATTCTAGAAAGTGAATGATAAGCAGGAATATACAAACTAATTAACCTTTTTCTAGCTTTGTTCGAGTGATATGACTTTATATTGATTCAAGACAAGTTAAGATAGTTATACCTTAACTGATTTGGTATAGTAACTATGAGGGAAACCATGAGGCTTTTGGTTCAGAAGATGGTTGCAAGTAAACGCCAAGCTCTAAAACCCTAAACAAATAAAACAATTTAGATAAAAATGAAGAAGGAAAGTAAAGAGAGAAGAATAATCACAAAGTTTGACACTTGTTTTTTCGATAAAATCATGTGAGGCTGGTATAACTGGACTCGATAAAATGTTGTTCCACATACACAAAATGTCTCTGTGGGAGCAACATTAATGATTATGAAGACTTTAGTTTGATGGACGCTTAAAACTATATACCTGTAAAATATTAATTAGTAACAAAGTTACACACTTTAATGGAAGATAAAACCGAGACAATTAGTGGGCAATAAATAACAAGCAATTTAAGGATAGAAAGTAAGGAAGTCAAGAACAGTTCAATAGTTAAGGAATAAAGAAAGTATGCAAGAAATTACGTATGTTAGCAATTAAACAAGTTAACCAAGGAATTTAGAAAAAAATACAGAAGCAAAGAATCAAGGAAGCATTTATGAATGTGCAAAACAAGCAAGTATGCAAGTATCCATGTATGTATGTTTTGTATGACTGTATGTATGCATGAATGAATGCATGAATGTATGCATGAATGTATGAATGTATGAATGCATGGATGTATGCATGTATGTATGTATGTATGTATATATGTATGTATGTATGTATGTATGTATGAATGTATGTATATATGTATGCATGGATGTATGTATGTATGTATGCATGCATGTATGAATGAATAAATGCATCTATGTATTTGAGCATTACGCCACTCTGAATCTTTGAGAGTGCTATAGAACCATGCTTGTGGATTTGCTGTTCGAGGCGTGTGGTGGCTAGTTGGCTAGTTAGCAACTGCGGGATCTGCGATGAACATACCCGTCATAGAATAGAAGACATTATTTGGAGGCAGAAGGTGTTAAGAGAATAAGTTCTTTACCCGAAGTTCATAAATAAGTCCCACCATCCCAACGCAGCAACTCACCTATGCAAGGATTCAAGACATGAACGATTCAGAAATAAAAGAAACAGACTGAGAATCGACAGCACCAGTCAATGTCATATCAAGACAGAGTGAATATGAAGCAGAACAACAGTAATGAGTAAACAGTTGATTCTACAAAATTATACACACACCAACTATTAGGACATGCAGTCAGATATTAAAACGACCCAAAAATCTATCATTTAGTTCAACTTGACATGGGAAGAGAAACTTCAAATCAGACCTTAGATAAATTACAGATAAATTATCAACTTTTATCTTTTCTACACACCATAGATTGAGAAAAATGAAACGAGCACCACAAATGATTTGAGATGAAACTTCACTCATGTGCACATCAACATATAAAATCATTTTATTGAATTCGTTAAACAAAGACGAACAATTGAATCCACGAACCACCAAACTTACATAATTACATCGCTTTGGCTCATGATGATGGTTAAGGAGAGCAAACACAAATCATCATAAACAAACAAATTTCGTTAACCTAAATCACATGTAACCGATTTCATTTTTCCCCTTTGAGAAACCTAAATCGTTAAAATTAGAGAAAATTTGACATAATATCGATTTGATTTCTTTTTGACTAGCAACTAACAGTCATCAAACGAGTCCTAATCAATTTTTCTGAAAGATTAATCAAAAGACCAAAACGTGAAAAAAAAGTAAGAACTCGTTTATACCTGAATGTATTTGCGTAATCGGAAAGAGTTTGTGGCACCGTCTGAAGCAACGAGACCAAAATTCACAATTTATCCTTACGATGCTGATGAAACCCTAATCGCCATGGGAGAGACGAGAGGGAAGGGACGAGAGTGTTTGAAAAATGAAAAAGAGAAACGTTTGAATTTGTAGTCGACAACTGAACCGGTGGCTGAAATTACTAATTTACCCTTGTATGAGGGGTTTGATTTTGATCCGTTGATAATTCAAATTACAATCACATGCGAGACTTAGAGCGGTAAAATAATTCAATTTTTCACTTGGTTCATGTCTCTTTTTAATTATGCCCAGGATTTGAGAGATATTCAAAAGATTGAAAGCAAATCCAAAGGTGAAGAAACTCTGTTGTTATTCAATGCAAAGGTGACGACATACACAAGGGAAATAAGATCCTATTTATAAAGCTCGAACTACTAAACCTAATAGGATCAAAAAATTAAGTAAAAGCTAAATGAAATCAAAATACTTTAAAACTTAAACAAAGCAAACTTCTACAAGACTTGCTACATCAAATTGGCCGGCTTGAATTGCGTCTTCTCATTTCGCATATACTCAAGCTGAGGAACCGAAAAGACTCCAGTCATTGACTTTGAAGGTCGAGAGTGATTGTTTAATGACATCACACATTGGCATAATTCCAGATTGTGAAGCAGGGACAGCTAATCCAGATCCAACAGCATCCGCACTTTCGCTCAGAGGGCTACACAATACGTAAGCACATGAGTCGAAGGACAACAACCACAACAAAGCTTTTGATTTTCCAGTCCTGTATCAAAATGATACATATTCATATTTCATTTGCTTAAAGTATAACTTACTTACTTGATCAGAATAGGTTCATATGCAGTCACTAAGACATCTGTATCAACGCCCTTAAGCCGCAAATTTGCCACATATACCTGCAGAAGAAACCATAATAAATAGACTCAGTTGTGTCTCAAGAAACAAACTTATTGAGAAAAGGGACAGAACAAGGAAAAGCTAATTACCCTCACTAGGTTTTGTGCTTCTCTTCCCTGTCTTCCTTTAGATATAGCCTGTAATCATCGTTGTTAGAAACACAAAAAAATAATGTAAAACATACAAGCAAACAAAACATACAAGCAAACCCTCACGAGGTTTTGAGCATCAAGTGAATGAAGTTACCATTTCTCCAATAGCGGTTGTAGCAACGGCAGGGATGTTTCTGAAAGACAGTCCAAGTGCCTCAAGGACCTCTGATTGCTCAATCAACTAAAAATAACACAACAACATTACTAGATTTTCTTCATCGATATCAATCTCAGTAAAGACTAAACAAAAACTAAACTAGTATTAGTTCTATTTCCACTAGTTTCAGAAACTGAATCTACAATAACAAAATCCCTCCAACTAGCTATATGAATTTATAGGAAAAAAGGATCCAGCTTTAAGTAATCTATACATGTTAAGCTCTACGTTTGAACACTCTGTACTCATTAAACTGTATTACTCTTGAGAAACAAAACCAATTCTTGAAATTGATTTGTCTTCCAAAACGTAAGAAGAGTTCTAGTGTAGTGGTTACCTGAAATCCTTCAGCATCTTGCTCACGAGCAAGATCGTTAAGGAACCAAGAAGCACTGCCAATGTCCCCAACATCGGTCTTGAAATCCAACAACTCAAATATCAAACTCTCATCTCTTGAAGGATCTACAAACACTTCCTGTGAAACCAAACAATCAAACAAAAAAGATATTAAAGGATTCTTTCTACACATCTTAATTAATAACTATGCAAAAATCCTTGAATGAGAAGAACCTAACCTGATGATCGGGAACTTGCCGGATATTACTCACATCCTAATGATTTACAATAAAAGCGTCAATTAATTCAGGAAACCATTGTTAGATTAGCAACAAAAAAAAGAAAAGAAAAAGGATTATTGAGAAGAACCTGAAATCTTTGAGGAAAGACAGTGGAAATTGCGCCACCAAACAAAGGTCTCACCGAACACAACTCACTAGACATGTTTTGCTACATTCAAAAACAAAATCCTCTAAAAGATTACAACTTGAAAAAAAAAACTAAACTTTGCCAAAAAAAACTAATGCACACTGATTGTATAAAATCATAAAAAGTTGGGATTTAAGAGAGAAGAGAAAAGTACCAGAAAGTGCTATAAACTGCGAGAGAGAAAAAAAAAGTTGCAAGTTGCACTACAAGAAAACAGCTGATTAGCGACTGCCAAAACAGTCACTAAACAGTCGCTAAGAACGACATTACGACTGAATGGCAACTAATACATGTAGTCGCCACCAGAGCGTCGCTAAAATATTCAGTCGCCAAAACGATGAGAAGGTGTTTATGTAACATATTTATCATCTCAAATGTTAAACATGATGTAACTTACCATCTCTTCTCTAACTTGTTCGTAAGACTGTGATCCAGATGCATGCTTGTGTGGAGCTGTTTAAGTGAAAATTCACCTCTACTGAGATATGTACCTATGCTAACACTCTCTATTAACAAATCCCGTGGGAAAATTATGTTTTTTAGGCAAACATGCTGCGATTATGTTTTTTAATATACCAAATCCCGTGGGAAAATTGTAACAAATTGGTAAGGAGCATTTTTTCTGTAATCTATTTAGGATTTAGATGTTAACTAAGGACTTTACATTGGTCAACTGTTGCAGCTTACGACCCATTGGACTACAATTGTACAACTACGAAAGCAATTGAACTGAGACTAACTAATACAACAATATGAATGACTTTGAATTTTTCAGGCGATTTTAAAAACCAAGCAATCGGGAGAGATAAAGAGAGAGAGAACTAACCGTGGAGCTTCAACGCCTATGAATGACTCACCGTCTCCACTTCCTTCTTCCCCTGCGTTGAAGAAACTGGTGAGAATCAGCAAACAAAGACGAGTTCAATAGAACAGATTGAGCGAGAGAGTGAGGGAGAGAGAACTAACCGTTCGTGGAGGAAGAAAAGCTTCAAGAAGAACGAAGAAGAAGAAGGACGAGAAAGAAGAAGGAGGCTTTCGGTGAGAGAAAGAAGAAGGAGGCGAGAGAGAAGAAGGAGGCGAGAGGCGAGAGGCGAGAGGCGAGAGGCGAGAAAGAAAGAAAATTTTCTCGAAGTGTTGGTTCTAGGGTTAGTTGTTAGATGGGCCTAGAAATATTGGGTTTAGGGTTTAATTAGCCCATAATTTTAGTTAGTGTAAATTAAATTAGTCCATAAATTTAGTTAGTGTAAATTAAATTATCCCTAATTTTAGTTAGTATAAATAAATTTGATTTCGTTTTTATGGTTGTAATTTTTTCAATTTATTTAATTTCACATAAACATAAATTTATCGCAACGTGTAGTCGCTAATTCCATGTTTTCTTGTAGTGTTGGAGGCTAATCAAACGTTGAAGCTTTCTTTTAAAGCTATCAAGAAGCGTTATTATAACGCGAGCCTTGTTGACTAATTATTAATCTTTTAATTATTTGAAGATATCAACACACAAACCGAAAAAAATCTCAAATTTAATTCCAATTTTGCTATTCTTCCAAAAATTGAAAATCTAAACAAATAAGGATAAGAGAAGAAGCCATAATTTCAATGTTTCATGTGATTTTTAGGAGATCAATTTTTGGAGGAAACTGAAAGAACAAAACAAATGGACCAATAAAATTTATTCAATTGCCAAGAAATCAAAAGCTTACGAGACTTAGATACGATAAAACGTTCTTCAGAAGCAGATGACAAATTCGAAAACCAAAAACGAATTTAGCGACTATTCTTCAATCTCTGCGAGTAGTTCCGATTTCAGAAAAGTGACAACTGAGAACAATAAGCAACCACAACACTGTAACGACGTCGTTTACAAAAAAAAAATAGGAAACGACGTCGTTTACAAAAATTAAGAAACGACATCGTTTCGTTATTAAAAAGAACAAAACCTTTTCACATCCGTCCGTTTAAGCCTGTTAACTAATTTTATTATCCAGGATGCTTGATCTAAGTATCGAACCAAGGAGACGAAGTAACAAAAGAGAGTAATCAAAACCAATAGATTAAGAACACAATTACAAAAATGAGAAAACGTTTTTCTTCGCTCCATTGCTATCATCATCTTCAACCTTCAAATTCTTCTCCCTTCTTTGACATCACCACTCCTAAT
>CM022180.2:13221271-13241770 GCA_011420285.2 Erysimum cheiranthoides
ACCGTGTGGGCTCGAATTTGCAGTTGCGGAGTGCAATGGTTGTCTTCCTGATTTTTCTGGGTCCACTCTCTTTCTTCGGTGGCTGGTTCCTTGCGCTACGTCGTCTTGGAGCCATTTCCTGAAAACAGGAAATACTCAAACGCAAATCAGCATTTGCATAAACTTAACAAAAATCAAAATGATTTTAGAAGCTTTAAAAATCAAGCAGTGCGACGCAAGCAAACAATATCCAATTAAACATAAAATCGAAATTTCTATCGCACTCGCGAAATGCAAAACAGAAAATTCGAAACATGTAATGGCTTTGAGCACATGCAATCAATCAATTAACACTCTCCCGAACTTAATCGTCTCTCTCAATCCATCAAATGGCATTGCTAACAATTCTAAAGTTGAAATCTAAGGCTTATCACATGAAATTTCCAAGTTTCTCACAATCAAATCAAATACATTTCAAAGCAGAGAAACTAGCAATCCTATAGCATTCCCAACGACCTAATTCAACCTAAATCCAAGAGATTACAAAGCTCTAACACCCTAAAGTGTAAAAACCCGAAATCTCCTATGCAAAAATCGAACTCAGTACCTTAAGCGAATCGAGTTGGGTACAGGGGGATCAGAAAGAGCTCGAAAAATAGTGTGATTTATCACCAAGAATCAACAAAAACAATGGAGAATTGAGAGAGATTGAGAGGATTGAAGTTTGTAGAGAGAGAGAGCAATGGAGGTGGGGGATCGATGGAGGAGAGAGAGGACTCGATCTCCATCGATATATTGGCCCTAAACCGGTTTAAACCGGTTTGAATCAAGTGGATTGAACCGATTCAAACCGGAAATCCATTTTTTTCGAAATACCTGAGTCGGGATCGATCGATCCCTGGTGTAGATCAGTCGATCCCGATGCTTCTGTTCCTCGGTTCATTTTCCAGGCGAGATCGATCGATCCTTCAGGTAGATCGATCGATCCGAAGCGTCTGATCACCAAAAATTCGCATCTTAATGCGATCAAAACCTAATCCTGATACACTTAGGAATCCTTAATGACCCACTGATTAGAAATCCTCAAATATAAATAGTCTTAAACTTAAAAGCAAAAGAAACAAAAACCAAAAGCTCAAAACATAATAGTTAGTACAAAATCATCGGGTTGCCTCCCGGAAGCGCTTGTTTTAAGTCTATAGCTTGACTTTCTCTTCTCTTAGGCTTGTGGACGAGGGATTTGAATTAGTTCTCCTGAGATGCGTACGCTGCGTTCTTCCTCTTGGATACGAATGGGCCTAAACGCGTTCTCTCTTGGCTTTATTCGATAGAAAACCCTTTCGTCGACATTGGCAAAGCACACGCGGTGATTGAGAATGTCTATGACAGCTCCAACAGTGTTCAAGAAAGATCTTCCGAAGATGACTTGTTGACGCTTCCCGGGCACATCTACAACTTTGAAGTCCGTGGGAACATACACTTCCCCAATTCGCACCATTTCATTGCGTAGCTCTCCTCTTGGTACTACCATAGACTCGTCGGCCATGTAAAGATTTGAAGTGGATGGATAGCAATTGGTGATTCCACATCGAGAAGCTATGGCGGTGGGGATCACACTTGTTCCGGCTCCGGAGTCGCAAAGGCAATTGTAAACCGAAGTACCATTGATAGCTGAAACAAGCTTTTTTTTAGCAGGAGACACACAAGAGGCAACAAGGGTGTTTCAATTCCCTGAGCACTTAAACTGACGTTGCAGCACAGAGGGTATCAATCCATAATGAGTGAGCTATTGACCAATCAGGATGCAATCATTTCACTTAATTCAAGCCAAGCAGAAACAATTTGATGTCTAGCAACCTAAATGAGCAAATAAGAAAACAGGAATAAGAACTAACAGAGAACTAGCAGAGACAGAAACAGAAGCAGATCGATCAAGCAAATAACAATCAGATAACGAAATAGAGCTCATGAGAATGGGAATAATTGGTCAGTGAATCCTCCTAGATCAACTAAGGTATCTAACAAAACTCATACAGAGCTAATCCCTTGACGAAAGATTCGAATATAGGTCAATCCACTCTCGTGACAGAGACCCCTCTAACTATGCTACCTCCAAACCTAGATCTCTCTAGAGAAGCATAACATAGCAGGCATTAATAATCAATCAATCAAAGCCAATAAACACTCTAAGCAACCAATCTCTTGGGTCAGACATGTAAATCTCTGGAAAAAGTTGGTTCAGGCCTTTCAACAAACACCTCTCGGGCAGGAAATACCTAGGATCTAATTTCAACTTCTCAGAAAGAAACTAGCATTAAAAACACTCACCCAGAAGGGATCTAAACAGATCTAAGCTTAAACACCCTAGAAGATCAAAGATTCATCACTTTCCTAACCCATCCTCAAGAACCCTAAGCAGACTACTCACAAATCATCATAAAATGCATAAACCCAGAAAATAAAATAAATTGCATAATCATAAAGCTAAAGATGAGATTAAGAGAACTGTGAATGTAGAAAATGCAAAATCAAAATGGATTAAGAGAGATCTGGATTACAAAATGTCTGGTTTTTAGAGTTCTAGAGAGAAAAGAGAGAGAGAGATTAGGGATAAGAGAAAAGTTTAAGGATAAGATAATATCTAGATAATTGTCTCAGCACAACAGCTGTATTTATACTACTTTAGGCAAAGTCAAAACCCTAATTCACTAAAAATCAAAAGTCAAAGGCGGCTAGGCTTGGCATCGATCAGGTTGGTCGATCAGGGTGGTCGATGCCGCGTGATCTTCAAAGCTTGCACCTTTCTGCCTAGGCATCGATCAGTCTGCTCGATCAGTTTGGTCAATGCCTTGTGTTCTTCAAAGCTTGCACCTTTCTGCCTTGGGATCGATCAACTGCTCGATGGTGGTGCTCGATCGTGTGCCATTTCCTCACCAAACAGCTCCTTTTTGTACCTAAACAACTCCAAATGCAAGAATGTATGCAATGCTCATGCAATAACCTACTAATCATGCAAAGTGACTACAAATGACTAAAAATGGTATGAACAGGGGATGAATCAATGCTAAAGTGATGAGAAATCAGTGCTTAAAACCTGTAAAATATAGACATATCAACTCCCCCAAACTTAGTCTTTGCTTGCCCTCAAGCAAACAAATCATAAGCAGGGAGAGAGGTTTGAAAGTGGGGTCTCAGAACCTAAAGCTTGCTAATTATCTAGTTAGAATCAAAGTCCAAGTTATTAGTTCTACAATGCAGAGCAAAGGAGTTCTAATTAAAAGCTTTAGACAAACTCATCACAACAAGAACTGATTCCAATCTTTCATCTCCACATGCATTCATATCAATCAATTCCTTTAACATTCATTAAGCAGGAACATGGATCTAGTTATGCAATGCCTACAAACTCATTTGGCTAGGTAAGAAAGGCTGGAGATAAAGATGATCTCCTTTAGAGTGGGTTTAACAATCATAATCACGGTTCTCTCAAAAATCGGATTGAGCTTTAGAAGAAGGCTAAAGGTAAGCTCCAATAGATGCATACAGAAATAAAACCTTGTCTACCCAAAGGTAACCCAACGATTTTAATCCTATCTTTCTAAGCCCAGATTATCCTAGATCTACCCTTTAGCTTCAGCTCATTTTGAGCACACCCATACACTCTTTGATCTAGTCTTAGGAGGAGTTTCTTCTTTCTCATACATCTAGCGGATTGGGGTTTTCTCTTTAAACACTAAGGTTCTCTTTTCTTCTTATTTTTTAAGACATCAAAACTTTTTGCTATTCATTTCTTTTTCTCTTTTTCTTTCTTTTCTTTTGCTCAGAACCATTTTTTTTATACTTTTTATTCCCCAAATCCTTTACTAGATACTTATACACATTCTCCCTCCTAAAGACTCTTTCTTTTCTTTCAGCATCAATCTTTTTCTTTTCCTTTTCTACCATAATAAGCACAAATCCAATACCAAACCCAGCAACAAGATCCCACCTAGTCCTATCTAGTCCGAAAAATGCGAACTAGAACTACACAAGGTTCCATTCCTGTCGGCTCAGACCTAACACTTTCTACCAAGCTCAATCCATAAAAGGCCTAACACTCAGAAAAATCACAATTGGCTTGAAAGAAGGATAGGTTAAGGGTGTGGAGAAACTGTTCCAATGATGGGAATCAGCTACTTGGATCAACAAGAGTGGTAAAAAGGATAAGATGATCCAAATATGTATATGGTATCCATGAGTTTGTATGCAATGCACAACCAGATATTTGCAAGTCAAGATTAGGTTCTTATAGATAGGAAATGATAGTCAAGTCACAACATGCTTCAATTAGGACCAAAATGCAATTCAAGAATTCCAAGTTTGTTTCAGCCTTACGTTTCAAACTAAATCACAATGCATCACAGATCTAACAACGAGGGCTTTGATTCTAGCCTAGCAAATTAAGCAAGCTAACAAGGTTAAATTCATCATAGTCCCCTATGCTGGATGCAACAGTCCTATATGAAACAATCTAGACTCAATCCTATATGCAAATACAAACTACATGAACACTCTTTTTATAGAAATTTTTCAAAATTTTTCAAATTTTTATGGCTTTTTCTATGCCTTAGATGAAATGCATGCAGACTCAAGTATGCAAAATTTGAAAATAAGAAAACAGAAAACAATGTCAAATACATCCTGAACCCTCCCCCAAACTTAAATTACACAGTCCCTTGTGTAAGAGAAATTTGAAAGAGGATTCAAGATACAAACATGAAATAACTAAAAATGCAGTAGTATAGGCAATAGTTGGAGTGGTACCTCAAGGCTGTGTGAAGAAGGAGTGTAGGCATGTGAGGGCTCCTGACTCGAGTTGTTAAGTCGAGTCCTGTGGCTTGATTGATCTGCATCGATCTAACTGGTCGATGGCGTTGATCGATTGACCTGCATCGACTTGTTTGGTCGATGCTGGTGATCGATCATGCGTCACTGCGTGTTGTCCCAGCTGTGTCGTGCCCTCATTCTTTTCCCTTCTCCTAAGCCGCCTGAAAGACTAAAGAAATTACTCAAAAAGACCAAAAACTAAAAGCAATAACTAAAGGATAGACATGGGACTTCCTCCCAAGTGAGCTTGTTTTAAGTCTCTAAGCTTGACTTCCTGTTTCCCTTTAGGCTTTGTCGGGTTCATAGAGAGGTACTGAGGACCCCTCTGGAATGGCATAGTCTGCTAGGTATCTCTTGACTCTCTGTCCATTCACTGTGAATTCATTGCCATCCTTGCCAATTAGAGTGATGGCTCCATAGGGTAGAACCTCTCTGATACTGAACGGTCCGGACCACCTTGATTTGAGCTTTCCTGGGAACAGCTTGAGCCTTGAGTTGAAGAGAAGCACCTGGTCTCCTACCTTAAAGTCTTTTGGCAGGATCCTTTTGTCATGGAATGCCTTAGTCCTTTCCTTGTAAACTCTTGAACTCTCATAAGCATCAAGCCTTATCTCTTCTAATTCATGCAAGTCCATTGTCCTCTTTTCTTGAGCTGTCTTGATGTCTAAATTCAGGAGCTTTGTTGCCCAGATTGCTTTGTACTCAATCTCCACTGGCAAATGGCAAGCTTTTCCATATAGTAGCTGAAATGGAGTTCGCCCTATTGGTGTTTTAAATGCAGTCCTGTATGCCCAAAGAGTGTCATCGAGCTTGACAGCCCAATCTCTTCTAGAGATACCAACAACTTTTGCAAGAATTTCCTTGATCTGTTTGCTTGAGACCTCCACTTGGCCACTAGTCTGAGGGTGATAAGGTGTGGCCACCTTATGTTTGACTCCATGCTTTCTCAGAAGGTTCTCAAATAACTTGTTGATGAAGTGTGAGCCTCCATCACTGATCACTACCCTTGGCACACCAAACCTGGGAAATATGGTGCTTTTAAACAACTTAATAACAGCTCGAGCATCATTTGTTGGGCAAGCCACAGCCTCAACCCATTTAGATACATAATCCACTGCAACCAGGATGTATCGATTCCCATAAGAGGGTGGGTTGAATGGTCCCATAAAGTCGATTCCCCAAACATCAAACACTTCAACTTCTAAGATTGGGTTCTGAGGCATCTCATTTCTTCTCGAGATATTGCCCATTCTTTGGCAGGCATCACACTTAGTGATGAAGCTTCGTGCATCCTTAAACAGGCTAGGCCACCACAGACCTGCTTGCAGAACTTTCTGGGCTGTCTTGAATGTGGCGAAATGCCCCCCATATGATGATCCATGACAGTGCTCGAGCACTCCCTGCACCTCTCCTTCTGCTACGCACCTTCTAAACATACCATCAGAACCTCTCTTGTATAAGTAAGGCTCATCCCAAAAATAGTGGTTAATGTCCCTGAAGAATTTCTTCTTGCTGTAACTATCTAGACCATCAGGCTCTTCTCCACAGCTTAAGTAATTAGCAAAATCTGCATACCAGGGAAGCTTCTCCTCTAACGCCAACGCTTCAACCAGCTTCAATCCTGAGGGAATACTCTCCATGAAAGTGTGAACTGCCATCAGCTGCTCTTCAGGCATCAAGTCATCAATAGGAATTTCATCTTCTATCCGCATTCTGGATAGGTGATCTGCCACCCCATTCTCAATCCCTTTCTTGTCCTTAATCTCCAAATCAAACTCCTGAAGCAATAGAATCCATCTCAGCAGTCTTGGTTTTGCATCCTTCTTTGCTAAAAGGTATCGCAAGGCTGCATGATCAGTGTGGACCACCACTTTAGAACCAACCAAATAGGATCTAAACTTCTCAAATGCGAATACTATGGCGAGGAGTTCCTTCTCCGTCGTGGCATATTTCACCTGTGCTTCATCGAGGGTCTTACTCGCATAGTATATCACATGAAGCTTCTTATCCTTTCTCTGACCAAGAACTGCTCCCACTGCGTAGTCACTCGCATCACACATAATCTCAAACGGTAGATCCCAATCTGGTGCCTGCACAATAGGAGCACTAACCAGCTCTCGTTTGATCTCTTCAAATGCTCTGAGACAGTCTTCATCAAACTCGAACGCGACCTCTTTACACAAAAGCCTTGTAAGAGGTCTTGCAATCTTTGAGAAGTCTTTGATGAACCTTCTGTAGAATCCAGCATGGCCCAGGAAGCTTTTGATGTCCTTCACATTAGATGGAGGTTTTAGTTGCATCATTACATCTACCTTGGCTTTATCAACCTCTATGCCTTCCTCAGAAATCTTATGCCCTAGCACAATCCCTTCTCTGACCATGAAATGACATTTTTCCCAATTCAGCACTAAGTTCGTCTCCTCGCACCTAGTGAGTACCCTGCACAAATTAGAGAGACAAGATGCAAACGAGTCTCCATAGACGGAGAAATCGTCCATGAAGACTTCGACTACATCCTCTATTAGTTCTGAGAAGATCGACATCATGCACCTCTGAAATGTTGCAGGTGCGTTACATAGTCCAAATGGCATCCTTCGATATGCGAAGGTACCATAGGGACATGTAAATGTCGTCTTCTCCTGGTCATTGGGATGAATAGGTATTTGAAAAAATCCAGAATATCCATCAAGGAAACAGTAATAAGAATGATTAGCAAGTCTCTCCAGCATCTGATCGATAAAAGGCAATGGAAAATGGTCTTTCCTAGATGCAGCATTCAATTTTCTGTAATCTATGCACATCCTGTGGCCAGTGATTGTCCTAGTTGGGATTAATTCATCATTGTCGTTTTTCACTACAGTTATACCTCCCTTCTTAGGAACACAATGCACAGGTGAAACCCAATTACTATCAGAGATGGGGTAAATGATTCCAGCATCTAGCAACTTAAGAATCTCTTTCTTAACTACCTCTTTCAAATTCGGATTCAGTCTTCTCTGAGGTTCAATGCTAGAGTATGATTCTTGTTCAAGATGGATCCTATGCATGCATAGGCTAGGTGAGATCCCTTTTATGTCATCTAACGAATACCCTATAGCCTTTCTAAATTTCTTGAGTTCAGTTAGCAACAAATGCAATTCATCATTATTGAGATCATCATTAACTATCACAGGGTATGTAGAGTTAGGACCTAAGAAAGCATACCTTAGCCCTTTGGGTAGAGGTTTCAGTTCTAGCTTGGGAGCTCTTAGTTCGGACCAGTCGTCTGACGCAGAGGTGCCTGCATCGACCTGTTTGGTCGATGCTGTTGGTCGATCTCGCTCTTGAGTCCCATTTTCTGCGCAATCGCTTTCCACTGCTTTAACCTCTACTGTCGACTGCATTAAGTTCTCAAAGTCCACTGGTTCATCTTCGTCTTTGTGAGAGTCCAAAATCCTCTGATAAACCTCAGTCTCTGGGTGCAAATATCCTTCCTCGCTGTTTTTTGTTAGAGCACTTTGGAGATGGTCCTGTTCGTTGAGTTCTTCTAGAAGCTCGTCTGCCAATTCATCCATTCTCTCTATCCAAAACAGCTGGCCTTCTATGGTGGGTTTCTTCATGACATTATTAATGTTAAAACTCATCTTGAGATCTTTGCCCAGATTCAACTCTATCTGACCTTTCTTGCAGTCTATGATTGCTCCATCTGTTGCTAAAAATGGTCTTCCCAAAAGCAGGGGGTCTCTGGGTCCTTCATCCATCTCAAGCACAACAAAATCAGTGGGGATCTCCACATTTCCCACTTTAACTGGCATGTCCTCCAAAACTCCATTAGCATATCTTACTGACCTATCAGCCAAGATCATGGCGAGATTGCAAGGTCCAAACTTAGTGAATCCTAACTTTTTAGCTAAAGACAGTGGCATCAGGCTAGTTGAGGCTCCCAGATCACACAAACAGTTGTCAAAAACAAACTGGCCTAGCGAGCATGGTAAAGTGAAGGCTCCTGGGTCCCTTAGCTTTTCTATTATGTCCTTTCTCTGTATAAACGCGCTGAACTCATGAGTTAGCATCATCATGCCCTGAGTTTCCATGATCCTGTCATTAACCAGATCCTTCAAAAACTTGTGAGACTGAGGTATCAAAGCAATGGCATCTACCAAAGGCATCTTCAGCTCGAGTTCATCCATCTGTTTATTGAACAGAGCCTTGTACTTCTCTACCAGCTTTTTCTTGAATCTTCCAGGGAATGGAAGTTTAGGCTTGTAGGGTGGTGGAATGAACTCTGGCTTCTTCTGCTCAGGAACTGCAGATTTTTCAACAGGAGGTGGCTTGGATCGACCTGTTGGTCGATCAGGGTGATCGATCATGTCGTCTTGTGTGGGTTGTTCGCCCTGAAGTTCGTGTTCACAGAAACCCTCCCCATCTTGTTCCTCACTGTCCTCAGTGATGTCAGTTGGTCCTGTTCTGGGAGCAAGCTGCTTACCACTGCGAAGCGTGATAGATTTAGCCTGGTGAAACTCGTTGGGTTGGTGGTGGATTGCTTTACCATGAAGTTTGCCTTGAACCTTTTCAGAAGAGGATGAAGCAGTAGTGCTCTCTAGGTACTTGACTTTAGAGGTCAGTGCCTCAACTTTGAGATTCAAATCTTGGAAGTTATTATGTACGTCAGAAAACTGCCTAGCCATATCTTTAGCACCAGCGGCCTGTCCTTGAAGGATTTGCTGGAACATACTTGCAAAATCTGGAGGTGGTGCCTGAGATGGAAAACTCGTGGGTGCAGCCGGCTGCTGCGGAGGAACGAAAGGCTTAGTTGGCTGGTACGGTTGTTGATTGTGGTTAGGCCTGTAATTGTTGTAACCATGAGTGTAACCCGCTTGGTTCTGCATGTAGCACACTTCGGCAGACTGATCGATCTCCCCATCTTGGACCTGCTCAGCTTCGCAAACAAAGTTGAGTTGCTTGTGCTGTGCCAACAACAACTTATCCAACTTGTCATTGAGAGCTTTCATCTCCTTCCTGTGTTTATCATCAGAATTGGTGGTGCTTCTCACAGCTCTATCAGAATCCTCACTGTAGTTTCCATCAGATAGTGCCAAGTTCTCCACAAGCTCCTAACCATCTTCTACATCTTTATTCAGAAAGTTGCCGTTACTAGCAGTATCCAGCATTAGTCGGAACTGAGGCAATACTCCTCGATAAAGTGTACTGAGAAGAGAGTCATTGGAGAAACCATGGTGTGGGCACTTGCTGGTGTAGCTCTTGAATCTTTCCCATGCCTCACAGAAGGTCTCACCAGTCTTCTGAGTGAAGCTGGATATCTCATTTCGAAGCTTAGCTGTTCGAGAATTGGAGAAAAACTTAGCAAGAAACACTTTCTTGCAATCGTCCCAAAAAGTAACAGAGCCTGGAGGTAGAGCTTTTTCCCACTGCCGTGCCTTATCACCAAGAGAGAATGGGAATAGTCGCAGCTTGAGAGCGTCATCACTCACGCCATTGATCTTTGTTAGGCCACAGAGCCGATCAAAGTCATCGAGATGATCAAGAGGGTCCTCCATAGGCAAACCATGGAACCGGTTGTTCTGAATCATGTTGATCATACTGCTCTTGATCTCAAAATTGTTGTTTGGGATTGCAGGAGGCACAATTCCCTGACGGTGGACGTGAGTACTGGGTGTGTCACCGGCCCCAATGTTGCGTTGCTGCCTTTGCGGATTGCCATTGGCACCTGGTGGAGGTTGATCTATTTGGTTGTCCATACCAAAGCAGGTTTTGGGCTGGATCGATGTGCAAGATCGATCAGGTTGGTCGATCTTGTGCCAAGGTACCTGAAATGGACAGAAACAGCAATCAAACAAGTCAGCAAGCGAAATAAAGTAAATAAGAACTTGATCTCAAGTAATCTGAAATCCTGAATGCAACAAAATCACTCAAATGGCAACGGCGCCAAATTGAAACAAGGTTTTTTTGAGCAGGAGACACACAAGAGGCAACAAGGGTGTTTCAATTCCCTGAGCACTTAAACTGACGTTGCAGCACAGAGGGTATCAATCCATAATGAATGAGCTATTGACCAATCAGGATGCAATCATTTCACTTAATTCAAGCCAAGCAGAAACAATTTGATGTCTAGCAACCTAAATGAGCAAATAAGAAAACAGGAATAAGAACTAACAGAGAACTAGCAGAGACAGAAACAGAAGCAGATCGATTAAACAAATAACAATCAGATAACGAAATAGAGCTCATGAGAATGGGAATAATTGGTCAGTGAATCCTCCTAGATCAACTAAGGTATCTAACAAAACTCATACAGAGCTAATCCCTTGACGAAAGATTTGAATATAGGTCAATCCACTCTCGTGACAGAGACCCCTCTAACTATGCTACCTCCAAACCTAGATCTCTCTAGAGAAGCATAACATAGCAGGCATTAATAATCAATCAATCAAAGCCAATAAACACTCTAAGCAACCAATCTCTTGGGTCAGACATGTAAATCTCTGAAAAAAGTTGGTTCAAGCATTTCAACAAACACCTCTCGGGCAGGAAATACCTAGGATCTAATTTCAACTTCTCAGAAAGAAACTAGCATTAAAAACACTCACCCAGAAGGGATCTAAACAGATCTAAGCTTAAACACCCTAGAAGATCAAAGATTCATCACTTTCCTAACCCATCCTCAAGAACCCTAAGCAGACTACTCACAAATCATCATAAAATGCATAAACCCAGAAAATAAAATAAATTGCATAATCATAAAGCTAAAGATGAGATTAAGAGAACTGTGAATGTAGAAAATACAAAATCAAAATGGATTAAGAGAGATCTGGATTACAAAGTGTCTGGTTTTTAGAGTTCTAGAGAGAAAAGAGAGAGAGAAAAGAGAGAGAGAGATTAGGGATAAGAGAAAAGTTTAAGGATAAGATAATATCGAGATAATTGTCTCAGCACAACAGCTGTATTTATACTACTTTAGGCAAAGTCAAAACCCTAATTCACTAAAAATCAAAAGTCAAAGGCGGCTAGGCTTGGCATCGATCAGGTTGGTCGATCAGGGTGGTCGATGCCGCGTGATCTTCAAAGCTTGCACCTTTCTGCCTAGGCATCGATCAGTCTGCTCGATCAGTTTGGTCGATGCCTTGTGTTCTTCAAAGCTTGCACCTTTCTGCCTTGGGATCGATCAACTGCTCGATGGTGGTGCTCGATCGTGTGCCATTTCCTCACCAAATAGCTCCTTTTTGTACCTAAACAACTCCAAATGCAAGAATGTATGCAATGCTCATGCAATAACCTCTTAATCATGCAAAGTGACTACAAATGACTAAAAATGGTATGAACAGGGGATGAATCAATGCTAAAGTGATGAGAAATCAGTGCTTAAAACCTGTAAAATATAGACATATCAATAGCACATGGGACATGTTGAACATGTTGAACATGTTGAGATCATGTGGATGAATCTCATCTCTCATCTCTTCTTGATTCTCGTCGGCGGGAAAACATGGAGGATTGCAAGTACAATTCCTCTTGACTTTTGGATAAGGCCATTGGCGATTTACTTGCTTGCGAGGCGTCCTCTTCATCACAACGAACACATCGGCAAAGTTAGATCCCAAACGATTTGCTTCAAGCACCGGATAATAGGCCACATCCTTGTCGATCTTAGTGAAGGTCATCTTGGGTTCTTCGAGGTCAAACACGGCTCCAACCGTGGTCAAGAAAGCGCGTCCCAAGATTAGAGGAGTTTCGGATCCTCCACTCATTTCCATGACATGGAAATCGGTGGGCACTATGTGGTTGCCAATGCGCACTTCCACGTCTCCTATGAAGCCTTGAGGGGTTGTTGTGGACGCATTTGCAAACTTTAATGAGCACTTAGAGGTCTCCATCCCTTGGAGATCAAGTCTACGGACGGTTGTCATTGACATGACATTCACGCTTGATCCCGAATCACACAGGGAATTAGTAAAGACTTCTCCATCAATCGAACATGGCACCACAAACTTGCCCGGATCTTCAAGTTTCTTCACTTTGAAGAGCATTGGATTTCTAGCCTCCTTCCTCTTTGCTAGGTAAGTGTCAACTTCTGCAGCATCTTCAGTGCCATCAATGACATCCTTGCAGATCTTTTTCAAGAACGGGAGATCTCGCAAAGCTTCGGAGAACGTGGCTTCTTTAATCAACTCGCCAATGATGCTCTTGAGCCGTATGTACCTTGTCTTATCGATCCTGGTCTTAGGCACCACCGGATAAGGGCTCTGAGGTTTGTAGAGAAGTACATCAGCCTTAGCAACAAAGTTTGCATCACTCTCTTTTGAAAACGAATCAGAAACGTCCTGAGCAGTGGCACGGATCGATCGATCTGGTTGGGGATCGGTCGATCTGGCTTCTCGGGTCAGCAAAGTGAAACCAGCAGGCGGATCGATCGATCTGTGAAGGAGACCGGTCGATCCTGGCTTCTGAAAACTCGATACTCCTCCAATTTCATCCGCTTTGAAACTTGCGTTGGCTCCAGAATGAGCCATAACAGCATTGCAAGCTTCTTTCCCTTTGGAGCTGGAAGCCATAGATGAAACTCTTTTGTCTAGAGAATCAACCCTAATCGCCAAAGTAGTGAATTTCCCATTGAGATCGCCATACATCCCATCGATCTTAGCATTGATCTCGGATGCAGTCTTCTTATGACTCTCAATCAGTGATTGCATCATCCCCTCCAGCTTATTCTCTTGAGGAGCAGCTGGTTTGTTGTAAGCTTCTTGTTGGCGTGGTGGATACACCACATCTTGGGGGTTCTCCACGTTGTTGCTTCGATAGGAGAGATTTGGATGGTTTCGATAGTTGGGGTTGAAACCACCACGGTAACCTCCCACGTAGTTAAGATCTTCCAAGTCTTCATCTTCTTCTCCACAAGCTTGCACCGGTTGTTGCTCACGCGCAAGAAGAAGGTTCACCTTCTGCGTGAGGTCCTTAAGTGCATCCGTCTCCACAGCCTTTACCTTCACTGATCGATCATACTCAGGAGCATGATCGCTATTGCTCCTTGCCAAGTTCTCGATGAGTGCCGTCGCTTGTGCCACCGTGTTGGTTGAAAAGTCTCCCTTGCTTGCCGTGTCAAGAGCCATTAGGTATTGGGTGTCAATACCGCTATAGAAAGTGGTCATGAGGCTTTCTTGAGTGTAACCATGATGGGGGCAGTCCTTCACGTATTCTTTGAATCGTTCCCAAGCTTCATTGAAAGTCTCAGTAGCCCTTTGCTTAAAGGCAACAATTTGGTTCCTCATGCGTGCTGATCTTGCCTTCGTGTAGAAGTGGTTTAGGAACTTAGCACGACATTCTCCCCAAGTAGTTATGGAACCGGGCTCCAACATTTTGAGCTATCGCAACGCCTTATCCGCAAGTGAGAATTTGAACAACGTCAGCCTCAGATAATCGTAGGGTACTCCATTGGCTTTCGTGGTATTGCACAATGCTTCAAAAGCCTCGATGTGGTCCATCGGGTTCTCCGTGGGCAAGCCGTTAAAGCAACGGTTTTGGACGAGGTTGATCAAGCTATACTTGATCTCATAGTCCTGACGAGTGGGATTCGGAGGACGAAGCGCAGACCTATTAGCATAGAATCGGTCCGGTGTATCTTGCTCACCAAGTGTACGAGCAGGACGTGCAGCAGCAAGAGGATCGATCGGTCCAAGTGGTAGATCGATCGGTCTGTCATCATGAGGATCGACCAGTCCGAGTTATGGACCGATCGGTCCGGCAGCGGCTGGCAGGACGGGTGGAGGATTGTTTCCTCCTTCGGCAGCTGGAAAGGCAAGTGGGTTACCGGCAGCAGCAGGTTGCACATCTTGGGGATTCATCTCAGCAGACTTAGTAACTTTCCTTTTACTTCGTTCCAAACGCCCAAGTTCTTCGTTAGAGAGTGCAACTAAATCGGTAGCCTTGTGGCTTCTCAATTGCATGCACCTTAAGTCAAAAACATAAAAATAATTAGTATAATGCAGAAAATAAAAATCTTAGACTAAATTCAATTCTAAATCTCTAAAGGTATCTATTGGTCCCCTGGCAGCGGCGCCAATTTGATCTCCTCCTAAACGGGTAAACAAATAAAAACCTATCATACACTATACCGGATCAAAACGGTAATCATAGTAGTACTTTAGGGTCGAATCCACAGAGACCAGAGATACACTTTAAATCAATAGATTAAATTAAGCTAAGATAAAATAAGTATTTGATTTTCTAACCACCTAGCGATAAAATAAATAAGCAATAATAATAAAAGAATATTAGGCATAGGGAAACCATCCAGGATGTGACAAAACAATTAAATCAATTAGTAGAGAATATTAAAATACGTTCTAGAACTCAATTCACAATTAATAAGACGTCTCGCTCTCGCGCAAACACCTACTTAGTAATACTATATTAGAAAACCGCTCTCGCGCGTTCCCTAGAGTAATACTAGCATTAAGAATAGGATTGATATGTTCACAAGATGTCATGGCCCGGGCTTTCGCCTCAAACCATAAAACCTTGCTCGACTAGTGTTGATTCCAGCGACTAAACACTACTTTCGTACCTAGTTCAATCACACAAGATCTTAGAACAAGTTAGCTACTCAAGCCCTAAGCATTAAGTATAACAGTAGAAGAAGAACGATAAAGTAAATTCTCAAATCTAACAACCTAATAATTGGTCACATCCCTTCAGAGAAACCCTAGCCTAATAAGGAACTACTCAAACATAAAAATAGAAACAAAGATGGAACTAAAAAGAAACATCTTTAAAATAAAACTAAGAGTGTATTGAGAGGTGAATCTCTTACAAACTCTAAAGAGGAGAGAATGAATTGTATATTTCTACAAAGGACGAGCCTCTCTTTATATAGCAAAGGGAGAGAGGCCGCAAAAGGAAAACAAGAGAGAAAATGGAAAAATGAAAAATGGAAAAACTTGGAGAAGAGGGAAGCAGGGATCGATCGATCCTCAGTGTGGATCGGTCGATCCCACCGTCTTTTCGTCTTGGGCCAAGGCCTTTGATTGGATCGAGCGGTCCATGGGCTTGGTCAGTCGGTTCCACCGCCTCTTCGAACGTGAGCCACAATTCTTCAGGGATCGATCGATCCTTCGGTTGGATCGGTCGATCCTTCTTCATTTCTTCACGATTGGCCCATTTCTTCAAGCTTGGTCCATTTGTACTCTTATTTGATCCAAAATCCTTCTTTTTCCAATATTCTCCTTGTAGACCTGAAAATCCCTAATCAAAGCAAATAGTCCTCATATCTATCTAATATAGGTTAGTTGACTCAAAATACAATCCTAGAACGTAGACTAAAAACGATAAAAATAAGACTCATCAATCACTTTCCTCGAGACCGAAGTGCATTATTACGCACCTGGATGAACTCTTGGACATCATCAAGAATGTCTATCGCGACCAAGATATCGGTTTGTAGAAACTGAGTAGGCTCGAACTTATAGGCTTTTAGCGCAACGGTGTCATCTCGATCCTTGCGTGTCCACTCTCGCTCTCCAGTAGCCAGTTCTTGTCCGCTGCGTCATCTAGGAACCATTTCCTGGGTCGGGATCGATCGATCTCTGGTGTAGATCGGTCGATCTCGAGGCTTCTGTTCCTCGATGCAGATTTAGGTCAGACTGATCGGTCGTGTCAGCTGGATCTTCTCGGATCGCTTGTCTCTCTTCCTGACCTTCTCGGATCGCTTCTTAGAAGAATGAGTGTCTCCATCCAGGACTTCGTTGACATCATTCTCATCACCAAGGTCTTCTACTGGCATGACATGATGCGCTCGATCATACTCCGGACAATGATTTCTATTGCTAGCCGCCAAATTGTTGATCATAGTATTAGCTTATAATGCCGTGTTAGTCGAGAAATCACCTTAATATGATCCAATGGACTCTCCGAAGGCAATCCATAAAACAAGTTCTCTGTCACCAAGTGAATTTGGGGTTCGATCTTGTAATCATACCCCTCGTCTTGTAAGTGAATTGCAGCGTGATTGGAGTAGAACTTTTCTGGAGTGTCGTGTCCGCCAAGGGTGGGGCGACGAGCAGGTGGTGCCTGAAGCAGATCGATCGGTCTGTTAGGGAGATCGATCGGTCCAGCGGGTGGAGGCTATCCGTGGTTATCATAACGTGCAGGGGCTGGTGGAGGGAACAGCTGGTCACGAGCTTCTTCTCATTGTCTATGGTGAGACAAGAGCCACGTTGTACATCTTCATTGGAAGGGGTTGCGTTGTAGAAGATATCCTCATCGATGTTAGAGAAGGAGAGATCCTCTTTGTAGGTAGATCGATAACTACACCCACTGTTGCAAGGACTGGTCTCCCAAAAATCAAAGGCATAACAGAACCTTTGGTCATCTCAACGACATGAAAATTGGTGGGAACCAAGAAACTTACAATGCGAACATCTCTCTGCAATCGCCTTCGACATGAGGTTCATGCTTGATTGTTGAAGACCTCTCCATCAATTGAACATGGAACAACAAACTGCCGGAATCTTCCAGCTTCGACACCTTATGGAGCTTCGGGGTGAGAGTATCCTTCCGCTTGAGTAAAAACGCACCAATCTCTTCAAGATCTTCCTTTCCAGGAACTCCATCTCGAAAAATCTTCCTTAGGAAAGGTGATTGGTCCAATGCTTCTAAGAGTGAGAGTGCATTGGTTTCTCGCTTGTTACTTCCTTGAAGTGGTTGTACGTCTTAGCATCAGATTGCGCCTTAGAAACGCGCGGATAGGGATTCTTGGGCTTGTTGGGAACCACGTCATCCTGAGTAATAACATGGTTGCCGATATTATTCGAAAACAGGTCAGAAACTCCTGATTTCGCAGTGGGGACCGCTCGATTTGAAGGAGGATCGGTCGGTCCTGACCCTCTGGTCAGTATGCAGCATCATACAGGGGATCGATCAATCTATGATAAGGATCGATCGATCCGTCGTCGTTGTCGATCAGCAGTATGAAGCTTCGCCTCGGCTCTAGCATTAGCCATAATAGCAGTCGCGTAAGAGAAAAGCTCATCACCTCCTATCTCAGCCTTGTAATCAGCCTCAGGTGAAAGGATCGATCGGTCTAAAGGGTAGACCGATCGATCTGTAGTACGGATCGGGACTAGTTGCTGGCTGTCTTGGATCGATCGATCGTTGTGCTGGATCGATCGGTCCTGAGCTTCTGCGAAGGCTTGTACATCTTCAACCGCTCTTTGAATCGTCATTGCATTGCAGAACGCTTTAGGATTAGAGCAAGACGCAATCTGAGACATCTCCAAGTCAAAAGAATTGACACGAGAAGCCAAAATCTCAATTGTTGCATGGAGCTCGATGTACATGCTCTCCATCTTCTCCTTCTTGTCTTGTGCATCCACAAGACATCTCGGCATCCACAAACCCTAGCTCGGCGTCCGTAAACCCTAGCCGCCGCCGACTTCTTCTCTCATTTTTTTTTTTTTTTTTTTTTGGTACCTGCAAAAATAGAAAAACAAAACCCTAATTAGTAAAAATAAATAAAAAAAATCTTAGACTAAACCCTAATCTTAAACTCGTAGGCAAGCATTATTGGTCCCGACAACGGCGCCAATTTGATCGTAGGTCAAATAATAAACCTAAATATGCAAACTACCGGATCAAATACGGTAATCAGTTGTAGCACTTTAGGGTCGAATCCACAGGGACCGAATAGTTACACTACGAATTTATGGGATTAAAGTTAAGCTAAGACAAAAATAATAATAGTTTTGTTATTCTAACAACCTAACGAGAAACAAAGCAAATAAATAATAAAAGAATATTAGGCATAGGGAAACCATCCAGGATGTGACAAAACAATTAAATCAATTAGTAGAGAATATTAAAATACGTTCTAGAACTCAATTCATAATTAATAAGACATCTCGCTCTCGCGCAAACACCTACTTAGTAATACTATATTAGAAAACCGCTCTCGCGCGTTCCCTAGAGTAATACTAGCATTAAGAATAGGATTGATATGTTCACAAGATGTCATGGCCCGGGCTTTCGCCTCAAGCCATAAAACCTTGCTCGACTAGTGTTGATTCCAGCGACTAAACACTACTTTCGTACCTAGTTTAATCACACAAGATCTTAGAACAAGTTAGCTACTCAAGCCCTAAGCATTAAGTATAACAATAGAAGAAGAACGATAAAGTAAATTCCCAAATCTAACAACCTAATAATCGGTCACATCCCTTCAGAGAAACCCTAGCCTAATAAGGAAACTACTTAAGCATAGAAACAAGAACAAAGATGAACACAAAAGGAAACATCTTTATTAAAGAATCTAAACCTAAAAGAAAGCTATAAAATATAAAAGAAAACTTGGGGAGAGCTATAGCTCTCAAAAGAGAGAGCCACTGCTCTGAAAAGATGTGTTTGATACAATGGTCGAGCCCTCCTTATATAGGAAAAGGGGAGAGCAACAAAAGGAAACAAAAGAAATGGAAAGTCTTGGAGAGGAGGCAAAATAGGCTTGGGCCGCAATTCTTCATGGGATCGATCGATCCTAAGTGTGGACCGGTCGATCCCACTCTCTGCCACGTCAGCTTGGTCGGCAGGTTGACATGTCTTCAGTAAATCGGCCATAACTCTTGATTGCACCGTTGGATTTCCTTCAAACCACTTGGAGATGAAAGCGAACTCCCTTAGCTATCTTGTGTCAAAATATTAGGAAGATCCAACGGTGGGAAGGTATTCGTCTGAGGCCATACTTCTGACGGGTCTTCTGGACTCTGCATCTCTTAATGTATATTTGCATCCAAATTGATCCAAAACTCTTCCTTTTCCAATATTTGCTTCTCAGACCTGAAATACACTAAGTGAAGCATATAGTCCTATATTCTATCTAATATAAGTTAGTTGACTCAAATAACAATCCTAAATCCTATATAGAAAACGGTAATTTTGGGACTCATCAATCTCTAACTCTTAAAATTAGTCAAATGCATTGGATTGTGATACATTTTGACAATAGAAACACTAACAAAGCGGTTTACTACTTCTCAGCAATGTTTTTGTTGGTTGTAGCCTCTTTTGGGAGAAAATGGGTATAAGTGTTGTCTAAACACTCCGTATCCATCTCTAACTCTTATAATTAGTAAAATACATTGAATTGTGACCATTTTGACAATAGAAACACAAACAAAGCGGTTTACTACTTCTAAGCAATGTTTTTGTTGGTTTTAGCCTCTTTTGGGAGAAAATCGGTATAAGTGTTGTCTAAACACTCCGTATCCATCTCTAACTCTTATAATTAGTCAAATACATTGGATTGTGATACATTTTGACAATAGAAACACTAACAAAGCTTTTTACTACTTCTAAGCAATGTTTTTGTTGGTTTTAGCCTCTTTTGGGAGAAAATGGGTATAAGTGTTGTCTAAACACTCTGTATCCATCTATAACTCTTATAATTAGTCAAATGCATTGGATTGTGATACATTTTGATAATAGAAACACTAACAAAGCTTTTTACTACTTCTAAGCAATGTTTTTGTTGGTTTTAGCCTTTTTTGGGAGAAAATTGGTATAAGTGTTGTCTAAACACTCTGTATCCATCTCTAACTCTTATAATTAGTCAAATGCATTGGATTGTGATACATTTTGACAATAGAAACACTAACAAAGCGGTTTACTACTTCT
>CM022180.2:13250965-13263455 GCA_011420285.2 Erysimum cheiranthoides
GTTTCCTTGTTCGTCCCTATCGTCATGTTGCTGTTGTGGGTCGAAGTTTAGAGGTCCTTGATGATCTCTATCGTCGGCCATGTCTCTCTGTCGTAAGGATCTTCTGATTTCTCGCACAAGTCTGTTGATGTCTTCAGGTGGAGGAATGGTTTCGGAGTTTTGGCTCCTAGTCATACACTGCAAAATGAAAACACAAACTTAGCGAGAACTTTTAAAGTGCGAAAATAAAAATGTCAAAGACGGGATCTCTTGTAGAATTCAAAGGCACAATCTGTCCCCGGCGGCAACGGCGCCAAAAACTTGATGGGCGTGGGTTTGATCCACACACTCACTGGGTTTCACCTAAACAAACTTAGACTTTTAACCTTCAGCAAAACAAATAAAAAGGTCGCAAGTGCACAACCAATCTATTGTAGTACTTAGGGTATCGATCCACCCGAGGAAGTTTTGACTGGTTCAAACTCTAAACTAAAGATCCGGCAGAGACTAAGTATTGAAGGGGGTTTTGGTTCCTAAGTGTCACTCCTAGGATTGTCCTAATTCTATTTTAAACCTAAAACTAGATAACTAAACTAACTAAAAGGAAAACTAACTAAAACCTAAAACTACTAACTAGGGAAGCTATAACTAAACTAAGGAAACTAAAGAACGCTAAAGATCTAATCGCTATTATTAAACGGGTTACTATCAATATTAAAAGGCGTTGGGCGGTCAGGGGAACATCTCCAGGGTCTCACACTCTCAGGGTTTGTTAGGTATTGATCTTCTGATTTGGTCTATTTGACTCACTAACTCAAACACTAAATTGAACCCTCCTACGTTCGCTTACAGGTTCCTAAACTCCATAGACCCGACGGTGTCCTGGTCACTCTTTTGGTAAAGGCATGAAGTCAGCTTAAAGATCAGGTTCGATATGTCCTAGAAGTCTACACTAACCCCTGTGCCTTAGTACACACAGAGACTAGCTCGTTCAGTCTTCCTAGTGGGGTCCAATAACTACCAAAGGTCTTGTTAAATAATAGCTATCTAAGATATCGCTTGTACTCAAGGAGATCAATCTCTTTCTATGCGCGGTGATAATAAACTAGAAGATAGAGTCGCGGAATAAACCCTTTTTGGATCTAGAGATCCAGATCTAATAACCTAAGCAAACAACGAGAACATGATAAACCCCTTTGAATCACCCCATCAAACCCAACAAACGAACTACTCACACATAGTAAACGAAATCATCAAAGCAATAATAAGTAGATCTAATAAAAGCAAATCAAAATATCAAAAGGGGTTCAGAGAAAACTTCTCTAATGAATACAGAAGCTAACACGTCTCCCCAACAAGCTAGAAGTACTGGAAAAGATAAAAGAAGGATGAAACTAAAGAAGATCTTCAAAGAGAAGAGGGCGGCGGCTCTAGATCTCGTGAGAGACGGCTAGGGTTTTGCTCTCTCCTTTCTTGCTTCCTCTCTGGCCTCTCTTGTGAAAGGAGGCGTGGATGTTGTATTTATAGGGTATTAAGGCGGCTCAAATTAGGGTTAGGGCTTCCTCCAGTCAAAACTCGGCGTTTTGGATAAGTGACTCTCGGACTGGGCTGGCCGCATGGTCGGGCTCTCGGCGTGCGGTGCAGGGGCTCCTGGCCGCATGGCCGGGTCTTCGTCGTGCGGTGAAGAGGCTCTCGGCCGCAGGCCCACGGCCTGCTTGCATGGCTGGACAGGGCTCTCTTCTTTTGGCCATATCTTCTGAACGGCAACTCCGAATTGGTTGATTCCACTTCGAGGCGAGTCTTGACTCTTTAAGCTTTCCAATGGCACCAAGAAATCCAAGTTTGGCTAAGGGAAGATCTCCAACGGGTGCGATACATTTGACGGTCCAAAGCTGTCCGGAAAGTCCATTAAGCTCCTTTTAGGCCCATTTATCCTAATATTGCGTAAAAGCTACCTGAAACTCAAAATACTAGAAAACAAGCTCTAAAGTATCTCTCAGGTCTAGAATCCTTATAAAAACATAGATAAAACTATAGTCAAAATGGGTCAAAATACGATGTTATCATTTATCTTAGTAAGACCGCAGAGTTTGTCGAATTCGTCCAAGTGATCAAGCGGGTCCTCCATTGGCAGCCCATGGAATTTGTTATTCTGTATCATGCTGATCATACTGCTCTTGATCTCGAAATTGTTGTTGGGAATAGCCGGAGGGACTATTCCCTGACGATGTGCATGTGTATTAGGTGCGTCGCTAGCACCAATGTTGCGTTGCTGCCGTGGCAGATTGCCATTAGCACCAGGTGGATCTACTTGGTTTTCTATACCAATGCAGATTGTGATCTGGATCGAGGTGCAAGATCGATCAGGTTGATCGATCTTGTGCCAAAGTACCTGAAATGGACAGAAACAACAATCAAACAAGTCAGCAAGCGAAATAAAGTAAATAAGAACTTGATCTTAAGTAATCTGAAATCCTAAATGCAACAAGATCACTCAAATGGCAACGGCGCCAAATTGAAACAAGTATTTTCACTGGTGTTTCAATTCCCTTATGTAACCATTGCAGTACAAAGGGTATCAATCCATAATGAGTGAGTTATTGACCAATCAGGATGCAATCAGAAGAACCTAATCCAAGCCAAGCAGTAATAGATTTGGTATCTAGCAACCTAAATGAACAGAAAAGAAAATAAGAACAAGAACTAACAAGGAACTAGCAGAGATTAGAGCAAAGTAATTGAACAAGCAAGTAACAATCAGATAACAAAATAGAGCTCCTGAGAATGGGAATAATGGGTCAATGAATCCTCCTAAATCAGCTAAGGTGTCTAACAAAAACTCACAGAGAGCTAATCCCTAGACAATAGGTTCTAATACAAATCAATCCACTCTCGTGGCAGAGATCCTCAAGCAAAACTACCTCCAAACCTAGATCTCTCTAGAGAAGCATAGCAAAGCAGGCGTTATGAATCAACCTATTAAAGCCAATAAACACTCTAAGCAACCAATCTCTTGGGTTAGACATGTAAATCTCTGGAAAAAGTTGGTTCAGGCATTTCAACAAACACCTCTCGGGCAGGAAATACCTAGGGTCTAATTTCAATTGATCAGAGAGAAACTAGCATTAAGAACACTCACCCAGAAGGGATCTAAACAGATCTAAGCTTAAACACCCTAGAGGATCAAAGACTCATCACTAACCTAACCCATCCTCAAGAACCCTAAGGAGACTACTCACAAATCATCATAAAATGCATAAACCCAGAAATGAAAATAAATTGCATAATCATAAAGCTAAAGATCAGATTAAGAGAACTGTGAATGTAGAAATTGCAAAATCAAAATAGACTAAGAGAAATCTGGATTACAAAGTGTCTGATTTTTAGAGAAGTCTAGAGAGAAAAGAGAGAGAGATTAGGGAAAAGAGAAAAGTTAAGAGATAAGATAAGGTTCTAGATATTTTTCTTAGCACTAATACAGCTGTATTTATACTACTTTTAGAAAAGTCAAAACCCTAATTCACTAAAAGACAAAAGTCAAAGGCGGCTGGGCTGGTGATCGATCAAGTGATCGACCAAACTGGTCGATCGTGTGACATTCTTCAAAGCTTGCACCTTTATGCCTCGGGATCGATCAGTGGTCGATGGTGGTGCTCGATCTTGTGCTCTTCTTCACCAAACAGCTACTTTCTGCACCAAAACAACTCCAAATGCAAGAATGTATGCAATGCTAATGCAATAACCTACTAATCATGCAAAGTACCTTCTATTGACTAAAAAAGGTATTAACAGGGGATGAAACTATACTAAAATTATGAGAAATGAATGCTTAAAACATGTAAAATATAGACATATCAAACACTTATACCCATTTTCTCCCAAAAGAGGCGAAAACCAACAAAAACATTGCTTAGAAGTAGTAAACCGCTTTGTTAGTGTTTCTATGGTAAAAATGTATCATAATCCAATGCATTTGACAAATTTTAAGAGTTAGAGATGGATACGGAGTGTTTAGACAACACTTATACCCATTTTCTCCCAAAAGAGGCTAAAACCAACAAAAACATTGCTTAGAAGTAGTAAACCGCTTTGTTAGTGTTTCTATTGTCAAAATGTATCACAATCCAATGCATTTGACTAATTATAAGAGTTAGAGATGGATACGGAGTGTTTAGACAACACTTATACCCATTTTCTCCTAAAAGAGGTGAAAACCAACAACAAATTCCTTAGAAGAAGTAAATAGCTTTGTTAGTGTTTCTATGGTCAAAATGTGTCACAATCCAATGCGTTTAACTAATTATGAGAGTTAGAGATGGATTAGGAGTGTTTAGACAACACTTATCCACATTTTCTCCCAAAAGAGGCTAAAACCAACAAAAACATTGCTTAGAAGTAGTAAACCGCTTTGTTAGTGTTTTTATTGTCAAAATGTATCACAATCCAATGCATTTGACTAATTATAAGAGTTAGAGATGGATACAGAGTGTTTAGACAACACTTATACCCATTTTCTCCCAAAAGAGGCTAAAACCAACAAAAACATTGCTTAGAAGTAGTAAAAAGCTTTGGTAGTGTTTCTATTGTCAAAATGTATCACAATCCAATGTATTTGACTAATTATAAGAGTTAGAGATGGATACGGAGTGTTTAGACAACACTTATACCCATTTTCTCCCAAAACGGCTAAAACCAACAAAAACATTGGTTAGAAGTAGTAAACCGTTTTGTTTGTGTTTCTATTGTCAAAATGGTCACAATCCAATGTATTTTACTAATTATAAGAGTTAGAGATAGATACGGAGTGTTTAGACAACACTTATACCCATTTTCTCCCAAAAGAGGCTACAACCAACAAAAACATTGCTTAGAAGTAGTAAACCGCTTTGTTAGTGTTTCTATTGTCAAAATGTATCACAATCCAATGCATTTGACTATTTATAAGAGTTAGAGATGGATACGGAGTGTTTGGACAACACATATACCCATTTTCTCCTAAAAGAGGCGAAAACCAAAAACAAATTCTTTAGAAGAAGTAAATAGCTTTGTTACAGTTTCTATGGTCAAAATGGTCACAATCCAATGTATTTGACTAATTATAAGAGTTAGAGATGGATACGGAGTGTTAAGACAACACTTATACCCATTTTCTCCCAAAAGAGGCTAAAACCAACAAAAACATTGCTTAGAAGTAGTAAAAAGCTTTGTTAGTCTTTCTATTGTCAAAATGTATCACAATCCAATGCATTTGACTAATTATAAGAGTTAGAGATGGATACGGAGTGTTTGGACAACACTTATACCCATTTTCTCCCAAAAGAGGCTAAAACCAACAAAAACATTGCTTAGAAGTAGTAAACCGCTTTGTTAGTGTTTCTATCGTCAAAATGTATCACAATCCAATGCATTTGACTAATTATAAGAGGTAGAGATGGATACAGAGTGTTTAGACAACACTTATACCCATTTTCTCCCAAAAGAGGCGAAAACCAACAAAAACATTGCTTAGAAGTAGTAAACCGCTTTGTTAGTGTTTCTATGGTAACAATGTATCACAATCCAATGCATTTGACTAATTTTAAGAGTTAGAGATGGATACGGAGTGTTTAGACAACACTTATACCCATTTTCTCCCAAAAGAGGCTAAAACCAACAAAAACATTGCCTAGAAGTAGTAAACCGCTTTGTTAGTATTTATATTGTCAAAATGTATCACAATCCAATGCATTTGACTAATTATAAGAGTTAGAGATGGATACGGAGTGTTTAGACAACACTTATACCCATTTTCTCCCAAAAGAGACTAAAACCAACAAAAACATTGCTTAGAAGTAGTAAAAAGCTTTGTTAGTCTTTCTATTGTCAAAATGTATCACAATCCAATGCATTTGACTAATTATAAGAGTTAGAGATGGATACGGAGTGTTTGGACAACACTTATACCCATTTTCTCCCAAAAGAGGCTAAAACCAACAAAAACATTGCTTAGAAGTAGTAAACCGCTTTGTTAGTGTTTCTATCGTCAAAATGTATCACAATCCAATGCATTTGACTAATTATAAGAGTTAGAGATGGATACGGAGTGTTTAGACAACACTTATACCCATTTTCTCCCAAAAGAGGCGAAAACCAACAAAAACATTGCTTAGAAGTAGTAAACCGCTTTGTTAGTGTTTCTATTGTCAAAATGTATCACAATCCAATGCATTTGACTAATTATAAGAGTTAGAGATGGATACGGAGTGTTTAGACAACACTTATACCCATTTTCTCCCAAAAGAGGTGAAAACCAACAACAAATTCCTTAGAAGAAGTAAATAGCTTTGTTAGTGTTTCTATGGTCAAAATGTGTCACAATCCAATGCGTTTAACTAATTATGAGAGTTAGAGATGGATTAGGAGTGTTTAGACAACACTTATCCCCATTTTCTCCCAAAAGAGGCTAAAACCAACAAAAACATTGCTTAGAAGTAGTAAACCGCTTTGTTAGTGTTTCTATTGTCAAAATGTATCACAATCCAATGCATTTGACTAATTATAAGAGTTAGAGATGGATACAGAGTGTTTAGACAACACTTATACCCATTTTCTCCCAAAAGAGGCTAAAACCAACAAAAACATTGCTTAGAAGTAGTAAAAAGCTTTGTTAGTGTTTCTACTGTCAAAATGTATCACAATCCAATGTATTTGACTAATTATAAGAGTTAGAGATGGATACGGAGTGTTTAGACAAAACTTATACCCATTTTCTTCCAAAAGAGGCTAAAACCAACAAAAACATTGCTTAGAAGTAGTAAACCGCTTTGTTTGTGTTTCTATTGTCAAAATGGTCACAATCCAATGTATTTTACTAATTATAAGAGTTAGAGATGGATACGGAGTGTTTAGACAACACTTATACCCATTTTCTCCCAAAAGAGGCTACAACCAACAAAAACATTGCTTAGAAGTAGTAAACCGCTTTGTTAGTGTTTCTATTGTCAAAATGTATCACAATCCAATGCATTTGACTAATTTTAAGAGTAAGAGATGGATACGGAGTGTTTAGACAACACTTATACCCATTTTCTCCCAAAAGAGGCTACAACCAACAAAAACATTGCTTAGAAGTAGTAAACCGCTTTGTTAGTGTTTCTATTGTCAAAATGTATCACAATCCAATGCATTTGACTATTTATAAGAGTTAGAGATGGATACGGAGTGTTTGGACAACACATATACCCATTTTCTCCTAAAAGAGGCGAAAACCAAAAACAAATTCTTTAGAAGAAGTAAATAGCTTTGTTACTGTTTCTATGGTCAAAATGGTCACAATCCAATGTATTTGACTAATTATAAGAGTTAGAGATGGATACGGAGTGTTTAGACAACACTTATACCCATTTTCTCCCAAAAGAGGCTAAAACCAACAAAAATATTGCTTAGAAGTAGTAAAAAGCTTTGTTAGTCTTTCTATTGTCAAAATGTATCACAATCCAATGCATTTGACTAATTTTAAGAGTTAGAGATGGATACGGAGTGTTTAGACAACACTTATACCCATTTTCTCCCAAAAGAGGCTAAAACCAACAAAAATATTGCTTAGAAGTAGTAAAAAGCTTTGTTAGTCTTTCTATTGTCAAAATGTATCACAATCCAATGCATTTGACTAATTTTAAGAGTTAGAGATGGATACAGAGTGTTTAGACAACACTTATACCCATTTTCTCCCAAAAGAGGCTAAAACCAACAAAAACATTGCTTAGAAGTAGTAAACCGCTTTGTTAGTGTTTCTATGGTGAAAATGTATAACAATCCAATGCATTTGACTAATTTTAAGAGTTAGAGATGGATACGGAGTGTTTAGACAACACTTATACCCATTTTCTCCCAAAAGATGCTAAAACCAACAAAAACATTGCTTAGAAGTAGTAAACCGCTTTGTAAGTGTTTCTATGGTAAAAATGTATCACAATCCAATGCATTTGACTAATTTTAAGAGCTAGAGATGGATACGGAGTGTTTAGACAACACTTATACCCATTTTTCCCAAAAGAGGCTAAAACCAACAAAAACATTGCTTAGAAGTAGTAAACCGCTTTGTTAGTGTTTCTATTGTCAAAATGTATCACAATCCAATGCATTTGACTAATTATAAGAGTTAGAGATGGATACGGAGTGTTTAGACAACACTTATACCCATTTTCTCCCAAAAGAGGCTAAAACCAACAAAAACATTGCTTAGAAGTAGTAAACCGCTTTGTTAGTGTTTCTATTGTCAAAATGTATCACAATCCAATGCATTTGACTAATTATAAGAGTTAGAGATGGATACGGAGTGTTTAGACAACACTTATACCCATTTTCTCCCAAAAGAGGTGAAAACCAACAACAAATTCCTTAGAAGAAGTAAATAGCTTTGTTAGTGTTTCTATGGTCAAAATGTGTCACAATCCAATGCGTTTAACTAATTATGAGAGTTAGAGATGGATTAGGAGTGTTTAGACAACACTTATCCCCATTTTCTCCCAAAAGAGGCTAAAACCAACAAAAACATTGCTTAGAAGTAGTAAACCGCTTTGTTAGTGTTTCTATTGTCAAAATGTATCACAATCCAATGCATTTGACTAATTATAAGAGTTAGAGATGGATACAGAGTGTTTAGACAACACTTATACCCATTTTCTCCCAAAAGAGGCTAAAACCAACAAAAACATTGCTTAGAAGTAGTAAAAAGCTTTGTTAGTGTTTCTACTGTCAAAATGTATCACAATCCAATGTATTTGACTAATTATAAGAGTTAGAGATGGATACGGAGTGTTTAGACAAAACTTATACCCATTTTCTTCCAAAAGAGGCTAAAACCAACAAAAACATTGCTTAGAAGTAGTAAACCGCTTTGTTTGTGTTTCTATTGTCAAAATGGTCACAATCCAATGTATTTTACTAATTATAAGAGTTAGAGATGGATACGGAGTGTTTAGACAACACTTATACCCATTTTCTCCCAAAAGAGGCTACAACCAACAAAAACATTGCTTAGAAGTAGTAAACCGCTTTGTTAGTGTTTCTATTGTCAAAATGTATCACAATCCAATGCATTTGACTAATTTTAAGAGTTAGAGATGGATACGGAGTGTTTAGACAACACTTATACCCATTTTCTCCCAAAAGAGGCTACAACCAACAAAAACATTGCTTAGAAGTAGTAAACCGCTTTGTTAGTGTTTCTATTGTCAAAATGTATCACAATCCAATGCATTTGACTATTTATAAGAGTTAGAGATGGATACGGAGTGTTTGGACAACACATATACCCATTTTCTCCTAAAAGAGGCGAAAACCAAAAACAAATTCTTTAGAAGAAGTAAATAGCTTTGTTACTGTTTCTATGGTCAAAATGGTCACAATCCAATGTATTTGACTAATTATAAGAGTTAGAGATGGATACGGAGTGTTTAGACAACACTTATACCCATTTTCTCCCAAAAGAGGCTAAAACCAACAAAAACATTGCTTAGAAGTAGTAAAAAGCTTTGTTAGTCTTTCTATTGTCAAAATGTATCACAATCCAATGCATTTGACTAATTTTAAGAGTTAGAGATGGATACGGAGTGTTTAGACAACACTTATACCCATTTTCTCCCAAAAGAGGCTAAAACCAACAAAAACATTGCTTAGAAGTAGTAAAAAGCTTTGTTAGTCTTTCTATTGTCAAAATGTATCACAATCCAATGCATTTGACTAATTTTAAGAGTTAGAGATGGATACAGAGTGTTTAGACAACACTTATACCCATTTTCTCCCAAAAGAGGCTAAAACCAACAAAAACATTGCTTAGAAGTAGTAAACCGCTTTGTTAGTGTTTCTATGGTGAAAATGTATAACAATCCAATGCATTTGACTAATTTTAAGAGTTAGAGATGGATACGGAGTGTTTAGACAACACTTATACCCATTTTCTCCCAAAAGATGCTAAAACCAACAAAAACATTGCTTAGAAGTAGTAAACCGCTTTGTTAGTGTTTCTATGGTAAAAATGTATCACAATCCAATGCATTTGACTAATTTTAAGAGCTAGAGATGGATACGGAGTGTTTAGACAACACTTATACCCATTTTCTCCCAAAAGAGGCTAAAACCAACAAAAACATTGCTTAGAAGTAGTAAACCGCTTTGTTAGTGTTTCTATTGTCAAAATGTATCACAATCCAATGCATTTGACTAATTATAAGAATTAGAGATGGATACGGAGTGTTTGGACAACACTTATACCCATTTTCTCCCAAAAGAGGCGAAAACCAACAACAAATTCCTTAGAAGAAGAAAATAGCTTTGTTAGTGTTTCTATGGTCAAAATGTGTCACAATCCAATGCGTTTAACTAATTATGAGAGTTAGAGATGGATTAGGAGTGTTTAGACAACACTTATACCCATTTTCTCCCAAAAGAGGCTAAAACCAACAAAAACATTGCTTAGAAGTAGTAAACCGCTTTGTTAGTGTTTCTATTGTCAAAATGTATCACAATCCAATGCATTTGACTAATTATAAGAGTTAGAGATGGATACAGAGTGTTTAGACAACACTTATACCCATTTTCTCCCAAAAAAGGCTAAAACCAACAAAAACATTGCTTAGAAGTAGTAAAAAGCCTTGTTAGTGTTTCTATTGTCAAAATGTATCACAATCCAATGCATTTGACTAATTATAAGAGTTAGAGATGGATACAGAGTGTTTAGACAACACTTATACCCATTTTCTCCCAAAAGAGGCTAAAACCAACAAAAACATTGCTTAGAAGTAGTAAACCGCTTTGTTAGTGTTTCTATGGTGAAAATGTATAACAATCCAATGCATTTGACTAATTTTAAGAGTTAGAGATGGATACGGAGTGTTTAGACAACACTTATACCCATTTTCTCCCAAAAGATGCTAAAACCAACAAAAACATTGCTTAGAAGTAGTAAACCGCTTTGTTAGTGTTTCTATGGTAAAAATGTATCACAATCCAATGCATTTGACTAATTTTAAGAGCTAGAGATGGATACGGAGTGTTTAGACAACACTTATACCCATTTTCTCCCAAAAGAGGCTAAAACCAACAAAAACATTGCTTAGAAGTAGTAAACCGCTTTGTTAGTGTTTCTATTGTCAAAATGTATCACAATCCAATGCATTTGACTAATTATAAGAGTTAGAGATGGATACGGAGTGTTTAGACAACACTTATACCCATTTTCTCCCAAAAGAGGCGAAAACCAACAACAAATTCCTTAGAAGAAGTAAAATAGCTTTGTTAGTGTTTCTATGGTCAAAATGTGTCACAATCCAATGCGTTTAACTAATTATGAGAGTTAGAGATGGATTAGGAGTGTTTAGACAACACTTATCCCCATTTTCTCCCAAAAGAGGCTAAAACCAACAAAAACATTGCTTAGAAGTAGTAAACCGCTTTGTTAGTGTTTCTATTGTCAAAATGTATCACAATCCAATGCATTTGACTAATTATAAGAGTTAGAGATGGATACAGAGTGTTTAGACAACACTTATACCCATTTTCTCCCAAAAGAGGCTAAAACCAACAAAAACATTGCTTAGAAGTAGTAAAAAGCTTTGTTAGTGTTTCTATTGTCAAAATGTATCACAATCCAATGTATTTGACTAATTATAAGAGTTAGAGATGGATACGGAGTGTTTAGACAACACTTATACCCATTTTCTCCCAAAAGAGGCTAAAACCAACAAAAACATTGCTTAGAAGTAGTAAACCGCTTTGTTTGTGTTTCTATTGTCAAAATGGTCACAATCCAATGTATTTTACTAATTATAAGAGTTAGAGATGGATACGGAGTGTTTAGACAACACTTATACCCATTTTCTCCCAAAAGAGGCTACAACCAACAAAAACATTGCTTAGAAGTAGTAAACCGCTTTGTTAGTGTTTCTATTGTCAAAATGTATCACAATCCAATGCATTTGACTAATTTTAAGAGTTAGAGATGGATACGGAGTGTTTAGACAACACTTATACCCATTTTCTCCCAAAAGAGGCTAAAACCAACAAAAACATTGCTTAGAAGTAGTAAACCGCTTTGTTAGTGTTTCTATTGTCAAAATGTATCACAATCCAATGCATTTGACTATTTATAAGAGTTAGAGATGGATACGGAGTGTTTGGACAACACATATACCCATTTTCTCCTAAAAGAGGCGAAAACCAAAAACAAATTCTTTAGAAGAAGTAAATAGCTTTGTTACTGTTTCTATGGTCAAAATGGTCACAATCCAATGTATTTGACTAATTATAAGAGTTAGAGATGGATACGGAGTGTTTAGACAACACTTATACCCATTTTCTCCCAAAAGAGGCTAAAACCAACAAAAAATTGCTTAGAAGTAGTAAAAAGCTTTGTTAGTCTTTCTATTGTCAAAATGTATCACAATCCAATGCATTTGACTAATTTATAAGAGTTAGAGAATGGGATACGGAGTGTTTGGACAACACTTTATACCCATTTTCTCCCAAAAGA
>CM022180.2:13263555-13275570 GCA_011420285.2 Erysimum cheiranthoides
GTTGTCTAACACCTCCGTATCCATCCTCTCACTCTTATAATTAGTAAAATACATTGGATGTTTACATTTTGACAATAGAACACAAACAAAGCGTGGTTTACTACTTCTAAGCAATGTTTTTTTGTTGGTTTTAGCCTCTTTTGGGAGAAAAATGGGTATAATTGTTGTCTAAACACTCTGTATCCATCTCTAACTCTTATAATTAGTCAAATGCATTGGATTGTGATACATTTTGACAATAGAAACACTAACAAAGCGGTTACTACTTCTAAGCAATGTTTTTGTTGGTTTTAGCCTCTTTTGGGAGAAAATGGGTATAAGTGTTGTCTAAACACTCCGTATCCATCTCTAACTCTTATAATTAGTCAAATACATTGGATTGTGACCATTTTGACCATAGAAACAGTAACAAAGCTATTTACTTCTTCTAAAGAATTTGTTTTTGGTTTTCGCCTCTTTTAGGAGAAAATGGGTATATGTGTTGTCCAAACACTCCGTATCCATCTCTAACTCTATAATAGTCAAATGCATTGGATTGTGATACATTTTGACAATAGAAACACTAACAAAGCGGTTTACTACTTCTAAGCAATGTTTTTGTTGGTTGTAGCCTCTTTTGGGAGAAAATGGGTATAAGTGTTGTCTAAACACTCCGTATCCATCTCTAACTCTTATAATTAGTAAAATACATTGGATTGCTACCATTTTGACAATAGAAACACAAACAAAGCGTTTTACTACTTCTAAGCAATGTTTTTGTTGGTTTTAGCCTCTTTTGGGAGAAAATGGGTATAAGTGTTGTCTAAACACTCTGTATCCATCTCTAACTCTTTTAATTAGTCAAATGCATTGGATTGTGATACATTTTGACAAGAGAAACACTAACAAAGCGGTTTACTACTTCTAAGCAATGTTTTTTGTTGGTTTTAGCCTCTTTTGGGAGAAAATGGGTATAAGTGTTGTCTAAACACTCCTAATCCATCTCTAAGTCTTATAATTAGTTAAACGCATTGGATTGTGACACATTTTGACCATAGAAACACTAACAAAGCTATTTTCTTCTTCTAAGGAATTTGTTGTTGGTTTTCGCCTCTTTTGGGAGAAAATGGGTATAAGTGTTGTCCAAACACTCCGTATCCATCTCTAATTCTTATAATTAGTCAAATGCATTGGATTGTGATACATTTTGACAATAGAAACACTAACAAAGCGGTTTACTACTTCTAAGCAATGTTTTTGTTGGTTTTAGCCTCTTTTGGGAGAAAATGGGTATAAGTGTTGTCTAAAACACTCGTATCCATCTCTAGCTCTTAAAATTAGTCAAATGCATTGGATTGTGATACATTTTTACCATAGAAACACTAACAAAGCGGTTTACTACTTCTAAGCAATGTTTTTGTTGGTTTTAGCATCTTTTGGGAGAAAATGGGTATAAGTGTTGTCTAAACACTCCGTATCCATCTCTAACTCTTAAAATTAGTCAAATGCATTGGATTGTGATACATTTTGACAATAGAAACACTAACAAAGCGGTTTACTACTTCTAAGCAATGTTTTTGTTGGTTGTAGCCTCTTTTGGGAGAAAATGGGTATAAGTGTTGTCTAAACACTCCGTATCCATCTCTAACTCTTATAATTAGTAAAATACATTGGATTGTGACCATTTTGACAATAGAAACACAAACAAAGCGGTTTACTACTTCTAAGCAATGTTTTTGTTGGTTTTAGCCTCTTTTGGGAGAAAATGGGTATAAGTGTTGTCTAAACACTCCGTATCCATCTCTAACTCTTATAATTAGTCAAATACATTGGAGTGTGATACATTTTGACAATAGAAACACTAACAAAGCTTTTTACTACTTCTAAGCAATGTTTTTGTTGGTTTTAGCCTCTTTTGGGAGAAAATGGGTATAAGTGTTGTCTAAACACTCTGTATCCATCTCTAACTCTTATAATTAGTCAAATGCATTGGATTGTGATACATTTTGACAATAGAAACACTAACAAAGCGGTTTACTACTTCTAAGCAATGTTTTTGTTGGTTTTAGCCTCTTTTGGGAGAAAATGGGTATAAGTGTTGTCTAATCACTCCGTATCCATCTCTAACTCTTATAATTAGTCAAATACATTGGATTGTGACCATTTTGACCATAGAAACAGTAACAAAGCTATTTACTTCTTCTAAAGAATTTGTTTTTGGTTTTCGCCTCTTTTAGGAGAAAATGGGTATATGTGTTGTCCAAACACTCCGTATCCATCTCTAACTCTTATAAATAGTCAAATGCATTGGATTGTGATACATTTTGACAATAGAAACACTAACAAAGCGGTTTACTACTTCTAAGCAATGTTTTTGTTGGTTGTAGCCTCTTTTGGGAGAAAATGGGTATAAGTGTTGTCTAAACACTCCGTATCCATCTCTAACTCTTATAATTAGTAAAATACATTGGATTGTTACCATTTTGACAATAGAAACACAAACAAAGCGGTTTACTACTTCTAAGCAATGTTTTTGTTGGTTTTAGCCTCTTTTGGGAGAAAATGGGTATAAGTGTTGTCTAAACACTCCGTATCCATCTCTAACTCTTATAATTAGTAAAATACATTGGATTGTTACCATTTTGACAATAGAAACACAAACAAAGCGGTTTACTACTTCTAAGCAATGTTTTTGTTGGTTTTAGCCTCTTTTGGGAGAAAATGGGTATAAGTGTTGTCTAAACACTCTGTATCCATCTCTAACTCTTATAATTAGTCAAATGCATTGGATTGTGATACATTTTGACAATAGAAACACTAACAAAGCGGTTTACTACTTCTAAGCAATGTTTTTGTTGGTTTTAGCCTCTTTTGGGAGAAAATGGGTATAAGTGTTGTCTAAACACTCCGTATCCATCTCTAACTCTTATAATTAGTCAAATACATTGGATTGTGACCATTTTGACCATAGAAACAGTAACAAAGCTATTTACTTCTTCTAAAGAATTTGTTTTTGGTTTTCGCCTCTTTTAGGAGAAAATGGGTATATGTGTTGTCCAAACACTCCGTATCCATCTCTAACTCTTATAAATAGTCAAATGCATTGGATTGTGATACATTTTGACAATAGAAACACTAACAAAGCGGTTTACTACTTCTAAGCAATGTTTTTGTTGGTTTTAGCCTCTTTTGGGAGAAAATGGGTATAAGTGTTGTCTAAACACTCCGTATCCATCTCTAGCTCTTAAAATTAGTCAAATGCATTGGATTGTGATACATTTTTACCATAGAAACACTAACAAAGCGGTTTACTACTTCTAAGCAATGTTTTTGTTGGTTTTAGCATCTTTTGGGAGAAAATGGGTATAAGTGTTGTCTAAACACTCCGTATCCATCTCTAACTCTTAAAATTAGTCAAATGCATTGGATTGTGATACATTTTGACAATAGAAACACTAACAAAGCGGTTTACTACTTCTAAGCAATGTTTTTGTTGGTTGTAGCCTCTTTTGGGAGAAAATGGGTATAAGTGTTGTCTAAACACTCCGTATCCATCTCTAACTCTTATAATTAGTAAAATACATTGGATTGTGACCATTTTGACAATAGAAACACAAACAAAGCGGTTTACTACTTCTAAGCAATGTTTTTGTTGGTTTTAGCCTCTTTTGGGAGAAAATGGGTATAAGTGTTGTCTAAACACTCCGTATCCATCTCTAACTCTTATAATTAGTCAAATACATTGGATTGTGATACATTTTGACAATAGAAACACTAACAAAGCTTTTTACTACTTCTAAGCAATGTTTTTGTTGGTTTTAGCCTCTTTTGGGAGAAAATGGGTATAAGTGTTGTCTAAACACTCTGTATCCATCTCTAACTCTTATAATTAGTCAAATGCATTGGATTGTGATACATTTTAACAATAGAAACACTAACAAAGCGTTTTACTACTTCTAAGCAATGTTTTTGTTGGTTTTAGCCTCTTTTGGGAGAAAATGGGTATAAGTGTTGTCTAAACACTCTGTATCCATCTCTAACTCTTATAATTAGTCAAATGCATTGGATTGTGATACATTTTGACAATAGAAACACTAACAAAGCGGTTTACTACTTCTAAGCAATGTTTTTGTTGGTTTTAGCCTCTTTTGGGAGAAAATGGGGATAAGTGTTGTCTAAACACTCCGTATCCATCTCTAACTCTTAAAATTAGTCAAATGCATTGGATTGTGATACATTTTGACAATAGAAACACTAACAAAGCGGTTTACTACTTCTAAGCAATGTTTTTGTTGGTTGTAGCCTCTTTTGGGAGAAAATGGATATAAGTGTTGTCTAAACACTCCGTATCCATCTCTAACTCTTATAATTAGTCAAATACATTGGATTGTGACCATTTTGACAATAGAAACACAAACAAAGCGGTTTACTACTTCTAAGCAATGTTTTTGTTGGTTTTAGCCTCTTTTGGGAGAAAATGGGTATAAGTGTTGTCTAAACACTCCGTATCCATCTCTAACTCTTATAATTAGTAAAATACATTGGATTGTGACCATTTTGACAATAGAAACACAAACAAAGCGGTTTACTACTTCTAAGCAATGTTTTTGTTGGTTTTAGCCTCTTTTGGGAGAAAATGGGTATAAGTGTTGTCTAAACACTCCGTATCCATCTTTAACTCTTATAATTAGTCAAATACATTGGATTGTGATACATTTTGACAATAGAAACACTAACAAAGCTTTTTACTACTTCTAAGCAATGTTTTTGTTGGTTTTAGCCTCTTTTGGGAGAAAATGGGTATAAGTGTTGTCTAAACACTCTGTATCCATCTCTAACTCTTATAATTAGTCAAATGCATTGGATTGTGATACATTTTGACAATAGAAACACTAACAAAGCTTTTTACTACTTCTAAGCAATGTTTTTGTTGGTTTTAGCCTTTTTTGGGAGAAAATGGGTATAAGTGTTGTCTAAACACTCTGTATCCATCTCTAACTCTTATAATTAGTCAAACGCATTGGATTGTGACACATTTTGACCATAGAAACACTAACAAAGCTATTTTCTTCTTCTAAGGAATTTGTTGTTGGTTTTCGCCTCTTTTGGGAGAAAATGGGTATAAGTGTTGTCCAAACACTCCGTATCCATCTCTAATTCTTATAATTAGTCAAATTCATTGGATTGTGATACATTTTGACAATAGAAACACTAACAAAGCGGTTTACTACTTCTAAGCAATGTTTTTGTTGGTTTTAGCCTCTTTTGGGAGAAAATGGGTATAAGTGTTGTCTAAACACTCCGTATCCATCTCTAGCTCTTAAAATTAGTCAAATGCATTGGATTGTGATACATTTTTCCCATAGAAATACTAACAATGCGGTTTACTACTTCTAAGCAATGTTTTTGTTGGTTTTAGCATCTTTTGGGAGAAAATGGGTATAAGTGTTGTCTAAACACTCCGTATCCATCTCTAACTCTTAAAATTAGTCAAATGCATTGGATTGTGATACATTTTGACAATAGAAACACTAACAAAACGGTTTACTACTTCTAAGCAATGTTTTTGTTGGTTGTAGCCTCTTTTGGGAGAAAATGGGTATAAGTGTTGTCTAAACACTCCGTATCCATCTCTAACTCTTATAACTAGTAAAATACATTGGATTGTGACCATTTTGACAATAGAAACACAAACAAAGCAGTTTACTACTTCTAAGCAATGTTTTTGTTGGTTTTAACCTCTTTTGGGAGAAAATGGGTATAAGTGTTATCTAAACACTCCGTATCCATCTCTAACTCTTATAATTAGTCAAATACATTGGATTGTGATACATTTTGACAATAGAAACACTAACAAAGCTTTTTACTACTTCTAAGCAATGTTTTTGTTGGTTTTAGCCTCTTTTGGGAGAAAATGGGTATAAGTGTTGTCTAAACACTCTGTATCCATCTCTAACTCTTATAATTAGTCAAATGCATTGGATTGTGATACATTTTGACAATAGAAACACTAACAAAGCGGTTTACTACTTCTAAGCAATGTTTTTGTTGGTTTTAGCCTCTTTTGGGAGAAAATGGGTATAAGTGTTGTCTAAACACTCCGTATCCATCTCTAACTCTTATAATTAGTCAAATACATTGGATTGTGACCATTTTGACCATAGAAACAGTAACAAAGCTATTTACTTCTTCTAAAGAATTTGTTTTTGGTTTTCGCCTCTTTTAGGAGAAAATGGGTATATGTGTTGTCCAAACACTCCGTATCCATCTCTAACTCTTATAAATAGTCAAACGCATAGGATTGTGATACATTTTGACAATAGAAACACTAACAAAGCGGTTTACTACTTCTAAGCAATGTTTTTGTTGGTTTTAGCCTCTTTTGGGAGAAAATGGGTATAAGTGTTGTCTAAACACTCCGTATCCATCTCTAGCTCTTAAAATTAGTCAAATGCATTGGATTGTGATACATTTTTACCATAGAAACACTAACAAAGCGGTTTACTACTTCTAAGCAATGTTTTTGTTGGTTTTAGCATCTTTTAGGAGAAAATGGGTATAAGTGTTGTCTAAACACTCCGTATCCATCTCTAACTCTTAAAATTAGTCAAATGCATTGGATTGTGATACATTTTGACAATAGAAACACTAACAAAGCGGTTTACTACTTCTAAGCAATGTTTTTGTTGGTTGTAGCCTCTTTTGGGAGAAAATGGGTATAAGTGTTATCTAAACACTCCGTATCCATCTCTAACTCTTATAATTAGTAAAATACATTGGATTGTGATACATTTTGACAATAGAAACACTAACAAAGCTTTTTACTACTTCTAAGCAATGTTTTTGTTGGTTTTAGCCTCTTTTGGGAGAAAATGGGTATAAGTGTTGTCTAAACACTCTGTATCCATCTCTAACTCTTATAATTAGTCAAATGCATTGGATTGTGATACATTTTGACAATAGAAACACTAACAAAGCTTTTTACTACTTCTAAGCAATGTTTTTGTTGGTTTTAGCCTTTTTTGGGAGAAAATGGGTATAAGTGTTGTCTAAACACTCCGTATCCATCTCTAACTCTTATAATTAGTCAAATGCATTGGATTGTGATACATTTTGACAATAGAAACACTAACAAAGCGGTTTACTACTTCTAAGCAATGTTTTTGTTGGTTTTAGCCTCTTTTGGGAGAAAATGGGTATAAGTGTTGTCTAAACACTCCGTATCCATCTCTAACTCTTAAAATTAGTCAAATGCATTGGATTGTGATACATTTTTACCATAGAAACACTAACAAAGCGGTTTACTACTTCTAAGCAATGTTTTTGTTGGTTTTCGCCTCTTTTGGGAGAAAATGGGTATAAGTGTTGTCTAAACACTCCGTATCCATCTCTACCTCTTATAATTAGTCAAATGCATTGGATTGTGATACATGATGGGGCTCGATGTGAGCCTCACTGGGTTTCACCTAAAAACGAATCTAGGCTTTTAACCTTAGGTGAAGACAATTGATTGGGTTGCAAGTGCACAACCTATCGCTTGTAGTACTTAAGGGTCGATCCCACATAGACTATGATTGCACGACGAATTCCTAAGGAAAAGGATAGGCTAAGACTAAATAAAAAGGGATTTTGTTGTTTCCTAAGTGTCACTCTTAGGGCTATCCTAATTCTAAGCTAAACTAACTAAACTAAACTAGGAAGAAAGCTAACTAAAACCTAAGGACTACTAACTAGACAAGCTATAACTAAACTAGCTAAACTAAAGAATTCTAAAGAACTGAATACTATGACTAAACGGGTTTAACTATCAATATTAAAGGCGTTGGGCTCTTAGGGGAACATCTCCAGGGTCTCACACTCTCAGGGTTTGCTAGGTATTGAGCTATTATTATTTGGTTTATTTGACTCACTAACTCGAACACTAAATTGAACCCTCCTACGTTCGCTTACAGGTTCCTAAACTCCATAGACCCGACGGTGTCCTGGTCACTCTTTTGGTAAAGGCATGAAGTCAGCTTAAAGCTTAAGTTCGATATGTCCTAGAAGTCTACACTACCCCCTGTGCCTTAGTACACACAGAGACTAGCTCGTTCAGTCTTCCTAGTGGGGTCCAATAACTCCTAAAGGTTTTGCCAAATAAAAGCTACCTATGATATCGCTTGTCCACGGATGGCCTATCCGTTTCAATACGCGGTTAATATAAACTAGAAGATAGAGTCGCGGAATAAACCTTGTGGATCTAGAGATCCAGATCTAATAACCTAAGCAAACAACGAAAACATGAGATCCCCTTCGAATCACCCCATCAAACCCAACAGGGTGACTACTCGCTCATGGCGAGTTGAAACATCAAAACAATAAAGATAATAAGCAGATTTATAAAACTAATACTAAATAAATAAAAGCAAAGAAGGTTCAGATCTGATCTCAAAACAACAAGTGTAAAGAAACTAGATCTTCTCCTAAACAACGAAGTAAAAGCGAAAGAAACTAAAAGACAAAGAGAATAGGAAACGATGCTTGAAGAGACGTCCAAGGAGGCTCCTCAAGACTTCAGATCTTCTTCTCTAGGGCTGCTGCTCGTGAATAGAATGAGGCACACGAAATTAGCATCTCGAAACCCTAAGGTTAAGACTTGTATTTATAGGCTCACGGCATCGGCGAATTAGGGTTAGGGTTTTCGTCGGTCAAAACACGGTGTCTTGGACCAAACGAATTGGGCTTCTTATGTTGCACTCCAGGGCCTTTAATGAGACTAAAACGTGTGTCTTCGCCGCATGGTCGGGCTCCCTTCGTGCGTTGGTTGGGTACTTGGCCGCATGGTCATCTCGTGGCCGCGCAGCTGGACAGGTCGGTCTTCAAACGATCATAACTTCTGATTGACAACTTGCATTTGGTCGATTCCACTTCGAGGCGAATCTTGACTCCTTAAGCTTTCCAATGACACCAAAATCTCCCAATTTGGTTCACGGGAACATCTTCAACGAATGCCAAACTTCTGACGGTCTGAAACTGTCCTGCAAGTCCTTTTTATCCTTTTTCAGCTCCTTTTCCCTAAAACCTGTAAAAACTCTTTGTTCTTGCAAATACTAAGTTATTGGCCTTAATACATCAGAAATGTATTAAAACCTTATCAAACACTATTGAAAACCATAGCTAAAATGGGCGAAAAACCGATGTTATCAACTCCCCCAGACTTAGACTTTGCTTGTCCTCAAGCAAACAAGAAAGTAAAGCCATGGAAAAGAGGTTTGAAAACGCGGGAACTAACTTACCTTCCGGGTTATCCTCTCTGCACTCCTCACTGCTCTGATGTCCGGGACTTCCATTCGTTAGTTTCCATGAGAGTCAACAACTCTCCTTAATCAATCCCATAGTTTTCTGGCGTCTCCAGACTCTCCATTGTCATCTCTTTACATAAATTAAGCATAAACAAAATGGTGAGATCTTACCAAGGAAAAATCGATTGGAGGCATGTAGACTCTTCCCCAAGCCGAGACTTTCTCCGTACGTTCTCCCTCTTCTTCTTTTCTCACTTCCAAGGGATCGATTTCTCCCTACTTTTCTAGGGTATCATTTTATTTTTTCTATCGACCCCTTGCTCTTTATTTGGGACAGGCTTCCATGAGGTCCGAAGTATGCATGGTGGTTTCCACATCATCCCTCGGTTCACTTCTTTTTGACCTATATCCTCTTTCTCTCTTTTTTTTTTATAGAATAGACTTCCGTGACGTCCAAAGTATGCATGGTGGTAGCCACATCATCCCTTGGTTCACTTCCGTCGTCTTCTCTTTTCTGTTTTTTTTTTTTTTTTTTTTTTTATTTTTAGAGTATTGAAGGGAAGAGTGAGGGGACCATACTGATGAAGAAGTGCAATGTCTCGTAAGGCTCGACGTTGAAATCCACTCCACTATATCTCAGATTCCAAGGCTTGATAATTAAGTCCGGTTTAAGTTCTGTAGAGGTTAGAGACAACGTTAGATCATCTGGATATCCATCGAACATGGGTCTTTGGGGATTGTCGAATCAGCTCACGGCCTATCCAAACTTGGCTCCGTAGTCAAGCGTGATCAAGAGTGGAGTGTTAATCAAATCAGATAAACCGTTAGAATAAGATTGTAATTCCCTACTAAATTTGACTCAATAAAACGACTCGAAAAACAAAAATTCAATATTGATGTAAAAATGGAAAATTTCGCAAGTCAACAAGAGTAAAAGGTAAAATCATTAGTAAAGGATGAACATCCCCCCCCCAGACTTAAATCACACCGTCCTCGGTGTGAAGAAAAAAGAGAAGACGATGATAATCATAAATTTAAAGATAGAGTTAAGAACAATGTCACCGTAATAATGATGGAACGTCTTCCCCCAGACTTAAATTGTTGCCAATTCTTGTCCGGTGGAAACGGTGGAGTGATGGTGGGGCGGTGATGGATAGTGACTGTCCGTAGTTCTTTCTCCCAATGCTAGATTTCCTTTCCTTGCTTGTATATTCTTGTTACAAAACCTAAAACCATCAATAACGAATTAGAAAAACAAAAACCAAAGATAAAGTCCTAATATAAATAAATAGATAGATAGATATAGTTATGTTAATGGTATGGTCGTGGTTGTAGATCCACTCAATGTGTCCGTGGTTAAGATCATAAAGGACGAATGACATCGCTGGGACGGATGGCTGGCTTGTCGCGGGCTGGAGATCCGATCATGACGGCTTAGGACCACGGGTACGTGACCCGTGTGGTCGGTCGATCGGCCGATCGTTATTCCTGGTTTGCTCGTCCGTCTGCCGCTCGGCCGCACGCTCAGCTCCCGACCGTGCGGTCAGAGGCCTTGCTGCCGCGGGCTGGTGGCTTGGTCATGCGGCAGGGACTGGGTCGCCAAGTCTGAGAGACTCTTCCGTGTGGCGACCAAATCTTCCTGCTTACTTCCTTTCGACAAGGATAAGAGACACATCAAAGCATAAGGCATAAACAAAACCAAAAACCAAAAATCAAAAACATAACCTAATGATGGGTTGCCTCCCATCCAGCGCTTTGTTTAACGTCGTTGAGCTCGACGTTGGTGCCTTAGAGATTAGGCGGATGGAGAGCGTGTCTCCGGGTCTATCAGGTTCTCTTCCATTCCCCCAAATGGTTGATCACCTTTTTCTTTACTAGCTTCTCCGTTCTCAAGTCCTTGTAGTTGACTAGATTTGTTACGAGCTTTCATGATGTTGTAGATTGTGAGAAGATCAGGCCTATCTTCCTCTACTTCATCGCTTGGTAAAGTCTCTTCTTCTTCTGCATCATTGTCGCGTCCAGCAATGCGACATTTGAACTCGTTAAGCTTCCTATCGATCTCCCGGTACTTTTCTTTGAGAGTGGAGTCGATCTCCTTAAGCAAATCGTGGCTCCTAATACATCTCGCAAACTCGTCCGACAAGATCTTTTCCAAATCATTTATACGCATCTCAATAACTTCCCTCAAAGTTACCTCGCGTTTGATTTGTCGCTCAAGTTTCTCGATCTTGGCTGCCATCGCGTCTTCTCTATCCTGGGTTGTCTTAGTGATGGAATCGCAACGGTTGAATAACCTCCCAATTAGCTTACACACTTCAGCGTTTTCCCTACCGCCTTCAAGTATGTCATTAAGGTGCTTGCTGAGGGTTTCTTCAATCCATTCCAGTCTTCTTTCAATCACTTCGGGGTTTCCTATGTCTTGTTCTCCACAGTGTCGAACATGAGACCAGATTTCGTTGACCCTCGCACTAAGAGTCACGTTGATCTTGTCTATCTTGTCATGGACAGTCTTCTCTAGTAGCTTCTGGTAATCAGAATATCCACTCATAAGTATCTCTAGGCGGTCTTCACGCGGACTTGGTCGTGAGACAGACATTCCCCTTTCTCGAAAGATCTCGTGTGGCATCCGGATAGTCTCTTGGTACCTTCCAGAATTGCTCCGGTCATCGTTGCGGGCTCTAGGGTTAGCCGCGTACGGGTGGTACGGTCGATATTCTCCATATGGTGGCAACGAGTATCTTGGTTGTGCTTTCCG
>CM022180.2:13275595-13316653 GCA_011420285.2 Erysimum cheiranthoides
AAAATGGGTATAAGTGTTGTCCAAACACTCCGTATCATCTCTAACTCTTATAATTAGTCAAATGCATTGGATGTGATACATTTTGACAATAGAAAGACTAACAAAGCTTTTTACTACTTCTAAGCAATGTTTTTGTTGGTTTAGCCTCTTTTGGGAGAAAATGGGTATAAGTGTTGTCTAAACACTCCGTATCCATCTCTAACTCTTATAATTAGTCAAATACATTGGATTGTGACCATTTTGACCATAGAAACTGTAACAAGCTATTTACTTCTTCTCAAGAATTTGTTTTGAATTTCGCCTCTTTTAGGAGAAGAAAATGGGTATATGTGTTGTCCACACACTCCGTATCCATCTCTAACTCTTATAATAGTCAAATGCATTGGATGTGATACATTTTGACAATAGAAACACTAACAAAGCGGTTTACTACTTCTAAGCAATGTTTTTGTTGGTTTTAGCCTCTTTTGGGAGAAAATGGGTATAAGTGTTGTCTAAACACTCCGTATCCATCTCTAACTCTTATAATTAGTAAAATACATTGGATTGTGACCATTTTGACAATAGAAACACTAACAAAGCGGTTTACTACTTCTAAGCAATGTTTTTGTTGGTTGTAGCCTCTTTTGGGAGAAAATGGGTATAAGTGTTGTCTAAACACTCCGTATCCATCTCTAACTCTTATAATTAGTAAAATACATTGGATTGTGACCATTTTGACAATAGAAACACAAACAAAGCGGTTTACTACTTCTAACCAATGTTTTTGTTGGTTTTAGCCGTTTTGGGAGAAAATGGGTATAAGTGTTGTCTAAACACTCCGTATCCATCTCTAACTCTTATAATTAGTCAAATACATTGGATTGTGATACATTTTGACAATAGAAACACTAAAAAAGCTTTTTACTACTTCTAAGCAATGTTTTTGTTGGTTTTAGCCTCTTTTGGGAGAAAATGGGTATAAGTGTTGTCTAAACAGTCTGTATCCATCTCTAACTCTTATAATTAGTCAAATGCATTGGATTGTGATACATTTTGACAATAAAAACACTAACAAAGCGGTTTACTACTTCTAAGCAATGTTTTTGTTGGTTTTAGCCTCTTTTGGGAGAAAATGGGGATAAGTGTTGTCTAAACACTCCTAATCCATCTCTAACTCTCATAATTAGTTAAACGCATTGGATTATGACACATTTTGACCATAGAAACACTAACAAAGCTATTTACTTCTTCTAAGGAATTTGTTGTTGGTTTTCACCTCTTTTGGGAGAAAATGGGTATAAGTGTTGTCTAAACACTCCGTATCCATCTCTAACTCTTATAATTAGTCAAATGCATTGGATTGTGATACATTTTGACAATAGAAACACTAACAAAGCGGTTTACTACTTCTAAGCAATGTTTTTGTTGGTTTTAGCCTCTTTTGGGAGAAAATGGGTATAAGTGTTGTCTAAACACTCCGTATCCATCTCTAGCTCTTAAAATTAGTCAAATGCATTGGATTGTGATACACTTTTACCATAGAAACACTAACAAAACGGTTTACTACTTCTAAGCAATGTTTTTGTTGGTTTTAGCCTCTTTTGGGAGAAAATGGGTATAAGTGTTGTCTAAACACTCCGTATCCATCTCTAACTCTTAAAATTAGTCAAATGCATTGGATTGTGATACATTTTTACCATAGAAACACTAACAAAGCGGTTTACTACTTCTAAGCAATGTTTTTGTTGGTTTTCGCCTCTTTTGGGAGAAAATGGGTATAAGTGGTGTCTAAACACTCCGTATCCATCTCTACCTCTTATAATTAGTCAAATGCATTGGATTGTGATACATTTTGACGATAGAAACACTAACAAAGCGGTTTACTACTTCTAAGCAATGTTTTTGTTGGTTTTAGCCTCTTTTGGGAGAAAATGGGTATAAGTGTTGTCCAAACACTCCGTATCCATCTCTAACTCTTATAATTAGTCAAATGCATTGGATTGTGATACATTTTGACAATAGAAAGACTAACAAAGCTTTTTACTACTTCTAAGCAATGTTTTTGTTGGTTTTAGCCTCTTTTGGGAGAAAATGGGTATAAGTGTTGTCTAAACACTCCGTATCCATCTCTAACTCTTATAATTAGTCAAATACATTGGATTGTGACCATTTTGACCATAGAAACTGTAACAAAGCTATTTACTTCTTCTAAAGAATTTGTTTTTGAATTTCGCCTCTTTTAGGAGAAAATGGGTATATGTGTTGTCCAAACACTCCGTATCCATCTCTAACTCTTATAAATAGTCAAATGCATTGGATTGTGATACATTTTGACAATAGAAACACTAACAAAGCGGTTTACTACTTCTAAGCAATGTTTTTGTTGGTTGTAGCCTCTTTTGGGAGAAAATGGGTATAAGTGTTGTCTAAACACTCCGTATCCATCTCTAACTCTTATAATTAGTAAATACATTGGATTGTGACCATTTTGACAATAGAAACACAAACAAAGCGGTTTACTACTTCTAACCAATGTTTTTGTTGGTTTTAGCCGTTTTGGGAGAAAATGGTTATAAGTGTTGTCTAAACACTCCGTATCCATCTCTAACTCTTATAATTAGTCAAATACATTGGATTGTGATACATTTTGACAATAGAAACACTAACAAAGCTTTTTACTACTTCTAAGCAATGTTTTTGTTGGTTTTAGCCTCTTTTGGGAGAAAATGGGTATAAGTGTTGTCTAAACACTCTGTATCCATCTCTAACTCTTATAATTAGTCAAATGCATTGGATTGTGATACATTTTGACAATAAAAACACTAACAAAGCGGTTTACTACTTCTAAGCAATGTTTTGTTGGTTTTAGCCTCTTTTGGGAGAAAATGGGGATAAGTGTTGTCTAAACACTCCTAATCCATCTCTAACTCTCGTAATTAGTTAAACCATTGGATTGTGACACATTTTGACCATAGAAACACTAACAAAGCTATTTACTTCTTCTAAGGAATTTGTTGTTGGTTTTCACCTCTTTTGGGAGAAAATGGGTATAAGTGTTGTCTAAACACTCCGTATCCATCTCTAACTCTTATAATTAGTCAAATGCATTGGATTGTGATACATTTTGACAATAGAAACACTAACAAAGCGGTTTACTACTTCTAAGCAATGTTTTTGTTGGTTTTAGCCTCTTTTGGGAGAAAATGGGTATAAGTGTTGTCTAAACACTCCATATCCATCTCTAGCTCTTAAAATTAGTCAAATGCATTGGATTGTGATACATTTTTACCATAGAAACACTAACAAAGCGGTTTACTACTTCTAAGCAATGTTTTTGTTGGTTTTAGCCTCTTTTGGGAGAAAATGGGTATAAGTGTTGTCTAAACACTCCGTATCCATCTCTAACTCTTAAAATTAGTCAAATGCATTGGATTGTGATACATTTTTACCATAGAAACACTAACAAAGCGGTTTACTACTTCTAAGCAATGCTTTTGTTGGTTTTCGCCTCTTTTGGGAGAAAATGGGTATAAGTGTTGTCTAAACACTCCGTATCCATCTCTACCTCTTATAATTAGTCAAATGCATTGGATTGTGATACATTTTGACGATAGAAACACTAACAAAGCGGTTTACTACTTCTAAGCAATGTTTTTGTTGGTTTTAGCCTCTTTTGGGAGAAAATGGGTATAAGTGTTGTCCAAACACTCCGTATCCATCTCTAACTCTTATAATTAGTCAAATGCATTGGACTGTGATACATTTTGACAATAGAAAGACTAACAAAGCTTTTTACTACTTCTAAGCAATGTTTTTGTTGGTTTTAGCCTCTTTTGGGAGAAAATGGGTATAAGTGTTGTCTAAACACTCTGTATCCATCACTAACTCTTATAATTAGTCAAATACATTGGATTGTGACCATTTTGACCATAGAAACTGTAACAAAGCTATTTACTTCTTCTAAAGAATTTGTTTTTGGTTTTCGCCTCTTTTAGGAGAAAATGGGTATATGTGTTGTCCAAACACTCCGTATCCATCTCTAACTCTTATAAATAGTCAAATGCATTGGATTGTGATACATTTTGACAATAGAAACACTAACAAAGCGGTTTACTACTTCTAAGCAATGTTTTTGTTGGTTGTAGCCTCTTTTGGGAGAAAATGGGTATAAGTGTTGTCTAAACACTCCGTATCCATCTCTAACTCTTATAATTAGTAAAATACATTGGATTGTGACCATTTTGACAATAGAAACACAAACAAAGCGGTTTACTACTTCTAACCAATGTTTTTGTTGGTTTTAGCCGTTTTGGGAGAAAATGGGTATAAGTGTTGTCTAAACACTCCGTATCCATCTCTAACTCTTATAATTAGTCAAATACATTGGATTGTGATACATTTTGACAATAGAAACACTAAAAAGCTTTTTACTACTTCTAAGCAATGTTTTTGTTGGTTTTAGCCTCTTTTGGGAGAAAATGGGTATAAGTGTTGTCTAAACACTCTGTATCCATCTCTAACTCTTATAATTAGTCAAATGCATTGGATTGTGATACATTTTGACAATAAAAACACTAACAAAGCGGTTTACTACTTCTAAGCAATGTTTTTGTTGGTTTTAGCCTCTTTTGGGAGAAAATGGGGATAAGTGTTGTCTAAACACTCCTAATCCATCTCTAACTCTCGTAATTAGTTAAACGCATTGGATTGTGACACATTTTGACCATAGAAACACTAACAAAGCTATTTACTTCTTCTAAGGAATTTGTTGTTGGTTTTCACCTCTTTTGGGAGAAAATGGGTATAAGTGTTGTCTAAACACTCCGTATCCATCTCTAACTCTTATAATTAGTCAAATGCATTGGATTGTGATACATTTTGACAATAGAAACACTAACAAAGCGGTTTACTACTTCTAAGCAATGTTTTTGTTGGTTTTAGCCTCTTTTGGGAGAAAATGGGTATAAGTGTTGTCTAAACACTCCATATCCATCTCTAGCTCTTAAAATTAGTCAAATGCATTGGATTGTGATACATTTTTACCATAGAAACACTAACAAAGCGGTTTACTACTTCTAAGCAATGTTTTTGTTGGTTTTAGCCTCTTTTGGGAGAAAATGGGTATAAGTGTTGTCTAAACACTCCGTATCCATCTCTAACTCTTAAAATTAGTCAAATGCATTGGATTGTGATACATTTTTACCATAGAAACACTAACAAAGCGGTTTACTACTTCTAAGCAATGTTTTTGTTGGTTTTCGCCTCTTTTGGGAGAAAATGGGTATAAGTGTTGTCTAAACACTCCGTATCCATCTCTACCTCTTATAATTAGTCAAATGCATTGGATTGTGATACATTTTGACGATAGAAACACTAACAAAGCGGTTTACTACTTCTAAGCAATGTTTTTGTTGGTTTTAGCCTCTTTTGGGAGAAAATGGGTATAAGTGTTGTCCAAACACTCCGTATCCATCTCTAACTCTTATAATTAGTCAAATGCATTGGATTGTGATACATTTTGACAATAGAAAGACTAACAAAGCTTTTTACTACTTCTAAGCAATGTTTTTGTTGGTTTTAGCCTCTTTTGGGAGAAAATGGGTATAAGTGTTGTCTAAACACTCCGTATCCATCTCTAACTCTTATAATTAGTCAAATACATTGGATTGTGACCATTTTGACCATAGAAACTGTAACAAAGCTATTTACTTCTTCTAAAGAATTTGTTTTTGGTTTTCGCCTCTTTTAGGAGAAAATGGGTATATGTGTTGTCCAAACACTCCGTATCCATCTCTAACTCTTATAAATAGTCAAATGCATTGGATTGTGATACATTTTGACAATAGAAACACTAACAAAGCGGTTTACTACTTCTAAGCAATGTTTTTGTTGGTTGTAGCCTCTTTTGGGAGAAAATGGGTATAAGTGTTGTCTAAACACTCCGTATCCATCTCTAACTCTTATAATTAGTAAAATACATTGGATTGTGACCATTTTGACAATAGAAACACAAACAAAGCGGTTTACTACTTCTAACCAATGTTTTTGTTGGTTTTAGCCTCTTTTGGGAGAAAATGGGGATAAGTGTTGTCTAAACACTCCTAATCCATCTCTAACTCTCATAATTAGTTAAACGCATTGGATTGTGACACATTTTGACCATAGAAACACTAACAAAGCTATTTACTTCTTCTAAGGAATTTGTTGTTGGTTTTCACCTCTTTTTGGAGAAAATTGGTATAAGTGTTGTCTAAACACTCCGTATCCATCTCTAACTCTTATAATTAGTCAAATACATTGGATTGTGATACATTTTGACAATAGAAACACTAAAAAAGCTTTTTACTACTTCTAAGCAATGTTTTTGTTGGTTTTAGCCTCTTTTGGGAGAAAATGGGTATAAGTGTTGTCTAAACACTCTGTATCCATTTCTAACTCTTATAATTAGTCAAATGCATTGGATTGTGATACATTTTGACAATAAAAACACTAACAAAGCGGTTTACTACTTCTAAGCAATGTTTTTGTTGGTTTTAGCCTCTTTTGGGAGAAAATGGGGATAAGTGTTGTCTAAACACTCCTAATCCATCTCTAACTCTCATAATTAGTTAAACGCATTGGATTGTGACACATTTTGACCATAGAAACACTAACAAAGCTATTTACTTCTTCTAAGGAATTTGTTGTTGGTTTTCACCTCTTTTTGGAGAAAATGGGTATAAGTGTTGTCTAAACACTCCGTATCCATCTCTAACTCTTATAATTAGTCAAATGCATTGGATTGTGATACATTTTGACAATAGAAACACTAACAAAGCGGTTTACTACTTCTAAGCAATGTTTTTGTTGGTTTTTGCCTCTTTTGGGAGAAAATGGGTATAAGTGTTGTCTAAACACTCCGTATCCATCTCTAACTCTTAAAATTAGTCAAATGCATTGGATTATGATACATTTTTACCATAGAAACACTAACAAAGCGGTTTACTACTTCTAAGCAATGATTTTGTTGGTTTTCGCCTCTTTTGGGAGAAAATGGGTATAAATGTTGTCCAAACACTCCGTATCCATCTCTAACTCTTATAATTAGTCAAATGCATTGGATTGTGATACATTTTGACAATAGAAACACTAACAAAGCGGTTTACTACTTCTAAGCAATGTTTTTGTTGGTTTTAGCCTCTTTTGGGAGAAAATGGGTATAAGTGTTGTCCAAACACTCCGTATCCATCTCTAACTCTTATAATTAGTCAAATGCATTGGATTGTGATACATTTTGACAATAGAAAGACTAACAAAGCTTTTTACTACTTCTAAGCAATGTTTTTGTTGGTTTTAGTCTCTTTTGGGAGAAAATGGGTATAAGTGTTGTCTAAACACTCCGTATCCATCTCTAACTCTTATAATTAGTCAAATACATTGGATTGTGACCATTTTGACCATAGAAACAGTAACAAAGCTATTTACTTCTTCTAAAGAATTTGTTGTTGGTTTTCGCCTCATTTGGGAGAAAATGGGTATAAGTGTTGTCCAAACACCCCGTATCCATCTCTAACTCTTTTAATTAGTCAAATGCATTGGATTGTGATACATTTTGACAAGAGAAACACTAACAAAGCGGTTTACTACTTCTAAGCAATGTTTTTTGTTGGTTTTAGCCTCTTTTGGGAGAAAATGGGTATAAGTGTTGTCTAAACACTCCGTATCCATCTCTAACTCTTATAATTAGTCAAATGCATTGGATTGTGATACATTTTGACAATAGAAACACTAACAAAGCGGTTTACTACTTCTAAGCAATGTTTTTGTTGGTTTTAGCCTCTTTTGGGAGAAAATGGGTATAAGTGTTGTCCAAACACTCCGTATCCATCTCTAACTCTTAGAATTAGTCAAATGCATTGGATTGTGATACATTTTGACAATAGAAAGACTAACAAAGCTTTTTACTACTTCTAAGCAATGTTTTTGTTGGTTTTAGCCTCTTTTGGGAGAAAATGGGTATAAGTGTTGTCTAAACACTCCGTATCCATCTCTAACTCTTATAATTAGTCAAATACATTGGATTGTGACCATTTTGACCATAGAAACTGAAACAAAGCTATTTACTTCTTCTAAAGAATTTGTTTTTGGTTTTCGCCTCTTTTAGGAGAAAATGGGTATATGTGTTGTCGAAACACTCCGTATCCATCTCTAACTCTTATAAATAGTCAAATGCATTGGATTGTGATACATTTTGACAATAGAAACACTAACAAAGCGGTTTACTACTTCTAAGCAATGTTTTTGTTGGTTGTAGCCTCTTTTGGGAGAAAATGGGTATAAGTGTTGTCTAAACACTCCGTATCCATCTCTAACTCTTATAATTAGTAAAATACATTGGATTGTGACCATTTTGACAATAGAAACACAAACAAAGCGGTTTACTACTTCTAACCAATGTTTTTGTTGGTTTTAGCCTCTTTTGGGAGAAAATGGGGATAAGTGTTGTCTAAACACTCCTAATCCATCTCTAACTCTCATAATTAGTTAAACGCATTGGATTGTGACACATTTTGACCATAGAAACACTAACAAAGCTATTTACTTCTTCTAAGGAATTTGTTGTTGGTTTTCACCTCTTTTTGGAGAAAATTGGTATAAGTGTTGTCTAAACACTCCGTATCCATCTCTAACTCTTATAATTAGTCAAATACATTGGATTGTGATACATTTTGACAATAGAAACACTAAAAAAGCTTTTTACTACTTCTAAGCAATGTTTTTGTTGGTTTTAGCCTCTTTTAGGAGAAAATGGGTATAAGTGTTGTCTAAACACTCTGTATCCATTTCTAACTCTTATAATTAGTCAAATGCATTGGATTGTGATACATTTTGACAATAAAAACACTAACAAAGCGGTTTACTACTTCTAAGCAATGTTTTTGTTGGTTTTAGCCTCTTTTGGGAGAAAATGGGGATAAGTGTTGTCTAAACACTCCTAATCCATCTCTAACTCTCATAATTAGTTAAACGCATTGGATTGTGACACATTTTGACCATAGAAACACTAACAAAGCTATTTACTTCTTCTAAGGAATTTGTTGTTGGTTTTCACCTCTTTTTGGAGAAAATGGGTATAAGTGTTGTCTAAACACTCCGTATCCATCTCTAACTCTTATAATTAGTCAAATGCATTGGATTGTGATACATTTTGACAATAGAAACACTAACAAAGCGGTTTACTACTTCTAAGCAATGTTTTTGTTGGTTTTTGCCTCTTTTGGGAGAAAATGGGTATAAGTGTTGTCTAAACACTCCGTATCCATCTCTAACTCTTAAAATTAGTCAAATGCATTGGATTATGATACATTTTTACCATAGAAACACTAACAAAGCGGTTTACTACTTCTAAGCAATGTTTTTGTTGGTTTTCGCCTCTTTTGGGAGAAAATGGGTATAAATGTTGTCCAAACACTCCGTATCCATCTCTAACTCTTATAATTAGTCAAATGCATTGGATTGTGATACATTTTGACAATAGAAACACTAACAAAGCGGTTTACTACTTCTAAGCAATGTTTTTGTTGGTTTTAGCCTCTTTTGGGAGAAAATGGGTATAAGTGTTGTCCAAACACTCCGTATCCATCTTGAAACCTTTCCCGAGATTCAGATCAATCTTCCCATGCTTGACATCAATAACTGCTCCAGCTGTGGCCAAAAATGGCCTTCCCAAAAGTAGAGGGTCCTTAGGCTCCTCATCCATTTCCAAAACAATGAAATCTGTGGGAATATCCACATTCCCAACCTTCACAGGCAAGTCTTCAAGCAAACCATGGGGTTTCTTGACCGATCTATCAGCTAAAATCAGAGAAATGTTGGTGGGGCTGTACTTTCCGAATCCAAGTCTTTCAGCCACAGAAAGAGGCATAAGACTCACAGAGGATCCAAGGTCACAAAGGCAATTGTCAAAAGTCTTTGGTCCTAGAGAGCAGGGTAGAGTGAAAGAGCCAGGATCATTCAGCTTCTCTGGGGTAACATCTTCCTTGGGAACAACAGCATTACTCTCTTCTTCTTGCTTCACTTCCTGCTTGGCTTTGATCCTTTCCATAAGTAGATCCTTCAGAAACTCATGAGATTTAGGTATGAGTTTCACAGCTTCAATTAGAGGCATCTTGGACTCAAGAATCTTTATCTGCTCATCGAGAAGAGCTTGATACTGCTTCTTTTTTCGGCCTGGGAAGGGAAGTTGTGGCTTGTATGGAGGTGGATCAAAAGATGATCTCTTTTCCATAGAGATCTCAGGTTCTGTAGCGGAGAGTGCCTGGATCGATGCAGTGTATCGATCAGTGTGGTCGATGCTGGGCTCAAGTGCAGATGCACTGCATCGATCAGAGTGGTCGATGCTGAGCTCTAGTGCAGGTTTTTCAGCTTTTTCTTGACATATGGAAAAATCCTCCCCATCTTGGCTGTCACTGTCCTCAGAGACATGAAGTGTAGCTTTCTCATCAATCGCAACTGTTTCGTCGATACTGTCCTGAAGTCCAACATCATTGTCAAATACCAATTCTGCATCACTAGTGTCAAAGAGAAAGCTGCAGAACTCTACTTTGCTGATGTCCTCATCTTCATGTGATGGAATTGAGGAGATGGCATTACAAAACTCCTTAGGATTCTGAATAGCCTTTCCCGGAAGCTGTCCTGAAGTCTTGACAGTAGATGTAGAGGTCTGGTTACTCTCCAAGTGAGTCACTTTAGAAGTTAGTGAATCAACCTTAGTGTGCAGGTCGTGGAATTGATGATGTAGCGTGGCAAACTTCTTTGCATTTTCAAGATTACTAGCTGCCTGACCCTGTAGTATCTGCTGAAACATGCTGGTCACATCAGGAAGTGGTGCGAGAGGTGGGAAGCCTGGAGGTGCAGCCAGTTGCTGCTGAGGGATGAAAGGCTTGTTCTGTTGTTGCGGCTGCTGATGCTGACCTTGTGGAGGCTGCGGAGGATAGACTTGGTCCTGTGGATTAGCAACATTGGTATTGCGATAGGAAAGGTTCGGATTAGGCCTGTAGTTGTTGTAGCCACGATTGTAACCAGCTTGGTTCTGCATGTAGCACAACTCTTCAGTGTGTTCTCCCTCCCCATCTTGAACCTGAACCTGCTCTGCTTCACAAACAAAGTTCAGCTGCTTTTGCTGGACCAATAACAACTTATCTAGCTTCTCATTTAGAGCTTTCATCTCCTTCCTTGTCTTATCATCAGAGTCAGAGGTGCTTCTAACAGTCCTGTCATAATCCTCACTGTAGTTTTCATCAGATTGTGCCAAGTTTTCCACAAGCTCCCAGCCATCTTCTACGTCTTTATTCAAGAAATTCCCATTGCTGGCTGTATCAAGCATCATCCGAAACTTGGGTAAAAGACCTCTATATAAGGTGCTGAGTAGAGACTCATTGGAGAATCCATGGTGAGGGCATTTGCTGGTGTAGCTCTTGAACCGTTCCCATGCCTCACAAAAGGTCTCACCAGTCTTCTGAGTGAAGCTGGATATCTCATTTCGAAGCTTTGCTGTTCTGGAGTTGGAGAAGAATTTAGCAAGGAACACTTTCTTGCAATCGTCCCAGGAAGTAATAGAGCCTTGCGGTAGAGCTTTTTCCCATTGTCTTGCCTTGTCACCGAGAGAGAACGGAAATAGTCGCAGCTTGAGAGCGTCATCACTTACGCCGTTGATCTTTGTTAGGCCACAGAGCCTATCAAACTCGTCCAGGTGATCGAGTGGATCCTCCATTGGCAATCCATGGAATTTGCTATTCTGGATCATGTTGATCATACTGCTCTTGATCTCAAAATTGTTGTTGGGAATTGCTGGGGGAACGATTCCCTGACGTTGTGCATGAGTGTTAGGGGCATCGCCAGCACCAATGAGACGAGGCTGCCGTGGTGGGTTGCCCTGAGGAGGTGGAGGTATGTCTTGTTGGTTCTCCATAGCAACTGGGTCCTGATGAGCAGCCTGTAGTCGTTCGCGTTGCTCTCGCAGTTCACGTGGTAGGCGGTTAATGTTGTCGAGATAGTGAATGAGATGTTGATTGCCTTTAGATCTTGTGTGCATTCAGGTTGTGGCTGGATCGATGTAGTGCATCGAGCAAAGTGATCGATCGAGTGCTACGGGTACCTGAAATCGACAGAAACAGCAATCAAACAAGTCAGCAAACGAAGTAAAGTAAAGAAAAACTTGATCTCAAGTGATCTGAAATCCTAAATGCAACAAATTCACTCAAATGGCAACGGCGCCAAATTGAAACAAGGTTTGAATTTGGTAGTAGACACACAAGAGGAGGCAACAGGGGTGTTTCAATTCCCTTATGCAGTCATTGCAGCACAAAGGTATCAATCCATAAGAGTGAGCTATTGACCAATCAGGATGCAATCATTTCACTTAATTCAAGTCAAGCAGTAATGGTTTGGGTATCTAGCAACCTAAATGAGCAAAAGAGAAAACAAAAATAAGAACTAACAGAGAACTAGCAGAAACAGAAACAAAGCAATCGATCAAAGAAGTAACAATCAGATGAAGAAATAGAGCCCTTGAGAATGGGAATAATTGGTCAGTGAATCCTCCTAGATCAACTAAGGTGTCTAACAAAAACTCATACGGAGCTAATCCCTTGACGAAAGATTCGAATATAGGTCAATCCACTCTCGTGACAGAGACCCCTCTAAACTATGCTACCTCCAAACCTAGATCTCTCTAGAGAAGCATAACATAGCAGGCATTAATAATCAATCAATCAAAGCCAATAAACACTCTAAGCAACCAATCTCTTGGGTTAGACATGTAAATCTCTGGAAAAAGTTGGTTCAGGCATTTCAACAAACACCTCTCGGGCAGGAAATACCTAGGGTCTAATTTCAACTTCTCAGAAAGAAATTAGCATTAAAAACACTCACCCAGAAGGGATCTAAACAGATCTAAGCTTAAACACCCTAGAAGATCAAAGATTCATCACTTTCCTAACCCATCCTCAAGAACCCTAAGCAGACTACTCACAAATCATCATAAAATGCATAAACCCAGAAAATAAAATAAATTGCATAATCATAAAGATAAAGATGAGATTAAGAGAACTGTGAATGTAGAAAATGCAAAATCAAAATGGATTAAGAGAGATCTGGATCACAAAGTGTCTGGTTTATAGAGTTCTAGAGAGAAAAGAGAGAGAGATTAGGGATAAGAGAAAAGTAAGGATAAGATAAAATATCTAGATAATTGTCTCAGCACAACAGCTGTATTTATACTACTTTAGGAAAAGTCAAAACCCTAATTCTAAAAACCAAAAGTCAAAGGCGGCTAGGCTAGGCATCGATCACTTTGGTCGATCAGGGTGGTCGATGCCTTGTGATCTCCAAAGCTTGCACCTTTCTTCCTTGGCATCGATCAGTCTGCTCGATCAGTTTGGTCGATGCCTTGTGTTCTTCAAAGCTTGGACCTTTTTGCTTGGGATCGATCAACTGCTCGATGGTGGTGCTCGATGCAGGGTTCTCTTTTCACCAATCAGCTCCTTTTTGTACCTAAACAACTTCAAATGCAAGAATGTATGCAATGCTCATGCAATAACCTACTAATCATGCAAAATGACCACAAATGACTAAAAGTGGTATGAACAGGGGATGAATCAATGCTAAAGTGGTGAGAAATCAATGCTTAAAACATGTAAAATATAGACATATCAACTCCCCCAAACTTAGTTTTTGCTTGCCCTCAAGCAAACAAATCATAAGCAGGGAGAGAGGTTTGAAAGTGGGGTCTCAGAACCTAAAGCTTGCTAATTATCTAGTTAGAATCAAAGTCCAAGTTATTAGTTCTACAATGCAGAGCAAAGAAGTCCTAATTAAAAGCTTTAGACAAACTCATCTCAACAAGAACTGATTCTAATCTTTCACTTCCACATGCATTCATATCAATCAATTCCTTTAACATTCATTAAGCAGGAACATGGATCTAGTTATGCAATGCCTACAAACTCATTTGGCTAGGTAAGAAAGGCTGGAGACAAAGATGATCTCCTTTAGAGTGGGTTTAACAATCATAATCAGGGTTCTCTCAAAAATCGGATTGAGCTTTAGAAGAAGGCTAAAGGTAAGCTCCAATAGATGCATACAGAAATAAAACCTTGTCTACCCAAAGGTAACCCAACGATTTTAATCCTATCTTTCTAAGCCCAGATTATCCTAGATCTACCCTTTAGCTTCAGCTCATTTTGAGCACACCCATACACTTTTTGATCTAGTCTTAGAAGGAGTTTCTTCTTTCTCATACATCTAGCGGATTGGGGTTTTCTCTTAAACACTATGGTTCTCTTTTCTTCTTATTTCTTAAGACATCAAAAGCTTTTTGCTATTCACTTCTTTTTCTCTTTTTCTTTCTTTTCTTTTGTTCAGAACCATTTTTTTTATACTTTTCATTCCCCAAATCCTTTACTAGACACTTATACACATTCTCCCTCCTAAAGACTCTTTCTTTTCTTTCAGCATCAATCTTTTCTTTTCCTTTTCTACCATAATAAGCACAAATCCAATACCAAACCCCAGCAATAAGATCCCACCTAGTCCTATCTAGTCCGAAAAATGCGAACTAGAACTACACAAGGTCCCATTCCTGTCGGCTCAGACCTAACACTTTCTACCAAGCTCAATCCATAAAAGGCCTAACACTCAGAAGAATCACAATTGGCTTGAAAGAAGGATAGGTCACGGGTGTGGAGAAACTGTTCCAATGATGGGAATCAGCTACTTGGATCAACAAGAGTGGTAAAAAGGATAAGATGATCCAAATATGTATATGGTATCCATGAGTTTGCATGCAATGCACAACCAGATAATTGCAAGTCAATATTAGGTTCTTATAGATAGGAAATGATGTCAAGTCACAACATGCTTCAATTAGGACCAAAATGCAATTCGAGAATTCCAAGTTTGTTTCAGCCTTACGTTTCAAACTAAATCACAATGCATCACAGATCTAACAACGAGGGCTTTGATTCTAGCCTAGCAAATTAAGCAAGCTAACAGGGTTAAATTCATCATAGTCCCCTATGTTGGATGCAACAGTCCTATATGAAACATTCTAGACTCAATCCTATATGCAAATGCAAACTACATGACACTCTTTTTATAGAAATTTTTCAAAATTTTTCAAATTTTTATGGTTTTTTCTATGCCTTAGATGAAATGCATGCAGACTCAAGGATGCAAAATTTGAAAATAAGAAAACAAAACACAATGTCAAATACACCCTGAACCCTCCCCCAAACTTAAATTACACAGTCCCTTGTGTAATAAAAATTTGAGAAAAGATTCAAGATACAAACAGAAAGCAAATAAAAATGCAATGGTATATACAATGAAGGAGTTTGAGTGGTACCTCAAGGTTGTGTGAAGAAAGAGTCGATGGATTGCTCCATGCTCTCTCGCGTGTAGGTTGGTGCAGGAGGCTCTGGCGGGAGCAACTGGTCGATGCCTGTGCTCGATGGGGTCTGGAATTGCCACTGACGCTCAGGTTGCTCTCTTGGCTCGAAGGATGAAGCTCTCGGGGGTTCCATGCGGATGTTACGCCTAGGAGCTATGCTTGTTGAACCACTGCGTCTCAAAATGTTGAGTCCTGTGATTGGTGCAGGCGAAGGAGCTTCCTTAGCTTTCCCTTGAAGCTCTTTGATCTGATTTCCCATAACCGATACCGTCTTCTGCAGCGCTTTGATCGTCTTGATTGACCACTTTCGGAGCCTGCTGATGTGCCTGTGAGCGTCCTGTAAGGTGTGGCCTTTGAATTCTTCAAGAGGGGAGTCCTGAAGGTCATTGTCCTCTGCATCGACCTGATCTGGTCGATGCTGGTGCTCTTCCTCTTGTTCTGCAATTGGAGCTTCCTCTTGCTCTCTTGGGTATAGCAGCACGGTAGGTGGGAAAAAATCAATGTTGTTTCCCATCCTAACGGTGGTGTGACTTGGGCAAGGAAGGGGCATCATCTTGGTGCAGCTGGCTTCTTGGTGGAAGAACCTGTAAAGGTACTGCCCGTTTACCATTTCCTTGGCGATAATCCCAGATTTGATTAAATGTGGCATGTCTATCCATCGGGGTTCAACACCTTCACCGTCTAATTCCACTCCACAAGCAGCTAGAATCGGGGTTATAACCCCTCCAATGCTCAATTCTCCTGACTTGTTTGACCTATATACCTTACAGGCCCATTCCTTGTAGCTTAGCAGCTGATCAAGTAGCTGGCAGGTGAGAGAAGTATCAGCCTTGTTCCCAATCAATTCTTTCCCATATCTTGTGTAGCTCATCAATCCTGTTAGAGCTCCATCCAGCATCTCTAGTTCCAGCTGATTGACGTTTCCTGTGACTTTCCTTGCGTACATTGTGCTAGCAATGGCCTTATGTACGTACCGAAGAACTGGACTCCGTATTGCTGAGCTCTTCGATCTTCCTGATATATACTTGCTCGGGCCTGCTATTGTAAGCCACAGCTCATTCAGCTCCTTCTCATCATAGATGCTGTCAACAATTGTTCCATTCGGGAAAGAAAACAGTGTGTCGAGCTCCTTAATAGTGATGGAACACTCTTCTCCCTTCACTGAGAAGGTGATGTATCCCAAACCAGGATCCTCTTCAGCTTCAGGATCGATATCATCATAGAAATGGACTGCTAAGGTTGCCAAGAAATGACAAGTCTCCTCCTGATGTGCTTCAAATTGGAAGCCCATGAATGTGCCCAGGTGGCACATATCCAGCAAATACTCCACATCTCTGTAGATGCCAAGGTCCTTCATAGTCTGGTGGTGAGGGTACCTTGTACCTTTGAAGTCCATACTCATCAATATTTCTATCAGCTCGTTAGGAGGAGGTAGCTTCTTGGGTTTGGTTCTCTTAGTCACATTTCTGGCAGGAGGCTCTGCAAACTGTTCTTCTTCACCACTTAGGTGCTCACCATCTGGTTGCAAAGGCTCTTCATCAACCGACTGCACAGGCTTTTTGCCTCTAGCTATTTCTTCTCTTCTTGAAGAGGTTTCTTCAACCATATGCTCAGAAGCTTGATCCATTGGAGGTGCTTTTCTCCTTGTTTCTGTGAATGCTCGAGCTATTCCTTCTGATGTCAATGGCTTGTATTTCGGCTTACGGTACTCTGGTTTTGTTTTGGTCGATTGGAGTTGTGAGGAAGAGATAAGGCGTGTGAGGCTATAAATAGAGGAGCAAGGAGTGTTGACTCGAGTTGCCCTAGTCAAGTCAACGTTTGGTCAATATTTTTTTCTTCTGCACGGCATCGACCAGTTTGATCGATGGGGTACATCGATGCTGTTCCTCTTCATCTCTGCCACTTAATCTCTTGAGTATCCTGAGCTATTGGTGCTCTTGCTTTGCCTTGCCACCTGAAACACCAAAGAAAACAGATCAAAAATAACAAAAACTAAAAGCAGTATATACAAGGATAGACATGGGACTTCCTCCCAAGTGAGCTTGTTTAAAGTCACTGAGCTTGACTTTCAGTGCCTTTTCAGGCTTCTGGAGGGTGATGGAGAGGCTTAGAGATCCTCTCCGGTGTTGCTTCATTAACCATTATCTTCTTAAACTTGGGCTTGTTCACTGTAAACCCTGAACCATCTTCGAAGGTGGAACCACTTGCCTGACCATGCAGCTGCTCAATCTGTCCTTTCATTCCTTTCACAAGACATGTAAGTTCTCTCATTGAGCTTGTCAACTCTCTTATGGTCTCCTCCTGCCATTCGAATCTCTGCTTGAGAGCTTGAAGTTCTGAGTGATCACTAGGTGTAGGCTCCAAATTCGTTTTGGGAGGATCGAAGGAAGTAAGTGAGCTTGAACCACAAGTTAAATCGGAGGCAGCAGCAAGTTTCCCTGCAGCTAGTTGTTCACGCTTCCGAGCTCTAGACCTGGCCAGATTAGAGGTGCATATTCCATAGCTGTCATTGAAATCATCCTCAGAGTGCTCATACTCATCACTCTCTTCTTCTTCCCACACCGCATCTCCATCACGGATCAGAATCGCATTGCAAGTGTGCTTGGGTTGATCTTTTGTAGAGAACTGCTCTGGTGATGCTTCAGCTAACTGACCAGTCTCCTCAATGCAGAAAGTCTGGCCTCCTATTGTTGGCTTCTTCATTGCACTCCTAACATCAAAAGTCATCTTGAAACCTTTCCCGAGATTCAGATCAATCTTCCCATGCTTGACATCAATAACTGCTCCAGCTGTGGCCAAAAATGGCCTTCCCAAAAGTAGAGGGTCCTTAGGCTCCTCATCCATTTCCAAAACAATGAAATCTGTGGGAATATCCACATTCCCAACCTTCACAGGCAAGTCTTCAAGCAAACCATGGGGTTTCTTGACCGATCTATCAGCTAAAATCAGAGAAATGTTGGTGGGGCTGTACTTTCCGAATCCAAGTCTTTCAGCCACATAAAGAGGCATAAGACTCACAGAGGATCCAAGGTCACAAAGGCAATTGTCAAAAGTCTTTGGTCCTAGAGAGCAGGGTAGAGTGAAAGAGCCAGGATCATTCAGCTTCTCTGGGGTAACATCTTCCTTGGGAACAACAGCATTACTCTCTTCTTCTTGCTTCACTTCCTGCTTGGCTTTGATCCTTTCCATAAGTAGATCCTTCAGAAACTCATGAGATTTAGGTATGAGTTTCACAGCTTCAATTAGAGGCATCTTGGACTCAAGAATCTTTATCTGCTCATCGAGAAGAGCTTGATACTGCTTCTTTTTTCGGCCTGGGAAGGGAAGTTGTGGCTTGTATGGAGGTGGATCAAAAGATGATCTCTTTTCCATAGAGATCTCAGGTTCTGTAGCGGAGAGTGCCTGGATCGATGCAGTGTATCGATCAGTGTGGTCGATGCTGGGCTCAAGTGCAGATGCACTGCATCGATCAGAGTGGTCGATGCTGAGCTCTAGTGCAGGTTTTTCAGCTTTTTCTTGACATATGGAAAAATCCTCCCCATCTTGGCTGTCACTGTCCTCAGAGACATGAAGTGTAGCTTTCTCATCAATCGCAACTGTTTCGTCGATACTGTCCTGAAGTCCAACATCATTGTCAAATACCAATTCTGCATCACTAGTGTCAAAGAGAAAGCTGCAGAACTCTACTTTGCTGATGTCCTCATCTTCATGTGATGGAATTGAGGAGATGGCATTACAAAACTCCTTAGGATTCTGAATAGCCTTTCCCGGAAGCTGTCCTGAAGTCTTGACAGTAGATGTAGAGGTCTGGTTACTCTCCAAGTGAGTCACTTTAGAAGTTAGTGAATCAACCTTAGTGTGCAGGTCGTGGAATTGATGATGTAGCGTGGCAAACTTCTTTGCATTTTCAAGATTACTAGCTGCCTGACCCTGTAGTATCTGCTGAAACATGCTGGTCACATCAGGAAGTGGTGCGAGAGGTGGGAAGCCTGGAGGTGCAGCCAGTTGCTGCTGAGGGATGAAAGGCTTGTTCTGTTGTTGCGGCTGCTGATGCTGACCTTGTGGAGGCTGCGGAGGATAGACTTGGTCCTGTGGATTAGCAACATTGGTATTGCGATAGGAAAGGTTCGGATTAGGCCTGTAGTTGTTGTAGCCACGATTGTAACCAGCTTGGTTCTGCATGTAGCACAACTCTTCAGTGTGTTCTCCCTCCCCATCTTGAACCTGAACCTGCTCTGCTTCACAAACAAAGTTCAGCTGCTTTTGCTGGACCAATAACAACTTATCTAGCTTCTCATTTAGAGCTTTCATCTCCTTCCTTGTCTTATCATCAGAGTCAGAGGTGCTTCTAACAGTCCTGTCATAATCCTCACTGTAGTTTTCATCAGATTGTGCCAAGTTTTCCACAAGCTCCCAGCCATCTTCTACGTCTTTATTCAAGAAATTCCCATTGCTGGCTGTATCAAGCATCATCCGAAACTTGGGTAAAAGACCTCTATATAAGGTGCTGAGTAGAGACTCATTGGAGAATCCATGGTGAGGGCATTTGCTGGTGTAGCTCTTGAACCGTTCCCATGCCTCACAAAAGGTCTCACCAGTCTTCTGAGTGAAGCTGGATATCTCATTTCGAAGCTTTGCTGTTCTGGAGTTGGAGAAGAATTTAGCAAGGAACACTTTCTTGCAATCGTCCCAGGAAGTAATAGAGCCTTGCGGTAGAGCTTTTTCCCATTGTCGTGCCTTGTCACCGAGAGAGAACGGAAATAGTCGCAGCTTGAGAGCGTCATCACTTACGCCGTTGATCTTTGTTAGGCCACAGAGCCTATCAAACTCGTCCAGGTGATCGAGTGGATCCTCCATTGGCAATCCATGGAATTTGCTATTCTGGATCATGTTGATCATACTGCTCTTGATCTCAAAATTGTTGTTGGGAATTGCTGGGGGAACGATTCCCTGACGTTGTGCATGAGTGTTAGGGGCATCGCCAGCACCAATGAGACGAGGCTGCCGTGGTGGGTTGCCCTGAGGAGGTGGAGGTATGTCTTGTTGGTTCTCCATAGCAACTGGGTCCTGATGAGCAGCCTGTAGTCGTTCGCGTTGCTCTCGCAGTTCACGTGGTAGGCGGTTAATGTTGTCGAGATAGTGAATGAGATGTTGATTGCCTTTAGATCTTGTGTGCATTCAGGTTGTGGCTGGATCGATGTAGTGCATCGAGCAAAGTGATCGATCGAGTGCTACGGGTACCTGAAATCGACAGAAACAGCAATCAAACAAGTCAGCAAACGAAGTAAAGTAAAGAAAAACTTGATCTCAAGTGATCTGAAATCCTAAATGCAACAAATTCACTCAAATGGCAACGGCGCCAAATTGAAACAAGGTTTGAATTTGGTAGTAGACACACAAGAGGAGGCAACAGGGGTGTTTCAATTCCCTTATGCAGTCATTGCAGCACAAAGGTATCAATCCATAAGAGTGAGCTATTGACCAATCAGGATGCAATCATTTCACTTAATTCAAGTCAAGCAGTAATGGTTTGGGTATCTAGCAACCTAAATGAGCAAAAGAGAAAACAAAAATAAGAACTAACAGAGAACTAGCAGAAACAGAAACAAAGCAATCGATCAAAGAAGTAACAATCAGATGAAGAAATAGAGCCCTTGAGAATGGGAATAATTGGTCAGTGAATCCTCCTAGATCAACTAAGGTGTCTAACAAAAACTCATACGGAGCTAATCCCTTGACGAAAGATTCGAATATAGGTCAATCCACTCTCGTGACAGAGACCCCTCTAAACTATGCTACCTCCAAACCTAGATCTTTCTAGAGAAGCATAACATAGCAGGCATTAATAATCAATCAATCAAAGCCAATAAACACTCTAAGCAACCAATCTCTTGGGTTAGACATGTAAATCTCTGGAAAAAGTTGGTTCAGGCATTTCAACAAACACCTCTCGGGCAGGAAATACCTAGGGTCTAATTTCAACTTCTCAGAAAGAAATTAGCATTAAAAACACTCACCCAGAAGGGATCTAAACAGATCTAAGCTTAAACACCCTAGAAGATCAAAGATTCATCACTTTCCTAACCCATCCTCAAGAACCCTAAGCAGACTACTCACAAATCATCATAAAATGCATAAACCCAGAAAATAAAATAAATTGCATAATCATAAAGATAAAGATGAGATTAAGAGAACTGTGAATGTAGAAAATGCAAAATCAAAATGGATTAAGAGAGATCTGGATCACAAAGTGTCTGGTTTATAGAGTTCTAGAGAGAAAAGAGAGAGAGATTAGGGATAAGAGAAAAGTAAGGATAAGATAAAATATCTAGATAATTGTCTCAGCACAACAGCTGTATTTATACTACTTTAGGAAAAGTCAAAACCCTAATTCTAAAAACCAAAAGTCAAAGGCGGCTAGGCTAGGCATCGATCACTTTGGTCGATCAGGGTGGTCGATGCCTTGTGATCTCCAAAGCTTGGACCTTTTTGCTTGGGATCGATCAACTGCTCGATGGTGGTGCTCGATGCAGGGTTCTCTTTTCACCAATCAGCTCCTTTTTGTACCTAAACAACTCCAAATGCAAGAATGTATGCAATGCTCATGCAATAACCTACTAATCATGCAAAATGACCACAAATGACTAAAAGTGGTATGAACAGGGGATGAATCAATGCTAAAGTGGTGAGAAATCAATGCTTAAAACATGTAAAATATAGATATATCAGAAAGACTAACAAAGCTTTTTACTACTTCTAAGCAATGTTTTTGTTGGTTTTAGCTTCTTTTGGGAGAAAATGGGTATAAGTGTTGTCTAAACACTCCGTATCCATCTCTAACTCTTATAATTAGTCAAATACATTGGATTGTGACCATTTTGACCATAGAAACAGTAACAAAGCTATTTACTTCTTCTAAAGAATTTGTTTTTGGTTTTCGCCTCTTTTAGGAGAAAATGGGTATATGTGTTGTCCAAACACTCCGTATCCATCTCTAACTCTTATAAATAGTCAAATACATTGGATTGTGATACATTTTGACAATAGAAACACTAACAAAGCGGTTTACTACTTCTAAGCAATGTTTTTGTTGGTTGTAGCCTCTTTTGGGAGAACATGGGTATAAGTGTTGTCTAAACACTCCGTATCCATCTCTGATCGTAGGTCAAATAATAAACCTAATTATGCAAACTACCGGATCAAATACGGTAATCAGTTGTAGCACTTTAGGGTCGAATCCACTGGGACCGAATAGTTACACTACGAATTTATGGGATTAAAGTTAAGCTAAGACAAAAATAATAATAGTTTTGTTATTCTAACAACCTAACGAGAAACAAAGCAAATAAATAATAAAAGAATATTAGGCATAGGGAAACCATCCGGGATGTGACAAAACAATTAAATCAATTAGTAGAGAATATTAAAATACGTTCTAGAACTCAATTCACAATTAATAAGACATCTCGCTCTCGCGCAAACACCTACTTAGTAATACTATATTAGAAAACCGCTCTCGCGCGTTCCCTAGAGTAATACTAGCATTAAGAATAGGATTGATATGTTCACAAGATGTCATGGCCCGGGCTTTCGCCTCAAGCCATAAAACCTTGCTCGACTAGTGTTGATTCCAGCGACTAAACACTACTTTCGTACCTAGTTTAATCACACAAGATCTTAGAACAAGTTAGCTACTCAAGCCCTAAGCATTAAGTATATCAATAGAAGAAGAAGAATAAAGTAAATTCCCAAATCTAACAACCTAATAATCGGTCACATCCCTTCAGAGAAACCCTAACCTAATAAGGAAACTACTTAAGCATAGAAACAAGAACAAAGATGAACACAAAAGGAAACATCTTTATTAAAGAATCTAAACCTAAAAGAAAGCTATAAAATATAAAAGAAAACTTGGGGAGAGCTATAGCTCTCAAAAGAGAGAGCCACTGCTCTGAAAAGATGTGTTTGATACAATGGTCGAGCCCTCCTTATATAGGAAAATGGGAGAGCAACAAAAGGAAACAAAAGAAATGGAAAGTCTTGGAGAGGAGGCAAAATAGGCTTGGGCCGCAATTCTTCATGGGATCGATCGATCCTAAGTGTGGACCGGTCGATCCCACTCTCTGCCACGTCAGCTTGGTCGGCAGGTTGACATGTCTTCAGTAAATCGGCCATAACTCTTGATTGCACCGTTGGATTTCCTTCAAACCACTTGGAGATGAACGCTAACTCCCTTAGCTATCTTGTGTCAAAATCTTAGCAAGATCCAACGGTGGGAAGGTATTCGTCTGAGGCCATACTTCTGACGGGTCTTCTGGACTCTGCATCTCTTAATGTATATTTGCATCCAAATTGATCCAAAACTCTTCCTTTTCCAATATTTGCTTCTCAGACCTGAAATACACTAAGTGAAGCATATAGTCCTATATTCTATCTAATATAAGTTAGTTGACTCAAATAACAATCCTAAATCCTATATAGAAAACGGTAATTTTGGGACTCATCAATTCCCCCAGACTTGAATCTTTGCTTGTCCTCAAGCAAGAACAATCAAAAAGACAAATCTTAAAGAGAAAGGTTTGAAAACGGGAACTTACAACTTCTCGAGAATCTCCGTACTTCTTCCGCGAATCCATCACTCAAAGAATCGAGCTTACAACATGTACTAACCATTGGCTTAGCAACTCTCCGTACTGATGTCCCGAGATCTCAAGGAAGCTCCAAAATCTCCATTGTTGACTCCCTACATTCATTCTTTACAAGCATGTGGTCTCAACGAGGGAGTATCGATCAAAGATCGCGTAGACGCTTACCTTCTTCTAGCTTCCAAGACATTCTTCTTATGGTTCCTTTTCTCCTCTTCCCTTTTTCTTCATGAGATCGATTTCTCCCTACTTTTCTAGGGTATCATTTTATTTTTTCTATCGATCTCTTTTTCTTTAGCCCGGGGTTGGTTTTCATGAGTCCGAAGTATGCAAGGGGGTAACCACACATCCCTCGGCCCACTTCTTTGTTTACCATATCCCTTTTCTTTTTTTTTTTTTCTTTTTTTTCTTCTTTTTTTTCTTATTCAGGAGAAGAGATAGGGGAACCATGCTTTTTTAGAAGTTATGCGCATCTTGGAGAGCTTGAGTCAGAGGTCGCGTTCGATATATACCAAACCCCAAGTTGAAAAGATTAAGTCCAATTAACGTCTTATCAAGGGTGGAGTTAACGCCAGGTCAATCGGATTTCCAAGAGATAGGGACTTCTGGTGAGTTGTTCGGCTAATGGCATTCCAATCTTCAGCTCTATAATAAAGATAGTCATGACGAATAGCAGAAGATATTAGTACGAACACACGATTCACAAAAGAAGTTCCAAGTTCCAACCATTTTGACTCAATAAAACGACTCAAATAAAAATTAAAATGTTAGTGCAAATGGTCACATTCCTCCCCCAGACTTACTTCACACCGTCCCGGTGTGTAAGAAAAACCCAAAGGAAGAATGGAAACCGAAAACAAAAGATAGTTATAATAGACATATAAGAAAATCAAAAGCTCAAAGAAAAGAAAAGAAAAACCCGGTGATCAAACGTTTGGTGTGTATGGACAATGTGACATGAGTCCCTGTACAGCTCAGGGCAGGGGATCGATCGGTCTGACGTCTCAGATCGATCGGTCTAGATCATTGATGGTCGTGGACTTTGTCAATCGCAAGGGGATCGATCGATCTGTCGACAGGATCGATCGGTCTCCAGTGTCTGGAACAAAAAGTTTCGCATCTTCTGCGTTTAGTACCTATTCCTGAAAACACTTAACACCAGACGTGATTTCACCGTAATAAAAATCCTAAAAATAAAAACAAATAAAGAATAATAATAAAGGAAGGAAAGTATGTACAAATTCTATGGGTTGCCTCCCATAAGCGTTTTGTTAAAGTCGTTAGCTTGACTCTAGTTTCGGGCAGCAAGTGTGGCAGAATGAAAATCCGCTTCAAAGCAAGCTCTCGCCTGGTGCGAATGTGGAAGTCCGCGGAAAGCTAGACTCCGAGCTCGTGTGGCTAGGTGTGGAAAGCCAAGTATGAGAGCGAAGAGACGGGTTTGGAGAGAACTCCTCATCATCCTCAGCTCGTACAGGAGATACTTCAGCTGATGCATCGTCCTCCGGGTCTGTCTCGTGTACAGGTGTCGGTGGTGGAGTTGGCGCGCGTGGGGGTGGTGGTGTAACGCAGCAGAGCCATGACACAATCCGAGTCAGCAAGGAGTTCTTCTACTTGGTCATATTATAGACCCAACGCTCAAACTCCGAGTTCGGCTCCTTCGGTGGCTCCATGGCGATGTACTCGCTCATATCGAAGTGAAATGGAAGCAACTGAGAGGAGGAGTAGTGCTGAAACGGTGGTTGCACGGAAGCAGAAGGTTGAGAAAGGCCAGCCTCATCAAGATGTCCGGTGCGTGCTACTCTCCGGATGCCACTAGTCGTAGGTGGAATTGGTCTCTCGCATAGCGCCCCAGCAGGCGGATCAAAAGCAATGTTCTCGTGGGTCGCGAGAGAAGTCAAATCAGTACGAGGGAGACGGATATACATGTAAATCCCATCATGGCCCTGGAAACGGTAGACAAGTGAATGGCGGATAAGGATCTCGCTCGCGTACAAGTGCACCCGGTCAATGAATCGCGCCTTATGCTCCGGTGGGGGATTTGCAATGGTGAAACGGTAATATGTGATGATGGGAGTCACCAAGCTACCAATGAGAATCACTGATCTCCTCCTAAACGGGTAAACAAATAAAAACCTATCATACACTATACCGGATCAAAACGGTAATCATAGTAGTACTTTAGGGTTGAATCCACAGAGACCAGAGATACACTTTAAATCAATAGATTAAATTAAGCTAAGATAAAATAAGTATTTGATTTTCTAACCACCTAGCGATAAAATAAATAAGCAATAATAATAAAAGAATATTAGGCATAGGGAAACCATCCAGGATGTGACAAAATAATTAAATCAATTAGTAGAGAATATTAAAATACGTTCTAGAACTCAATTCACAATTAATAAGACGTCTCGCTCTCGCGCAAACACCTACTTAGTAATACTATATTAGAAAACCGCTCTCGCGCGTTCCCTAGAGTAATACTAGCATTAAGAATAGGATTGATATGTTCACAAGATGTCATGGCCCGGGCTTTCGCCTCAAACCATAAAACCTTGCTCGACTAGTGTTGATTCCAGCGACTAAACACTACTTTCGTACCTAGTTCAATCACACAAGATCTTAGAACAAGTTATCTACTCAAGCCCTAAGCATTAAGTATAACAATAGAAGAAGAACGATAAAGTAAATTCCCAAATCTAACAACCTAATAATTGGTCACATCCCTTCAGAGAAACCCTAGCCTAATAAGGAACTACTCAAACATAAAAATAGAAACAAAGATGGAACTAAAAAGAAACATCTTTAAAATAAAACTAAGAGTGTATTGAGAGGTGAATCTCTTACAAACTCTAAAGAGGAGAGAATGAATTGTATATTTCTACAAGGGACGAGCCTCTCTTTATATAGCAAAGGGAGAGAGGCCGCAAAAGGAAAACAAGAGAGAAAATGGAAAAATGAAAAATGGAAAAACTTGGAGAAGAGGGAAGCAGGGATCGATCGATCCTCGGTGTGGATCGGTCGATCCCACCGTCTTTTCGTCTTGGGCCAAGGCCTTTGATTGGATCGAGCGGTCCATGGGCTTGGTCAGTCGGTTCCACCGCCTCTTCGAACGTGAGCCGCAATTCTTCAGGGATCGATCGATCCTTCGGTTGGATCGGTCGATCCTTCTTCATTTCTTCACGATTGGCCCATTTCTTCAAGCTTGGTCCATTTGTACTCTTATTTGATCCAAAATCCTTCTTTTTCCAATATTCTCCTTGTAGACCTGAAAATCCCTAATCAAAGCAAATAGTCCTAATATCTATCTAATATAGGTTAGTTGACTCAAAATACAATCCTAGAACGTAGACTAAAAACGATAAAAATAAGACTCATCAATTCCCCCAGACTTGAATCTTTGCTTGTCCTCAAGCAAGAACAATCCAGAATCTTAAAGGGAAAGGTTTGAAAACGGGAACTTACAACTTCTCGAGAATCTCCGTACATCTTCCGTGAATCCATCACTCAAAGGTTTGAGCTTACAACATGTACCAGCCATGAACTTAGCAACTCTCCGTACTAGTGTCCCGGGATCTCAAGGAAGCTCCAAAATCTCCATTGTTGACTCCCTACATTCATTCTTTACAAGCATGTGGTCTCAACGAGGGAGTATCGATCAAAGATCGCGTAGACGCTTACCTTCTTCTAGCTTCCAAGACATTCTTCTTATGGTTCCTTTCCTGCTCTTCCCTTTTTCTTCATGAGATCGATTTCTCCCTACTTTTCTAGGGTATCATTTTATTTTTTCTATCGATCTCTTTTTCTTTAGCCCGGGGTTAGTTTTCATGAGTCCGAAGTATGCAAGGGGGTAACCACACATCCCTCGGCCCACTTCTTTGTTTACCACATCCCTTTTCTTTTCTTTTTCTCTTTATTCTTCTTTTTTTTTTTTTTTTTTTTTTTTTTTTTTCTGGAGAAGAGAGGGGAATCCATACTTTTTCGAAGTTATGCGCGTCTTGGAGAGCTTGAATCAGAGGTCGCGTTCTATGTATACCAAGCCCCAAGTTGAGAAGATTAAGTCCAATAAACGTCTTATCAAGGGTGGAGTTAACGCCGGGTCAATCGGATTTCCAAGAGATAGGGACTTCTGGTGAGTTGTTCGGCTAATGGCGTTCCAATCTTCGGCTCTTCAAAAGGATAATTCATAACGGATAGCAGAAGATGTTAGTACGAACACACGATTCACAAAACAAAATTCCAAGTTCCAACCATTTTGACTCAATAAAACGACTCAAATAAAAATAAAAATGTTAGAACAATAGTCACAATATCCCCCCCAGACTTACTTCACACCGTCCCGGTGTGTAAGAAAAATCAAAGAAAGAAGAATGCAACTCATAAGAAAAACAATGTCAGAAAACATGAACGGATCGATCGATCCCGAAGGGAGATCGGTCGATCCTATCGTTAGTATCACAAATCCAAATATAGAAATACATAGTCGCAAAAATAAACGAAAAGAATATTATACAGAGGATAGAACCAGTGGATACGAGTCTATGGAGATGGTGGAGATTCCCATTGTCCAAGGCCTCGCCGGTTGCGCTCGCGGAGATCGTCCTGCTCATAAGTCGCGGAGGTGTCATGGCTCGGGGATGATAGCCAAGTAGGAGAATCCTCCTCATCATCATCGACGCGGACAGTAGAAACAGCGGCGTGGTCAATCTCCTCAGTATCAGATGCATAGGACCGGAGTGGGCTCGTGTCGGGGTGGAGGTGGTGATGGTGCGATGCAGCAAAGCCAAGTGGCAATCTTCGTCAGCAAGGTGTTGTTCTTCTGCGTAGTCTCACAGACCCATCGCTCCATCTCTGTAGCCGGCTCCGTAGGTGGATCAGTAGCGGTGTAAGCGCTCACGTCAAGCTCAAAAGGAGGCACATAGCCGGAGAATGACTGAAATGGCGGAGGCTGAGAAGTAGAGGGCTGAGAAGTGCCAGCCTCGTCAGTACGGCTGGTGCGTGCAGCTCTCCTAACGCCACTAGTCTTCGGCAGGATAGGTCTCTCGCAAAGCGCCCCAGCAGGCGGATGGAAGGCAATGTTGCCTGGAATGGCGAGAGATGTAAGATCAACACGGGGCAGGCGAATGTACCTGTATGTCCCATCCGCGTCCTGAAAACGGTAGGCTAGCGAGTGGCGGATGAGAATCTCACTCGCGTAGAGATGCTCGCGATCAATGAATCGCGCTCTGTGCTCAGGAACAGGCGGTGCGATGTGGAAACGGCAATGGGTGATAATGGGAGTCACCAAGCTCCCAATCATGATCACCTTCTTCCTGGACCGAAGTGCCTGCTTCGCCACCTGGATGAACTCCCGAACTAGTAATGCGGCGAAGTTGACGCGATGCGTCTTGTTGTAGTTGGCCGCGGTGGGGCTAGTGATGAAACGGTGGAGCCCATAGAAGCACATGGAGAGCTCAGGTAGCTGCAAAGTACCCATCTTTGCACGGGCAAAGATGGTGCTGCTCATGAAACGGACCGCCAGGCGAATCACCGGGTTGCGGATAAGTGCCTGCTTGGCACCTCGAGAAACGTACTCGCCGGACCCAAAGGTCTGCCAGAATGCAGAGGGGTCAGTGATGCCATCGAATTGGGTCTTCTCGCGAGGCGGGAACCCATAGAGATCACACAACTGAAGGAGTGTGATGGTGAAATGCCTCCTAGATAGAAAGAATGAGATGAAGGCATCGATGGCATCAAACGGGTCCGTAGGGTAGTGGACCTGCAATGTGGCAAGGAACTCGGCTGCGGCATCAGGATAGAGATCCCATCGCTTCTCCGGGAAAGAACCGAAGCCGGCATTGCGCAGAAACGTCAAGACATCGTCTAGGATGCCCATAGCCCTCAGAACATCGGTTTCTAGAAACCGTGTGGGCTCGAATTTGCAGTTGCGGAGTGCAATGGTGTCTTCCTGATTTTTCTGGGTCCACTCTCTTTCTTCGGTGGCTGGTTCCTTGCCGCTACGTCGTCTTGGAGCCATTTCCTGAAAACAGGAAATACTCAAACGCAAATCAGCATTTGCATAAACTTAACAAAAATCAAAATGATTTTAGAAGCTTTAAAAATCAAGCAGTGCGACGCAAGCAAACAATATCCAATTAAACATAAAATCGAAATTTCTATCGCACTCGCGAAATGCAAAACAGAAAATCGAAACATGTAATGGCTTTGAGCACATGCAATCATCAATTAACACTCTCCCGAACTTAATCGTCTCTCTCAATCCATCAAATGGCATTGCTAACAATTCTAAAGTTGAAATCTAAGGCTTATCACATGAAATTTCCAAGTTTCTCACAATCAAATCAAATACATTTCAAAGCAGAGAAACTAGCAATCCTATAGCATTCCCAACGACCTAATTCAACCTAAATCCAAGAGATTACAAAGCTCTAACACCCTAAAGTGTAAAAACCCGAAATCTCCTATGCAAAAATCGAACTCAGTACCTTAAGCGAATCGAGTTGGGTACAGGGGGATCAGAAAGAGCTCGAAAAATAGTGTGATTTATCACCAAGAATCAACAAAAACAATGGAGAATTGAGAGAGATTGAGAGGATTGAAGTTTGTAGAGAGAGAGAGCAATGGAGGTGGGGGATCGATGGAGGAGAGAGAGGACTCGATCTCCATCGATATATTGGCCCTAAACCGGTTTAAACCGGTTTGAATCAAGTGGATTGAACCGATTCAAACCGGAAATCCATTTTTTTCAAAATACCTGAGTCGGGATCGATCGATCCCTGGTGTAGATCGGTCGATCCCGATGCTTCTGTTCCTTGGTTCATTTTCCAGGCGAGATCGATCGATCCTTCAGGTAGATCGATCGATCCGAAGCGTCTGATCACCAAAAATTCGCATCTTAATGCGATCAAAACCTAATCCTGATACACTTAGGAATCCTTAATGACGCACTGATTAGAAATCCTCAAATATAAATAGTCTTAAACTTAAAAGCAAAAGAAACAAAAACCAAAAGCTCAAAACATAATAGTTAGTACAAAATCATCGGGTTGCCTCCCGGAAGCGCTTGTTTTAAGTCTATAGCTTGACTTTCTCTTCTCTTAGGCTTGTGGACGAGGGATTTGAATTAGTTCTCCTGAGATGCGTACGCTGCGTTCTTCCTCTTGGATACGAATGGGCCTAAACGCGTTCTCTCTTGGCTTTATTCGATAGAAAACCCTTTCGTCGACATTGGCAAAGCACACGCGGTGATTGGGAATGTCTATGACAGCTCCAACAGTGTTCAAGAAAGATCTTCCGAAGATGACTTGTTGACGCTTCCCGGGCACATCTACAACTTTGAAGTCCGTGGGAACATACACTTCCCCAATTCGCACCATTTCATTGCGTAGCTCTCCTCTTGGTACTACCATAGACTCGTCGGCCATGTAAAGATTTGAAGTGGATGGATAGCAATTGGTGATTCCACATCGAGAAGCTATGGCGGTGGGGATCACACTTGTTCCGGCTCCGGAGTCGCAAAGGCAATTGTAAACCGAAGTACCATTGATAGCTAAAACAAGCTTTTTTTTAGCAGGAGACACACAAGAGGTAACAAGGGTGTTTCAATTCCCTGAGCACTTAAACTGACGTTGCAGCACAGAGGGTATCAATCCATAATGAGTGAGCTATTGACCAATCAGGATGCAGAGACAGAAACAGAAGCAGATCGATCAAGCAAATAACAATCAGATAACGAAATAGAGCTCATGAGAATGGGAATAATTGGTCAGTGAATCCTCCTAGATCAACTAAGGTATCTAACAAAACTCATACAGAGCTAATCCCTTGACGAAAGATTCGAATATAGGTCAATCCACTCTCGTGACAGAGACCCCTCTAACTATGCTACCTCCAAACCTAGATCTCTCTAGAGAAGCATAACATAGCAGGCATTAATAATCAATCAATCAAAGCCAATAAACACTCTAAGCAACCAATCTCTTGGGTCAGACATGTAAATCTCTGGAAAAAGTTGGTTCAGGCATTTCAACAAACACCTCTCGGGCAGGAAATACCTAGGATCTAATTTCAACTTCTCAGAAAGAAACTAGCATTAAAAACACTCACCCAGAAGGGATCTAAACAGATCTAAGCTTAAACACCCTAGAAGATCAAAGATTCATCACTTTCCTAACCCATCCTCAAGAACCCTAAGCAGACTACTCACAAATCATCATAAAATGCATAAACCCAGAAAATAAAATAAATTGCATAATCATAAAGCTAAAGATGAGATTAAGAGAACTGTGAATGTAGAAAATGCAAAATCAAAATGGATTAAGAGAGATCTGGATTACAAAGTGTCTGGTTTTTAGAGTTCTAGAGAGAAAAGAGAGAGAGAGATTAGGGATAAGAGAAAAGTTTAAGGATAAGATAATATCTAGATAATTGTCTCAGCACAACAGCTGTATTTATACTACTTTAGGCAAAGTCAAAACCCTAATTCACTAAAAATCAAAAGTCAAAGGCGGCTAGGCTTGGCATCGATCAGGTTGGTTGATCAGGGTGGTCGATGCCGCGTGATCTTCAAAGCTTGCACCTTTCTGCCTAGGCATCGATCAGTCTGCTCGATCAGTTTGGTCGATGCCTTGTGTTCTTCAAAGCTTGCACCTTTCTGCCTTGGGATCGATCAACTGCTCGATGGTGGTGCTCGATCGTGTGCCATTTCCTCACCAAACAGCTCCTTTTTGTACCTAAACAACTCCAAATGCAAGAATGTATGCAATGCTCATGCAATAACCTACTAATCATGCAAAGTGACTACAAATGACTAAAAATGGTATGAACAGGGGATGAATCAATGCTAAAGTGATGAGAAATCAGTGCTTAAAACCTGTAAAATATAGACATATCAACTCCCCCAAACTTAGTCTTTGCTTGCCCTCAAGCAAACAAATCATAAGCAGGGAGAGAGGTTTGAAAGTGGGGTCTCAGAACCTAAAGCTTGCTAATTATCTAGTTAGAATCAAAGTCCAAGTTATTAGTTCTACAATGCAGAGCAAAGGAGTTCTAATTAAAAGCTTTAGACAAACTCATCACAACAAGAACTGATTCCAATCTTTCATCTCCACATGCATTCATATCAATCAATTCCTTTAACATTCATTAAGCAGGAACATGGATCTAGTTATGCAATGCCTACAAACTCATTTGGCTAGGTAAGAAAGGCTGGAGATAAAGATGATCTCCTTTAGAGTGGGTTTAACAATCATAATCAGGGTTCTCTCAAAAATCGGATTGAGCTTTAGAAGAATGCTAAAGGTAAGCTCCAATAGATGCATACAGAAATAAAACCTTGTCTACCCAAAGGTAACCCAACGATTTTAATCCTATCTTTCTAAGCCCAGATTATCCTAGATCTACCCTTTAGCTTCAGCTCATTTTGAGCACACCCATACACTCTTTGATCTAGTCTTAGGAGGAGTTTCTTCTTTCTCATACATCTAGCGGATTGGGGTTTTCTCTTTAAACACTAAGGTTCTCTTTTCTTCTTATTTCTTAAGACATCAAAGCTTTTTGCTATTCATTTCTTTTTCTCTTTTTCTTTCTTTTCTTTTGCTCAGGACCATTTTTTTTATACTTTTCATTCCCCAAATCCTTTACTAGATACTTATACACATTCTCCCTCCTAAAGACTCTTTCTTTTCTTTCAGCATCAATCTTTTTCTTTTCCTTTTCTACCATAATAAGCACAAATCCAATACCAAACCCAGCAACAAGATCCCACCTAGTCCTATCTAGTCCGAAAAATGCGAACTAGAACTACACAAGGTTCCATTCCTGTCGGCTCAGACCTAACACTTTCTACCAAGCTCAATCCATAAAAGGCCTAACACTCAGAAAAATCACAATTGGCTTGAAAGAAGGATAGGTTAAGGGTGTGGAGAAACTGTTCCAATGATGGGAATCAGCTACTTGGATCAACAAGAGTGGTAAAAAGGATAAGATGATCCAAATATGTATATGGTATCCATGAGTTTGTATGCAATGCACAACCAGATATTTGCAAGTCAAGATTAGGTTCTTATAGATAGGAAATGATATCAAGTCACAACATGCTTCAATTAGGACCAAAATGCAATTCAAGAATTCCAAGTTTGTTTCAGCCTTACGTTTCAAACTAAATCACAATGCATCACAGATCTAACAACGAGGGCTTTGATTCTAGCCTAGCAAATTAAGCAAGCTAACAAGGTTAAATTCATCATAGTCCCCTATGCTGGATGCAACAGTCCTATATGAAACAATCTAGACTCAATCCTATATGCAAATACAAACTACATGAACACTCTTTTTATAGAAATTTTTCAAAATTTTTCAAATTTTTATGGCTTTTTCTATGCCTTAGATGAAATGCATGCAGACTCAAGTATGCAAAATTTGAAAATAAGAAAACAGAAAACAATGTCAAATACATCCTGAACCCTCCCCCAAACTTAAATTACACAGTCCCTTGTGTAAGAGAAATTTGAAAGAGGATTCAAGATACAAACATGAAATAACTAAAAATGCAGTAGTATAGGCAATAGTTGGAGTGGTACCTCAAGGCTGTGTGAAGAAGGAGTGTAGGCATGTGAGGGCTCCTGACTCGAGTTGTTAAGTCGAGTCCTGTGGCTTGATTGATCTGCATCGATCTAACTGGTCGATGGCGTTGATCGATTGACCTGCATCGACTTGTTTGGTCGATGCTGGTGATCGATCATGCGTCACTGCGTGTTGTCCCAGCTGTGTCGTGCCCTCATTCTTTTCCCTTCTCCCAAGCCGCCTGAAAGACTAAAGAAATTACTCAAAAAGACCAAAAACTAAAAGCAATAACTAAAGGATAGACATGGGACTTCCTCCCAAGTGAGCTTGTTTTAAGTCTCTAAGCTTGACTTCCTGTTTCCCTTTAGGCTTTGTCGGGTTCATAGAGAGGTACTGAGGACCCCTCTGGAATGGCATAGTCTGCTAGGTATCTCTTGACTCTCTGTCCATTCACTGTGAATTCATTGCCATCCTTGCCAATTAGAGTGATGGCTCCATAGGGTAGAACCTCTCTGATACTGAACGGTCCGGACCACCTTGATTTGAGCTTTCCTGGGAACAGCTTGAGCCTTGAGTTGAAGAGAAGCACCTGGTCTCCTACCTTAAAGTCTTTTGGCAGGATCCTTTTGTCATGGAATGCCTTAGTCCTTTCCTTGTAAACTCTTGAACTCTCATAAGCATCAAGCCTTATCTCTTCTAATTCATGCAAGTCCATTGTCCTCTTTTCTTGAGCTGTCTTGATGTCTAAATTCAGGAGCTTTGTTGCCCAGATTGCTTTGTACTCAATCTCCACTGGCAAATGGCAGGCTTTTCCATATAGTAGCTGAAATGGAGTTCGCCCTATTGGTGTTTTAAATGCAGTCCTGTATGCCCAAAGAGTGTCATCGAGCTTGACAGCCCAATCTCTTCTAGAGATACCAATAACTTTTGCAAGAATTTCCTTGATCTGTTTGCTTGAGACCTCCACTTGGCCACTAGTCTGAGGGTGATAAGGTGTGGCCACCTTATGTTTGACTCCATGCTTTCTCAGAAGGTTCTCAAATAACTTGTTGATGAAGTGTGAGCCTCCATCACTGATCACTACCCTTGGCACACCAAACCTGGGAAATATGGTGCTTTTAAACAACTTAATAACAGCTCGAGCATCATTTGTTGGGCAAGCCACAGCCTCAACCCATTTAGATACATAATCCACTGCAACCAGGATGTATCGATTCCCATAAGAGGGTGGGTTGAATGGTCCCATAAAGTCGATTCCCCAAACATCAAACACTTCAACTTCTAAGATTGGGTTCTGAGGCATCTCATTTCTTCTCGAGATATTGCCCATTCTTTGGCAGGCATCACACTTAGTGATGAAGCTTCGTGCATCCTTAAACAGGCTAGGCCACCACAGACCTGCTTGCAGAACTTTCTGGGCTGTCTTGAATGTGGCGAAATGCCCCCCATATGATGATCCATGACAGTGCTCGAGCACTCCCTGCACCTCTCCTTCTGCTACGCACCTTCTAAACATACCATCAGAACCTCTCTTGTATAAGTAAGGCTCATCCCAAAAATAGTGGTTAATGTCCCTGAAGAATTTCTTCTTGCTGTAACTATCTAGACCATCAGGCTCTTCTCCACAGCTTAAGTAATTAGCAAAATCTGCATACCAGGGAAGCTTCTCCTCTAACGCCAACGCTTCAACCAGCTTCAATCCTGAGGGAATACTCTCCATGAAAGTGTGAACTGCCATCAGCTGCTCTTCAGGCATCGAGTCATCAATAGGAATTTCATCTTCTATCCGCATTCTGGATAGGTGATCTGCCACCCCATTCTCAATCCCTTTCTTGTCCTTAATCTCCAAATCAAACTCCTGAAGCAATAGAATCCATCTCAGCAGTCTTGGTTTTGCATCCTTCTTTGCTAAAAGGTATCGCAAGGCTGCATGATCAGTGTGGACCACCACTTTAGAACCAACCAAATAGTATCTAAACTTCTCAAATGCGAATACTATGGCGAGGAGTTCCTTCTCCGTCGTGGCATATTTCACCTGTGCTTCATCGAGGGTCTTACTCGCATAGTATATCATATGAAGCTTCTTATGCTTTCTCTGACCAAGAACTGCTCCCACTGCGTAGTCACTCGCATCACACATAATCTCAAACGGTAGATCCCAATCTGGTGCCTGCACAATAGGAGCACTAACCAGCTCTCGTTTGATCTCTTCAAATGCTCTGAGACAGTCTTCATCAAACTCGAACGCGACCTCTTTACACAAAAGCCTTGTAAGAGGTCTTGCAATCTTTGAGAAGTCTTTGATGAACCTTCTGTAGAATCCAGCATGGCCCAGGAAGCTTCTGATGTCCTTCACATTAGATGGAGGTTTTAGTTGCATCATTACATCTACCTTGGCTTTATCAACCTCTATGCCTTCCTCAGAAATCTTATGCCCTAGCACAATCCCTTCTCTGACCATGAAATGACATTTTTCCCAATTCAGCACCAAGTTCGTCTCCTCGCACCTAGTGAGTACCCTGCACAAATTAGAGAGACAAGATGCAAACGAGTCTCCATAGACGGAGAAATCGTCCATGAAGACTTCGACTACATCCTCTATTAGTTCTGAGAAGATCGACATCATGCACCTCTGAAATGTTGCAGGTGCGTTACATAGTCCAAATGGCATCCTTCGATATGCGAAGGTACCATAGGGAAATGTAAATGTCGTCTTCTCCTGGTCATTGGGATGAATAGGTATTTGAAAAAATCCAAAATATCCATCAAGGAAACAGTAATAAGAATGATTAGCAAGTCTCTCCAGCATCTGATCGATAAAAGGCAATGGAAAATGGTCTTTCCTAGATGCAGCATTCAATTTTCTGTAATCTATGCACATCCTGTGGCCAGTGATTGTCCTAGTTGGGATTAATTCATCATTGTCGTTTTTCACTACAGTTATACCTCCCTTCTTAGGAACACAATGCACAGGTGAAACCCAATTACTATCAGAGATGGGGTAAATGATTCCAGCATCTAGCAACTTAAGAATCTCTTTCTTAACTACCTCTTTCAAATTCGGATTTAGTCTTCTCTGAGGTTCAATGCTAGAGTATGATTCTTGTTCAAGATGGATCCTATGCATGCATAGGCTAGGTGAGATCCCTTTTATGTCATCTAACGAATACCCTATAGCCTTTCTAAATTTCTTGAGTTCAGTTAGCAACAAATGCAATTCATCATTATTGAGCTCATCATTAACTATCACAGGGTATGTAGAGTTAGGACCTAAGAAAGCATACCTTAGCCCTTTGGGTAGAGGTTTCAGTTCTAGCTTGGGAGCTCTTAGTTCGGACCAGTCGTCTGACGCAGAGGTGCTTGCATCGACCTGTTTGGTCGATGCTGTTGGTCGATCTCGCTCTTGAGTCCCATTTTCTGCGCAATCGCTTTCCACTGCTTTAACCTCTACTGTCGACTGCATTAAGTTCTCAAAGTCCACTGGTTCATCTTCGTCTTTGTGAGAGTCCAAAATCATCTGATAAACCTCAGTCTCTGGGTGCAAATATCCTTCCTCGCTGTTTTTTGTTAGAGCACTTTGGAGATGGTCCTGTTCGTTGAGTTCTTCTAGAAGCTCGTCTGCCAATTCATCCATTCTCTCTATCCAAAACAGCTGGCCTTCTATGGTGGGTTTCTTCATGACATTATTAATGTTAAAACTCATCTTGAGATCTTTGCCCAGATTCAACTCTATCTGACCTTTCTTGCAGTCTATGATTGCTCCAGCTGTTGCTAAAAATGGTCTTCCCAAAAGCAGGGGGTCTCTAGGTCCTTCATCCATCTCAAGCACAACAAAATCAGTGGGGATCTCCACATTTCCCACTTTAACTGGCATGTCCTCCAAAACTCCATTAGCATATCTTACTGACCTATCAGCCAAGATCATGGCGAGATTGCAAGGTCCAAACTTAGTGAATCCTAACTTTTTAGCTAAAGACAGTGGCATCAGGCTAGTTAAGGCTCCCAGATCACACAAACAGTTGTCAAAAACAAACTGGCCTAGCGAGCATGGTAAAGTGAAGGCTCCTGGGTCCCTTAGCTTTTTTATTATGTCCTTTCTCTGTATAAACGCGCTGAACTCATGAGTTAGCATCATCATGCCCTGAGTTTCCATGATCCTGTCATTAACAAGATCCTTCAAAAACTTGTGAGACTGAGGTATCAAAGCAATGGCATCTACCAAAGGCATCTTCAGCTCGAGTTCATCCATCTGTTTATTGAACAGAGCCTTGTACTTTTCTACCAGCTTTTTCTTGAATCTTCCAGGGAATGGAAGTTTAGACTTGTAGGGTGGTGGAATGAACTCTGGCTTCTTCTGCTCAGGAACTGCAGATTTTTCAACAGGAGGTGGCTTGGATCGACCTGTTGGTCGATCAGGGTGATCGATCCTGTCGTCTTGTGTGGGTTGTTCGCCCTGAAGTTCGTGTTCACAGAAACCCTCCCCATCTTGTTCCTCACTGTCCTCAATGATGTCAGTTGGTCCTGTTTTGGGAGCAAGCTGCTTACCACTGCGAAGCGTGATAGATTTAGCCTGGTGAAACTCGTTGGGTTGGTGGTGGATTGCTTTACCATGAAGTTTGCCTTGAACCTTTTCAGAAGAGGATGAAGCAGTAGTGCTCTCTAGGTACTTGACTTTAGAGGTCAGTGCCTCAACTTTGAGATTCAAATCTTGGAAGTTATTATGTACGTCAGAAAACTGCCTAGCCATATCTTTAGCACCAGCGGCCTGTCCTTGAAGGATTTGCTGGAACATACTTGCAAAATCTGGAGGTGGTGCCTGAGATGGAAAACTCGTGGGTGCAGCCGGCTGCTGCGGAGGAAGGAAAGGCTTAGTTGGCTGGTACGGTTGTTGATTGTGGTTAGGCCTGTAATTGTTCTAACCAAGAGTGTAACCCGCTTGGTTCTGCATGTAGCACACTTCGGCAGACTGATCGATCTCCCCATCTTGGACCTGCTCAGCTTCGCAAACAAAGTTGAGTTGCTTGTGCTGTGCCAACAACAACTTATCCAACTTGTCATTGAGAGCTTTCATCTCCTTACTGTGTTTATCATCAGAATTGGTGGTGCTTCTCACAGCTCTATCAGAATCCTCACTGTAGTTTCCATCAGATAGTGCCAAGTTCTCCACAAGCTCCCAACCATCTTCTACATCTTTATTCAGAAAGTTGCCGTTACTAGCAGTATCCAGCATTAGTCGGAACTGAGGCAATACTCCTCGATAAAGTGTACTGAGAAGAGAGTCATTGGAGAAACCATGGTGTGGGCACTTGCTGGTGTAGCTCTTGAATCTTTCCCATGCCTCACAGAAGGTCTCACCAGTCTTCTGAGTGAAGCTGGATATCTCATTTCGAAGCTTAGCTGTTCGAGAATTGGAGAAAAACTTAGCAAGAAACACTTTCTTGCAATCGTCCCAAAAAGTAACAGAGCCTGGAGGTAGAGCTTTTTCCCACTGCCGTGCCTTATCACCAAGAGAGAATGGGAATAGTCGCAGCTTGAGAGCGTCATCACTCACGCCATTGATCTTGTTAGGCCACAGAGCCGATCAAAGTCATCGAGATGATCAAGAGGGTCCTCCATAGGCTAACCATGGAACCGGTTGTTCTGAATCATGTTGATCATACTGCTCTTGATCTCAAAATTGTTGTTTGGGATTGCAGGAGGCACAATTCCCTGACGGTGGACGTGAGTACTGGGTGTGTCACCGGCCCCAATGTTGCGTTGCTGCCTTTGCGGATTGCCATTGGCACCTGGTGGAGGTTGATCTATTGGTTGTCCATACCAAAGCAGGTTTTGGGCTGATCGATGTGCAAGATCGATCAGGTTGGTCGATCTTGTGCCAAGGTACCTGAAATGGACAGAAACAGCAATCAAACAAGTCAGCAAGCGAAATAAAGTAAATAAGAACTTGATCTCAAGTAATCTGAAATCCTGAATGCAACAAAATCACTCAATGGCAACGGCGCCAAATTGAAACAAGCTTTTTTTTAGCAGGAGACACACAAGAGGCAACAAGGGTGTTTCAATTCCCTGAGCACTTAAACTGACGTTGCAGCACAGAGGGTATCAATCCATAATGAGTGAGCTATTGACCAATCAGGATGCAATCATTTCACTTAATTCAAGCCAAGCAGAAAACAATTTGATGTCTAGCAACCTAATGAGCAAATAAGAAAACAGGAATAAGAACTAACAGAGAACTAGCAGAGACAGAAACAGAAGCAGATCGATCAAGCAAATAACAATCAGATAACGAAATAGAGCTCATGAGAATGGGAATAATTGGTCAGTGAATCCTCCTAGATCAACTAGGTATCTAACAAAACTCATACAGAGCTAATCCCTTGACGAAAGATTCGAATATAGGTCAATCCACTCTCGTGACAGAGACCCCTCTAACTA
>CM022180.2:13316753-13364846 GCA_011420285.2 Erysimum cheiranthoides
TCATAAGCAGGGAGAGAGGTTTGAAAGTGGGGTCTCAGAACCTAAAGCTTGCTAATTATCTAGCTAGAATCAAAGTCCAAGTTATTAGTTCTACAATGCAGAGCAAAGAAGTTCTAATTAAAAGCTTTAGACAAACTCATCTCAACAAGAACTGATTCTAATCTTTCACTTCCACATGCATTCATATCAATCAATTCCTTTAACATTCATTAAGCAGGAACATGGATCTAGTTATGCAATGCCTACAAACTCATTTGGCTAGGTAAGAAAGGCTGGAGACAAAGATGATCTCCTTTAGAGTGGGTTTAACAATCATAATCAGGGCTCCAATAGATGCATACAGAAATAAAACCTTGTCTACCCAAAGGTAACCCAACGATTTTAATCCTATCTTTCTATGCCCAGATTATCCTAGATCTACCCTTTAGCTTCAGCTCATTTTGAGCACACCCATACACTCTTTGATCTAGTCTTAGGAGGAGTTTCTTCTTTCTCATACATCTAGCGGATTGGGGTTTTCTCTTAAACACTATGGTTCTCTTTTCTTCTTATTTCTTAAGACATCAAAAGCTTTTTTGCTATTCACTTCTTTTTCTCTTTTTCTTTCTTTTCTTTTTGCTCAGAACCATTTTTTTATACTTTTCATTCCCCAAATCCTTTACTAGACACTTATACACATTCTCCCTCCTAAAGACTCTTTCTTTTCTTTCAGCATCAATCTTTTCTTTTCCTTTTCCACCATAATAAGCACAAATCCAATATCAAACCCCAGCAATAAGATCCCACCTAGTCCTATCTAGTCCAAAAAATGCGAACTAGAACTACACAAGGTTCCATTCCTGTCGGCTCAGACCTAACACTTTCTACCAAGCTCAATCCATAAAAGGCCTAACACTCAGAAAAATCACAATTGGCTTGAAAGAAGGATAGGTTAAGGGTGTGGAGAAACTGTTCCAATGATGGGAATCAGCTACTTGGATCAACAAGAGTGGTAAAAAGGATAAGATGATCCAAATATGTATGTGGTATCCATGAGTTTGCATGTAATGCACAACAAGATAATTGCAAGTCAAGATTAGGTTCTTATAAATAGGAAATGATGTCAAGTCACAACATGCTTCAATTAGGACCAAAATGCAATTCAAGAATTCCAAGTTTGTTTCAGCCTTACATTTCAAACTAAATCACAATGCATCACAGATCTAACAACGAGGGCTTTGATTCTAGCCTAGCAAATTAAGCAAGCTAACAAGGTTAAATTCATCATAGTCCCTTATGCTGGATGCAACAGTCCTATATGAAACAATCTAGACTCAATCCTATATGCAAATGCAAACTTCATGAACACTCTTTTTATAGAAATTTTTCAAAATTTTTCAAATTTTTATGGTTTTTTTCTATGCCTTAGATGAAATGCATGTAGACTCAAGTATGCAAAATTTGAAAATAAGAAAACAAAACGCAATGTCAAATACACCCTGAACCCTCCCCCAAACTTAAATTACACAGTCCCTTGTGTAATAAAAATTTGAGAAAAGATTCAAGATACAAACAGAAAGCAAATAAAAATGCAATGGTATATACAATGAAGGAGTTTGGGTGGTACCTCAAGGTTGTGTGAAGAAAAGGGTGTAGGCATGTGAGAGTCCAGGCATCGACCTGTTTGGTCGATGCTGGTAATCGATGCTGCGCTTGATTTGATCTGGATCGACCAAACAGGTCGATGCTGCTACATCGATGCAGCTTCTCTGCATGGTTTTCCAGCTGTCTCGTGATCTCACTCACTTTCCTTCCACCAAAGCCGCCTGAAAGACTAAAGAAATTACTCAAAAAGACCAAAAACTAAAAGCAATAACTAAAGGATAGACATGGGACTTCCTCCCAAGTGAGCTTGTTTTAAGTCTCTAAGCTTGACTTCCTGTTTCCCTTTAGGCTTTGTCGGGTTCATAGAGAGGTACTGAGGACCCCTCTGGAATGGCATAGTCTGCTAGGTATCTCTTGACTCTCTGTCCATTCACTGTGAATTCATTGCCATCCTTGCCAATCAGAGTGATGGCTCCATAGGGTAGAACCTCTCTGATACTGAACGGTCCGGACCACCTTGATTTGAGCTTTCCTGGGAACAGCTTGAGCCTTGAGTTGAAAAGAAGCACCTGGTCTCCTACCTTAAAGTCTTTTGGCAGGATCTTTTTGTCATGGAATGCCTTAGTCCTTTCCTTGTAAACTCTTGAACTCTCATAAGCATCAAGCCTTATCTCTTCTAATTCATGCAAATCCATTGTCCTTTTTTCTTGAGCTGTCTTGATGTCTAAATTCAGGAGCTTTGTTGCCCAGATTGCTTTGTACTCAATCTCCACTGGTAAATGGCAAGCTTTTCCATATAGCAGCTGAAATGGAGTTCTCCCTATTGGTGTTTTAAATGCTGTCCTGTATGCCCAAAGAGTGTCATCGAGCTTGACAGCCCAATCTCTTCTAGAGATACCAACAACTTTTGCAAGAATTTCCTTGATCTGTTTGTTTGAGACCTCCACTTGGCCACTAGTCTGAGGGTGATAAGGTGTGGCCACCTTATGTTTGACTCCATGCTTTCTCAGAAGGTTCTCAAATAACTTGTTGATGAAGTGTGAGCCTCCATCACTGATCACTACCCTTGGCACACCAAACCTGGGAAATATGGTGCCTTTAAACAACTTAATAACAGCTCGGGCATCATTTGTTGGGCAAGCCACAGCCTCAACCCATTTAGATACATAATCCACTGCAACCAGGATGTATCGATTCCCATAAGAGGGTGGGTTGAATGGTCCCATAAAGTCGATTCCCCAAACATCAAACACTTCAACTTCTAAGATTGGGTTCTGAGGCATCTCATTCCTTCTCGAGATATTGCCCATTCTTTGGCAGGCATCACACTTAGTGATGAAGCTTCGTGCATCCTTAAACAGGCTGGGCCACCACAGACCTGCTTGTAGAATTTTCTGGGCTGTCTTGTATGTGGCGAAATGCCCCCCATATGATGATCCATGACAGTGCTCGAGCACTCCCTGCACCTCTCCTTCTGCTACGCACCTTCTAAACATACCATCAGAACCTCTCTTGTATAAGTAAGGCTCATCCCAAAAGTAGTGGTTAATGTCCCTGAAGAATTTCTTCTTGCTGTGACTATCTAGACCATCAGGCTCTTCTCCACAGCTCAAATAATTAGCAAAATCAGCATACCAGGGAAGCTTCTCCTCTAACGCCAACGCTTCAATCAGCTTTCTTCCTGAGGGAATGCTCTCTACGAAAGTGTGAACTGCCATCAGCTGCTCTTCAGGCATCGAGTCATCAATAGGGATTTCATCTTCTATCCGCATTCTAGATAGGTGGTCTGCCACCCCATTTTCAATCCCTTTCTTGTCCTTAATCTCCAAATCAAACTCCTGAAGCAATAGAATCCATCTCAGCAGTCTTGGTTTTGCATCCTTCTTTGCTAAAAGGTGTCGCAAGGCTGCATGATCAGTGTGGACCACCACTTTAGAACCAACCAAATAGGATCTAAACTTCTCAAATGCGAATACTATGGCGAGGAGTTCCTTCTCCGTCGTGGCATATTTCACCTGTGCTTCATCGAGGGTCTTACTCGCATAGTATATCACGTGAAGCTTCTTATCCTTTCTCTGACCAAGAACTGCTCCCACTGCGTAGTCACTCGCATCACACATAATCTCAAACGGTAGATCCCAATCTGGTGCCTGCACAATAGGAGCACTAACCAGCTCTCGTTTGATCTTTTCAAATGCTCTGAGACAGTCTTCATCAAACTCGAACGCGATCTCTTTACACAAAAGCCTTGTAAGAGGTCTTGCAATCTTTGAGAAGTCCTTGATGAATCTTCTGTAGAATCCAGCATGGCCCAGGAAGCTTCTGATGTCCTTCACATTAGATGGAGGTTTTAGTTGTATCATTACATCGACCTTGGCTTTATCAACCTCTATGCCTTCCTCACTAATCTTATGCCCTAGCACAATCCCTTCTCTGACCATGAAATGGCATTTTTCCCAATTGAGCACCAAGTTCGTCTCCTCGCACCTAGTGAGTACCCTGCACAAATTAGAGAGACAAGATGCAAACGAGTCTCCATAGACGGAAAAATCGTCCATGAAGACTTCGACTACATCCTCTATTAGATCCGAGAAGATCGACATCATGCACCTCTGAAATGTTGCAGGTGCGTTACATAGTCCAAACGGCATCCTTCGATATGCGAAGGTACCATAGGGACATGTAAATGTCGTCTTCTCCTGGTCATTGGGATGAATAGGTATTTGAAAAAATCCAGAATATCCATCAAGGAAACAGTAATAAGAATGATTAGCAAGTCTCTCCAGCATCTGATCGATGAAGGGCAATGGAAAATGGTCTTTCCTAGATGCAGCATTCAATTTTCTGTAATCTATGCACATCATGTGGCCAGTGATTGTCCTAGTTGGGATTAATTCATCATTGTCGTTTTTTACTACAGTTATACCTCCCTTCTTAGGAACACAATGCACAGGTGAAACCCAATTACTATCAGAGATGGGGTAAATGATCCCAGCATCTAGCAACTTAAGAATCTCTTTCTTAACTACCTCTTTCAAATCCGGATTCAGTCTTCTCTGAGGTTCAATGCTAGAGTATGATTCTTGTTCAAGATGGATCCTATGCATGCATAGGCTAGGTGAGATCCCTTTTATGTCATCTAACGAATACCCTATAGCCTTTCTAAATTTCCTGAGTTCAGTTAGCAACAAATGCAATTCATCACTATTGAGCTCATCATTAACTATCACAGGGTATGTAGAGTTAGGACCTAAGAAAGCATACCTTAGCCCTTTGGGTAGAGGCTTCAGTTCCAGCTTGGGAGCTCTTAGTTCGGACCAGTCGTCTGACGCGGAGGTGCCTGCATCGACCTGTTTGGTCGATGCTGTTGGTCGATCTTGCTCTTGAGTCCCATTTTCTGCGCAATCGCTTTCTACTGCTTTGACCTCGACTGTCGACTGCATTAAGTTCTCAAAGTCCACTGGCTCATCTTCTTCTTTGTGAGAGTCCAAAATCCTCTGATAAACCTCAGTCTCTGGGTGCAAATATCCTTCCTCGCTGTTTTTTGTTAGAGCACTTTGGAGATGGTCCTGTTCGTTGAGTTCTTCTAGAAGCTCGTCTGCCAATTCATCCATTCTCTCTATCCAAAACAGCTGGCCTTCTATGGTGGGTTTCTTCATGACATTATTAATGTTAAAACTCATCTTGAGATCTTTGCCCAGATTCAACTCTATCTGACCTTTCTTGCAGTCTATGATTGCTCCAGCTGTTGCTAAAAATGGTCTTCCCAAAAGCAGGGGGTCTCTGGGTCCTTCATCCATCTCAAGCACAACAAAATCAGTGGGGATCTCCACATTTCCCACTTTAACTGGCATGTCCTCCAAAACTCCATTAGCATATCTTACTGACCTATCAGCCAAGATCATGGCGAGATTGCAAGGTCCAAACTTAGTGAATCCTAGCTTTTTAGCTAAAGACAGTGGCATGAGGCTAGTTGAGGCTCCCAGATCACACAAACAGTTGTCAAAAGCAAACTGGCCTAGCGAGCATGGTAAAGTGAAGGCTCCTGGGTCCCTTAGCTTTTCTACTATGTCCTTTCTTTGTATAAACGCGCTGAACTCATGAGTTAGCATCATCATGCCCTGAGTTTCCCTGATCCTGTCATTAACCAGATCCTTCAAAAACTTGTGAGACTGAGGTATCAAAGCAATGGCATCTACCAAAGGCATCTTCAGCTCGAGTTCATCCATCTGTTTATTAAACAGAGCCTTGTACTTCTCTACCAGCTTTTTCTTGAATCTTCCAGGGAATGGGAGTTTAGGCTTGTAGGGTGGTGGAACGAATTCTGGCTTCTTCTGCTCAGGGACTGCAGATTTTTCAACAGGAGGTGGCTTGGATCGACCTGTTGGTCGATCAGGGTGATCGATCCTGTCGTCTTGTGTGGGTTGTTCGCCCTGAAGTTCGTGCTCACAGAAACCCTCCCCATCTTGTTCCTCACTGTCCTCAGTGATGTCAGTTGGTCCTGTTCTGGGAGCAAGCTGCTTACCACTGCGAAGCGTGATAGATTTAGCCTGGTGAAAATCGTTGTGAATTTCTCTGCCATGAAGTTTGCCAGGAACCTTTTCAGAAGAGGATGAAGCAGTAGTGCTCTCTAGGTACTTGACTTTAGAGGTCAGTGCCTCAACTTTGAGATTCAAATCTTGGAAGTTATTATGTACGTCAGAAAACTGCCTAGCCATATCTTTGGCACCAGCGGCCTGTCCTTGAAGGATTTGCTGGAACATACTTGCAAAATCTGGAGGTGGTGCCTGAGATGGAAAACTCGTGGATGCAGCCGGCTGCTGCGGAGGAACGAAAGGCTTATTTGGCTGGTACGGTTGTTGATTTTGGTTAGGCCTGTAATTGTTGTAACCACGAGTGTAACCCGCTTGGTTCTGCATGTAGCACACTTCGGCAGACTGATCGATCTCCCCATCTTGGACCTGCGCAGCTTCACAGACAAAGTTGAGTTGTTTGTGCTGTGCCAACAACAACTTATCCAACTTGTCATTGAGGGCTTTCATCTCCTTCCTTGTCTTATCATCAGAATCAGTGGTGCTTCTAACAGTTCTATCAGAATCCTCACTGTAGTTTCCATCAGATAGTGCCAAGTTCTCCACAAGCTCCCAGCCATCTTCTACATCTTTATTCAGAAAGTTGCCGTTACTAGCAGTATCCAGCATTAGTCGGAACTGAGGCAATACTCCTCGATAAAGTGTACTGAGAAGAGAGTCATTGGAGAAACCATGGTGTGGGCACTTGCTGGTGTAGCTCTTGAATCTCTCCCATGCCTCACAGAAGGTCTCACCAGTCTTCTGAGTGAAGCTGGATATCTCATTTCGAAGCTTAGCTGTTCGAGAATTGGAGAAAAACTTAGCAAGAAACACTTTCTTGCAATCGTCCCAGGAAGTAACAGAGCCTGGAGGTAGAGCTTTTTCCCATTGCCGGGCCTTATCAGCAAGAGAGAATGGGAATAGTCGCAGCTTGAGAGCGTCATCACTTACGCCATTGATCTTTGTTAAGCCACAGAGCCGATCAAAGTCATCGAGGTGATCGAGTGGATCCTCCATAGGCAAACCGTGGAACCGGTTGTTCTGAATCATGTTGATCATACTGCTCTTGATTTCAAAATTGTTGTTTGGGATTGCAGGAGGCACAATTCCCTGACGGTAGGCGTGGGTGTTGGGTGTATCACCAGCACCAATGAGACGAGGCTGCCTTTGTGGATTGCCATTGGCACCTGGTGGAGGTTGATCGAATTGGTTGTCCATACCAAAGCAGGTTCGGGCTGGATCGATGTGCAAGATCGATCAGGTTGGTCGATCTTGTGCCAAGGTACCTGAGATGGACAGAAACAGCAATCAAAGAAGTCAGCAAGTGAAATAAAGTAAATAAGAACTTGATCTCAAGTAATCTGAAATCCTGAATGCAACAAAATCACTCAAATGGCAACGGCGCCAAATTGAAACAAGATTTTTATGGTGGTAGACACACAAGAGGAGGCAACAGGGGTGTTTCAATTCCCTTATGCAATCATTGCAGCACAAAGGTATCAATCCATAAGAGTGAGCTATTGACCAATCAGGATACAATCATTTCACTTAATTCAAGTCAAGCAGTAATGGTTTGGGTATCTAGCAACCTAAATGAGCAAAAGAGAAAACAAAAACAAGAACTAACAGAGAACTAGCAGAAGCGGAAACAAAGCAATCGATCAAAGAAGTAACAATCAGATGAAGAAATAGAGCCCTTGAGAATGGGAATAATTAGTCAGTGAATCCTCCTAGATCAACTAAGGTGTCTAACAAAAACTCATACAGAGCTAATCCCTTGACGAAAGATTCGAATATAGGTCAATCCACTCTCGTGACAGAGACCCCTCTAAACTATGCTACCTCCAAACCTAGATCTCTCTAGAGAAGCATAACATAGCAGGCATTAATAATCAATCAATCAAAGCCAATAAACACTCTAAGCAACCAATCTCTTGGGTCAGACATGTAAATCTCTGGAAAAAGTTGGTTCAAGCATTTCAACAAACACCTCTCGGGCAGGAAATACCTAGGGTCTAATTTCAACTTCTCAGAAAGAAATTAGCATTAAAAACACTCACCCAGAAGGGATCTAAACAGATCTAAGCTTAAACACCCTAGAAGATCAAAGATTCATCACTTTCCTAACCCATCCTCAAGAACCCTAAGCAGACTACTCACAAATCATCATAAAATGCATAAACCCAGAAAATAAAATAAATTGCATAATCATAAAGATAAAGATGAGATTAAGAGAACTGTGAATGTAGAAAATGCAAAATCAAAATGGATTAAGAGAGATCTGGATCACAAAGTGTCTGGTTTATAGAGTTCTAGAGAGAAAAGAGAGAGAGATTAGGGATAAGAGAAAAGTAAGGATAAGATAATATCTAGATAATTGTCTCAGCACAACAGCTGTATTTATACTACTTTAGGAAAAGTCAAAACCCTAATTCTAAAAACCAAAAGTCAAAGGCGGCTAGGCTAGGCATCGATCACTTTGGTCGATCAGGGTGGTCGATGCCTTGTGATCTCCAAAGCTTGCACCTTTCTTCCTTGGCATCGATCAGTCTGCTCGATCAGTTTGGTCGATGCCTTGTGTTCTTCAAAGCTTGGACCTTTTTGCTTGGGATCGATCAACTGCTCGATGGTGGTGCTCGATGCAGGGTTCTCTTTTCACCAATCAGCTCCTTTTTGTACCTAAACAACTCCAAATGCAAGAATGTATGCAATGCTCATGCAATAACCTACTAATCATGCAAAATGACCACAAATGACTAAAAGTGGTATGAACAGGGGATGAATCAATGCTAAAGTGGTGAGAAATCAATGCTTAAAACATGTAAAATATAGACATATCACTCCCAGCCATCTTCTACGTCTTTATTCAAGAAATTCCCATTGCTGGCTGTATCAAGCATCATCCTAAACTTGGGTAAAATACCTCTATATAAGGTGCTGAGCAGAGACTCATTGGAGAATCCATGGTGAGGGCATTTGCTGGTGTAGCTCTTGAATCGTTCCCATGCCTCACAAAAGGTCTCACCAGTCTTCTGAGTAAAGCTTGATATCTCATATCGAAGCTTAGCTGTTCTAGAGTTGGAGAAGAACTTAGCAAGAAACACTTTCTTGCAATCGTCCCAGGAAGTAATAGAGCCTTGCGGTAGAGCTTTTTCCCACTGTCTTGCCTTGTCACCGAGAGAGAACGGGAATAGTCGCAGCTTGAGAGCGTCATCACTCACGCCATTGATCTTTGTTAGGCCAAAAAGCCTATCAAACTCGTCCAGGTGATCGAGTGGATCCTCCATTGGCAATCCATGGAATTTGCTATTCTGTATCATGTTGATCATACTGCTCTTGATCTCAAAATTGTTGTTGGGAATTGCTTGAGGAACGATTCCCTGACGCTGTGCATGAGTGTTAGGTGCATCACCAGCACCAATGAGACGAGGCTGCCTCGGTGGATTGCCCTGAGGAGGTGGAGGTAAGTCTTGTTGGTTCTCCATATCAGCCGGATCCTGATGAGCAGTTTGTAGTCGTTCGCGTTGCTCTCGCAGTTCACGTGGCAGTCGGTTAATGTTGTCGAGATAGTGAATGAGATGTTGATTGCCTTTAGATCGTGTGTGCATTCAGGTTGTGGCTGGATCGAGGCACTGGATCGATGTATGTGGTCGATCCTGTGCTGCGAGTACCTGAAATCGACAGAAACAGCAATCAAACAAGTCAGCAAACGAAGTAAAGTAAAGAAGAACTTGATCTTAAGTGATCTGAAATCCTAAATGCAACAAAATCACCCAAATGGCAACGGCACCAAATTGAAACAAGCGTTTTTATGCGGAAGACACAAGAGGCAACAAGGAGTGTTTCAATTCCCTGAGCACTTAAACTGACGTTGCAGCACAGAGGGTATCAATCCATAATGAGTGAGCTATTGACCAATCAGGATGCAATCATTTCGCTTAATTCAAGCCAAGCAGAAACAATTTGGGATCTAGCAACCTAAATAAATCAAAAGATAAAAGCAGAAATAGAAAATTAACAAGAACTAGCAGAAGTAGAAGCAGATCGATCAAACAAGCAAATAACAATCAGGTAAGGAAATAGAGCTCTTGAGAATGGGAATAATTGGTCAGTGAATCCTCCTAAATCAACTAAGGTGTCTAACAAAAACTCACAAGAAGCTGATCCCTAGACAACAGGTTCGAATACAAATCAATCCACTCTCGTGGTAGAGATCCTCAAGCAGAACTACCTCCAAACCTAGATCTCTCTAGAGAAGCATAGCAAAGCAGGCATTATGATTCAACCTATTAAAGCCAATAAACACTCTAAGCAACCAATCTCTTGGGTTAGACATGTAAATCTCTGGAAAAAGTTGGTTCAAGCATTTCATCAAACACCTTTCGGGCAGGAAATACCTAGGGTCTAATTTCAATTGATCAGAGAGAAATTAGCATTAAGAACACTCACCCAGAAGGGATCTAAACAGATCTAAGCTTAAACACCCTAGAAGATCAAGGATTCATCACTTTCCTAACCCATCCTCAAGAACCCTAAGCAGACTACTCACAAATCATCATAAAATGCAAAAACCCAGAAAATAAAATAAATTGCATAATCATAAAGCTAAAGATGAGATTAAGAGAACTGTGAATGTAGAAAATGCAAAATCAAAATGGATTAAGAGAGATCTGGATTACAAAGTGTCTGGTTTTTGGAGTTCTAGAGAGAAAAGAGAGAGAGAGATAAGAGAAAAGTTTAAGGATACGATAATATCTAGATAATTGTCTCAGCACAACAGCTGTATTTATACTACTTTAGGCAAAGTCAAAACCCTAATGCACTAAAAATCAAAAGTCAAAGGCGGCTAGGCTTGGCATCGATCAGGTTGGTCGATCAGGGTGGTCGATGCCGCGTGATCTTCAAAGCTTGCACCTTTCTGCCTAGGCATCGATCAGTCTGCTCGATCAGTTTGGTCGATGCCTTGTGTTCTTCAAAGCTTGCACCTTTCTGCCTTGGGATCGATCAACTGCTCGATGGTGGTGCTCGATCGTGTGCCATTTCCTCACCAAACAGCTACTTTTTGCACCTAAACAACTCCATATGCAAGAATGCATGCAATGCTAATGCGATAACTCACTAATCATGCAAAACAACTATAGATAGCTAAGAATGGTGTGATTAGAGGATGAAACAGTGCTAAAATGATGAGAAATGAATGCTTAAAGCATGTAAAATATAGACATATCACTTGTCTTATCATCAGAATCAGTGGTGCGTCTAACAGTCCTGTCATAATCCTCACTGTAGTTTTCATCAGATTGTGTCAAGTTCTCCACAAGCTCCCAGCCATCTTCTACGTCTTTATTCAAGAAATTCCCATTGCTTCCTGTATCAAGCATCATCCTAAACTTGGGTAAAATACCTCTGTATAATGTGCTGAGCAGAGACTCATTGGAGAATCCATGGTGAGGGCACTTGCTGGTGTAGCTCTTGAACCGTTCCCATGCCTCACAAAAGGTCTCACCAGTCTTCTGAGTGAAGCTGGATATCTCATTTCGAAGTTTAGCTGTTCTAGAATTGGAGAAGAACTTAGCAAGAAACACTTTCTTGCAATCGTCCTAGGAAGTAATAGAGCCTTGCGGTAGAGCTTTTTCCCACTGTATTGCCTTATCACCGAGAGAGAACGGGAATAGTCGCAGCTTGAGAGCGTCATCACTCACACCATTGATCTTTGTTAGGCCACAGAGCCGATCAAAGTCATCGAGATGATCAAGAGGGTCCTCCATAGGCAAACCATGGAACCGGTTGTTCTGAATCATGTTGATCATACTGCTCTTGATCTCAACATTGTTGTTTGGGATTGTAGGAGGCACAATTCCCTGACGGTGTGCATGAGTGTTAGGTGCATCACCAGCACCAATGAGACGAGGCTGCCTTGGTGGATTGCCATTAGCACCTGGTGGAGGTTGATCGAATTGGTTTTCCATATCAATGCAGGTGTTGAGCTGGATCGATGTACTAGATCGATGTATTTGATCGATCCTGGCCGAAGTACCTGAAATGGACAGAAACAGCAATCAAACAAGTCAGCAAGCGAAATAAAGTAAATAAGAACTTGATCTCAAGTAATCTGAAATCCTGAATGCAACAAAATCACCCAAATGGCAACAGCGCCAAATTGAAACACATGTTTTTAACAGGAAGACACAACAAGAGATCAGGAGTGTTTCAATTCCCTGAGCACTTAAACTGACGTTGCAGCACAGAGGGTGTCAATCCATAATGAGTGAGTTATTGACCAATCAGGATGCAGTCAAATTCATTTAATTCAAGCCAAGCAGTAACAGTTTGGTATCTAGCAACCTAATGTGAATCGAAAGAGAAAAGCAGAAATAGAAAAACTACAAGAACTAGCAGAAGCAGAAGCAGAAGCAGAAGCAGATCGATCAAACAAGCAAATAACAATCAGATAAGGAAATAGAGCTCTTGAGAATGGGAATAATTGGTCAGTGAATCCTCCTAAATCAACTAAGGTGTCTAACAAAAACTCATACAGAGCTAATCCCTAGACAACAGGTTCGAATACAGATCAATCCACTCTCGTGGTAGAGATCCTCAAGCAGAACTACCTCCAAACCTAGATCTCTCTAGAGAAGCATAGCAAAGCAGGCATTATGATTCAACCTATTAAAGCCAATAAACACTCTAAGCAACCAATCTCTTGGGTTAGACATGTAAATCTCTGGAAAAAGTTGGTTCAAGCATTTCATCAAACACCTCTCGGGCAGGAAATACCTAGGGTCTAATTTCAATTGATCAGAGAGAAATTAGCATTAAGAACACTCACCCAGAAGGGATCTAAACAGATCTAAGCTTAAACACCCTAGAAGATCAAGGATTCATCACTAACCTAACCCATTCTCAAGAACCCTAAGCAGACTACTCACAAATCATCATAAAATGCAAAAACCCGGAAATGAAAATAAATTGCATAATCATAAAGCTAAAGATCAGATTAAGAGAACTGTGAATGTAGAAAATGCAAAATCAAAATGGATTAAGAGAGATCTGGATTTGAAACAGACGTTTTTTATGGTGGACAACAAGAGGCAACAAGGAGTGTTTCAATTCCCTGAGCACTTAAACTGACGTTGCAGCACAGAGGGTATCAATCCATAATGAGTGAGCTATTGACCAATCAGGATGCAATCATTTCACTTAATTCAAGCCAAGCAGAAACAATTTGGTATCTAGCAACCTAAATGAGCAAATGAGAAAACAGGAATAAGAACTAACAGAGAACTAGCAGAAGCAGAAGCAGATCGATCAAACAAGCAAATAACAATCAGGTAAGGAAATAGAGCTCTTGAGAATGGGAATAATTGGTCAGTGAATCCTCCTAAATCAACTAAGGTGTCTAACAAAAACTCACAAGAAGCTGATCCCTAGACAACAGGTTCGAATACAGATCAATCCACTCTCGTGGTAGAGATCCTCAAGCAGAACTACCTCCAAACCTAGATCTCTCTAGAGAAGCATAGCAAAGCAGGCATTATGATTCAACCTATTAAAGCCAATAAACACCCTAAGCAACCAATCGCTTGGGTTAGACATATAAATCTCTGGAAAAAGTTGGTTCAAGCATTTCATCAAACACCTTTCGGGCAGGAAATACCTAGGGTCTAATTTCAATTGATCAGAGAGAAATTAGCATTAAGAACACTCACCCAGAAGGGATCTAAACAGATCTAAGCTTAAACACCCTAGAAGATCAAGGATTCATCACTTTCCTAACCCATCCTCAAGAACCCTAAGCAGACTACTCACAAATCATCATAAAATGCAAAAACCCAGAAAATAAAATAAATTGCATAATCATAAAGCTAAAGATCAGATTAAGAGAACTGTGAATGTAGAAAATGCAAAATCAAAATGGATTAAGAGAGATCTGGATTACAAAGTGTCTGGTTTTTGAGAGTTCTAGAGAGAAAAGAGAGAGAGATTAGGGATAAGAGAAAAGTTTAAGGATAAGATAATATCTAGATAATTGTCTCAGCACAACAGCTGTATTTATACTACTTTAGGCAAAGTCAAAACCCTAATTCACTAAAAATCAAAAGTCAAAGGCGGCTAGGCTTGGCATCGATCAGGTTGGTCGATCAGGGTGGTCGATGCCGCGTGATCTTCAAAGCTTGCACCTTTCTGCCTAGGCATCGATCAGTCTGCTCGATCAGTTTGGTCGATGCCTTGTGTTCTTCAAAGCTTGCACCTTTCTGCCTTGGGATCGATCAACTGCTCGATGGTGGTGCTCGATCGTGTGCCATTTCCTCACCAAACAACTACTTTTTGCACCTAAACAACTCCATATGCAAGAATGCATGCAATGCTAATGCGAAAACTCACTAATCATGCAAAACAACTATAAATAGCTAAGAATGGTGTGATTAGAGGATGAAACAGTGCTAAAATGATGAGAAATGAATGTTTAAAACATGTAAAATATAGACATATCAACTCCCCCAAACTTAGTCTTTGCTTGCCCTCAAGCAAACAAATCATAAGCAGGGAGAGAGGTTTGAAGGTGGGGTCTCAGAACCAAAACATGCTGATGAAGTTGTTAGAGTCAATGTCCAAGTTAACAATTCTAAAATGCATTTTAGCTGATTTCTACTTCAAAGACCTTAGCCATACACTTCACAACACACCCTGAATTCAGTCTCAACCTACACAAGTGCTCAAATCAACCTATCCCTTTAACATTCATTATACAGAAACCATGAATCAAGCTATGCATATTCAAGGAACCCATTTGGTGCAGAGAAAAGGTCAAGAGATTAAAATGATCTCTTTTTAGCTGGTTTATCAAATCAGAGCAGGGATCTCTCAAGAAAAAAGATTGAGCTTTAGAAGAATGCTAAAGGTAAGGACCAATAGATGCATACAGGAACCAAGCTTTGTCTACCCAAAGGTACCCAAGATGCTTTTATCCCTATCTTTCTAAGCCCAGATTATCCTAAGTCTACCCTTTAGCTTCAGCTCCTTTTGAGCTCACTCATTCACTCTTTGTTTTTAGCCTTAGGAGAGGTTTCTTTTCATTCTGACTTATCTAGCGGATTGGGGTTTCCTTTTAAACACTATGGTTCTCTTTTCTTCTTATTTCTTAAGACATCATAAGCTTTTTGCTATTCACTTCTTTTTCTCTTTCTTTTCTTTTGCTCAGAACCATCTTTTTCTATACTTTTCATTCCCCAAATCCTTTACTAGATACTTATACTTATAACACATTCCCCCTCCTAAGAACTCTTTCTTTTCCTTTTTTCACCAAACTTTTCTTTTCTATTCTTCCTCAATCCATTCCCAAACCCCAGCAACAAGATTCCACCTAGTCCTATCTAGTCCGAAAAATGCGAACTAGAACTACACAAGGCTTAATTCCTGTCGGCTCAGACCTAACACTTTCTTCCAAGCTCAATCTGAAAATAAGGCCTACCACACAGAGAAATAATGCAAGGCTTGAAAGAAGGGCAGGTTAAAGGTGGGGGAAAACTGTTCCAAAAATGGGAATCAGCTACTTGGATTAGCAAGAGTGGTATGAAGGTGAAAGAAAATCCAAGTATGTATATAGGTATCCATGAGTTCCAATTCTATGCATAGGCATGATAATTAAAAGTCAAGTTCAGGTTCAAATAGATAGGGACAAGCTTCAGATCACAACATGCTTCAATTAAGACAAGAATATCAGATTATGCATTCAATGTATGGTGCTGTCTTAACTTCAAGCTCAATTAAAATGCATCAAACAACTAATAACTTGGGCATTGAATCTATCTAATAAATCAGCATGTTTACAAGGCTAATCTCATCACAGTCCCCAAATGCATATGCACAATCTACTGCATATGTACAGACTCTAAACAAGACTTAAAATCTAAAATGCAACTATATGAACACTCTTTTTATAGAAAATTTTCAAAATTTTTCAAATTTTTATGGATTTTCTATGCCTTAGATGAAATGCATGCAGACTCAAGGATGCAAAATTTGAAAATAAGAAAACAGATCACAATGTCAAATACATCCTGAACTCTCCCCCAAACTTAAATTACACAGTCCCTTGTGTAATAAAAATTTGAGAAAAGATTCAAGATACAAACAGAAAGCAAATAAAAATGCAATGGTATATACAATGAAGGAGTTTGAGTGGTACCTCAAGGCTGTGCGAAGAAAAGGGTGATAGGCGTGTGAGGGCACCTGGATCGACCTGTTTGGTCGATCCTGTGGCTTGAGTGACCTGGATCGACCTGTTTGGTCGATCCATGTGCTCGATGCAGCGTCACTGCGTGGATTCCCAGCTGTGTCGCGTCCTCATTCTTTTCTCTTCCACCAAACCGCCTGAAATACTAAAGTAATAACTCAAAAAGACCAAAAACTAAAAGCAACATCTTAAAGGATAGACATGGGACTTCCTCCCAAGTGAGCTTGTTTTAAGTCTCTAAGGTTGACTTCCTGTTTCCCTTAAGGCTTTGTCTGGTTCATAGAGAGGTACTGAGGACCCCTCTGGAATGGCATAGTCTGCTAGGTATCTCTTGACTCTCTGTCCATTCACTGTGAATTCATTGCCATCCTTGCCAATTAGAGTGATGGCTCCATAGGGTAGAACCTCTCTGATACTGAACGGTCCGGACCACCTTGATTTGAGCTTTCCTGGGAACAGCTTGAGCCTTGAGTTGAAGAGAAGCACCTGGTCTCCTACCTTAAAGTCTTTTGGCAGGATCCTTTTGTCATGGAATACCTTAGTCCTTTCCTTGTAAACTCTTTGTAGAAATGCGGAAATATAAAGAGTAAAGACTATAAGAATTAGTAACCAAATAACCAAGTATAAGAGTGAAGATTTAGGGAGGAAAGAAATGGAAGAGAGACATGTTTAAGAGTAAGAGAAATCGGAAATTTATTAGAGAAAAGAGTAAAAAGAGTTATTTTACAAGTGAGGGGTGTGTGGCTTTTATAGAACAATCTCTAGGGTTAGATGGGTTACGCACAAGTCCTTATTTGCGTCCTCATTCAATCCCTTTTGGAGCCACACACTTTACAGCCTAGCACAGCTCACTACAAGCCAAAGGACAACTCGCACATAAGGACAACGACCAAGCCTTAGCGCGTCCGTACGGGTCTTTCTTCCTTTGGCCAAACTAGCCGTTGCTTCCCTTTTTCCTCTCTTGTCTTCTTATGCCTTTTCTCTTAATTGGCCCGAGTACACCCGTGGCCTTCTCCTCTTCTCTTTTATAAAGGACCCGAGGCAACCCGAGGTTTTATAATGCTTTATAAAACCCGATTTATAAAGCCTTATAAAACCCGGGGCCGAGACCATTCCACACTTAGCTATTAATTAGCTAGAGTGAAATGTCTTCTTGATCAACACTCCCCCTCAAGTCTATACTGCAAGCTTAATACTTAACTATTAATTAGTTAGTATTAAACAAATCTTGTGTATAGACTTGACACTTATGCGAGTAACCTCGTTAAAAACCCTATGATCGGAAAACCACGTGGGACAAACCCAATCATAGGGAAAAGAGTATTACTGACATAAGCGAGGAAGGGTTTTCAAGGATACCTAAGGACTACCCGGTTTGATGAACTCGGTCTTGTAGCCTTGATGGGATATCGGCTTCCTCTCTCTCCTTCTTGAAACGCTTCATCCATTTCCCCTTGTCCTTCTTGCCTTCATTTCTCCTTTTATGTACTCCTTCTTTTAACACTTTGAATTTCTTTGAGGCTCTCATAGTCCCCTTCTCCCTTTAACAAGAGATAAAGAAGAAAGATTAAGTGTTTGCTATGAGGAATATCAAAATATTCTTAATGTCATAAGCTAAGAGACCCTATATAGAGAATAATGGCAATGAATGGAGCTAAGATAATGAATTTAAATTCAAATAAGTAGAGTTTAGGAACAGCCTTTTTATTGATAAGAGGGTATGGCCTTGAGTCTTCTTCCTCGTCATGACTCTTATCACTGATTTGATGTGCGATCTTACACGAAGCTCCCCCATGCCATCACTTGACCTTTCTTGACCTTGGCTTCTGACTTGTAGCCCAATTCTTGAAAAGTTCTTGGTTGACACATCTAGCTTCTGTCCATCTTCGCATCAATGTGTTTTACTTCACGGCTTCTTCTTTCTTAAGCTTTGATGTGAAGTCTAACTCTTTGTAACTTTGGAGCTTCACGAGTTGCTTCTTCGAACAACTGATTTGATGTGCGATCTTACACGAAGCTCCCCCATGCCATCACTTGACCTTTCTTGACCTTGGCTTCTGACTTGTAGCCCAATTCTTGAAAAGTTCTTGGTTGACACATCTAGCTTCTGTCCATCTTCGCATCAATGTGTTTTACTTCACGGCTTCTTCTTTCTTAAGCTTTGATGTGAAGTCTAACTCTTTGTAACTTTGGAGCTTCACGAGTTGCTTCTTCGAACAACTTTAGGGTGACTACCTCCTTTTATCAATTTTGAGTCTTCACGGATTGCTTCTTCGAACAATCTTGGTGTGAAAGTCTTCTTTTATCCACTTTGATCTTCTAGGTCTACTCTCCCTCTACTCCATTCAACTTGATATCACCTCATTCATCTTCTCTTTCTTTTGCCTTCATAACTTCTTTCCGGATATTCCCACTCTACATTTTCCCTCTAATGATCACCGAATGCTTCTTTCTTAGACCTCCATATTTTCTTGACACTAGTTCTTCTTCATAAGTCTCTACCTTTTCCCCAAAACACCCGTAAGAGTTCTCACAACAATGCTTCCTCAATACCTTCCACAACAAGAAAGTATCTTAAAGTAAAGTTATGAGGGATTAGGCGATTAGATGTCTAGATATGAGCGAATGAGAAGATGACAAGAGAATCCTTAGGCTAACTTAGCAAGCAAACAAGCGATTCAAACAACAAGTGATCAAGTATAAAGAGATGCGATCAAATGTCTAGTTATTCTCCCCCTCAAGCTTAGCCAATAGTTACACAACAATGGTTAAGCTTGAAAGTCAATTTGAGCAAGGAACAATTCAGATTCAAGCATGATAAGCAAATGAATGAATGATTTAAAGAGATTTAAAAGCGACTAAGAGTTTTAGAGGTAGCCTTCTAGATATGTAGTGGTCGGTTTTGGTGAGATTTCTTGATCTCGAACTTTGGAGTTGTGAACCCTCCATGTCAGTGTGCCTAGCTGCTGGTATAGACCACACATGCTTAGGTTGCTGGACTTGGACCCGACACTCCCTCGATCATGGTTTGGCTGCTACAAGTGGCCGCTAGCCTTTCGGCTTTTCTTGAATTTTAGCAATTTAAACCTGTCTTAAAACATTCAAGAGAGATCAGTGGTGGAACTTCCTAGTGAGGGCACACGCTCACGCTTGTGGAAGTTCCAAATGTGCCAAACATAAAGCATTAAAGCAAATTTGCCCCAGATTTATAAGGTCTTATAAAATCAAGTAAGATTTATAAGGTCTTATAAAATCGAGTAATCAAAGGTTTTGCAACTTCTCTGGCCTGGTCTAATGACTCTTGAATGGCTCTGGAAAGACTTGCTTGACCCACTTCTACACGTTTCTGACCATGATCCGAGAGATGCCTTCATTTGAACTCGGCTCTCTTCGGGCATGACTCGTGACTCCTTCTGGTTTGGATTCGATGGTTGACACCTTCACTTGATCATTGGCTTGTGATATTCAAATACCGCTTCAATGTCCTGAAAAGAATAGTCATACACATCCAAAAACAAAACTCATTAGGATAAACGACCCGAAGCCTTTATCAACACAATCGGCTCGGGTTTAGTTTGTTATTCCCATTATTTGGGAAGAAAACATGAGATTATTCATAATTTTGATTATAAATGTTCACATAGAACTTTATTAATGATCTATCTCTGCCATTAACTAGAGTATACTAAGGTTCTTAGAAGTATTTTATTCACAAAGAATTTAATACGGACCAAGTTCTCTCTAGTGACGTAATTCATTAACCAAGGGTTTTGATACACAATCATGACCCAAGGTTTCGTTACTCTAAGGTTTCGGATCCATCATGACTTCTTAAGCTAAGTCTCTTTAAGAGCAAAGCTAGTCATGGCTCCCTACCTTTAAGGATTCGGATCCATCATGATCTTTTTTTTTTTCCTCTTAGTCTTTTAAGACCAAAAGATAGTCATGGCTCACTTCCCTTCCTAGTAATCTTTGTTAAGGACTTTTGGATCCATCATGACCTCACATTCTTCTTCTTTACAAGAATCGAATCTGTCATGGCTCACTTCCCTTTATACAAAGACTTACTCTTTCTTAGTTAAGGACTTTTGGATCCATCATGACATCACACTCTTCCTCTTTGAGAGTCTAGAATCTGTCATGGTTCACTTCCCTTAACTTTAATCTTTACAAAGAGATTCATTAAGGTCTTTAAACTATACACAAAGTAGACCCTTCTTCTCTTTTAACGATAACCCGGAATCTTGGATTCATCAAGATCGACTCAAACCTTAAAGTATTGAGTCAATCAAGGTTCTCATTCCGTTAAGCGTTCCCTCCCTCTCTTCTTTAATTTAAATTTTGAAATCTAAAGCCCAAAACTTGGATACAACATGCTTTGAGTACTTGAATTCACAAGAATCAAGTCTCCTTTCATGGTTCTCTTCTTTGAACCGAACCGCTTTTAAAACTCCCAATGGACTTGAGTGTTACTCTTATCTTATCTTTGATAAAGCAACAGTCCGAGGTTTAAAAACAAAACTAACGGTTGGCTCTTAAGATCCAAACACATGACTGGTCATAAGGTTTATTTACTCATTTTCTCACAAAGAGATTTTGAGTTCCTCTAGACCACTTTGTCAATGTCGATTTGGTCTCTTCTTAAAACCAAGGAAGTAAATCTGAACTTATAGCTTTATACCCACAAAGAGTAAGCCAACCGATCTATGATGCTTCCTTTTGAACACCATAATCCTTCAGAGAAATCTTGTAGCCTTTATATTCATAACAATAAAAGACTAACGAATCAATGTCATATGGTTTATTACCCAAATAGATCTTAAGTTTGACTAGGGCTTTAAGGTGTTCTAGTCTCTCAAGGAGAAGACTTATACACGGCCAAAGTTTGGACTTCTATCTATTGGATAATAATAAAACAGAAAACAAAACGAAACAACTAACTAAGCACACACAAAGATGACTTAGGGATCTAGGTGGGACTTAGATTGTGGGACTTAAGTGAGAGTTTTCATCCTCTCGGTCTCCACAGCCACCATCTTCTTCCCTTCATTGTCAAAAGATTAAAACGAACCCGTGACTTAGAGATTTCATCGAGATGGGACTTAGGTAAGAGAGTTTCCTCTCTCGGTCACCACCTCTATCTCTTCATTGTCACAAAACTCAAATAAAAAAAGGACCCGAAAAGCAACTTGAAGATTTCATTGAGATGGGACTTAGGTGAGAGTTTTCTTCTCTCGGTCACCACCTCTCTCTCTTCATTGTCACCAACCGAATCAACAAAAGATAACTAATGGCTTGGAGAGTTCATTAGAATGGGACTTAGGTGAGAGCTTTCCTCTCGGTCACCACTCCTCTTTCTCTTCATTGCCACAAAAGAAACGAACAAGAGCAAGAAAAGGTTGTGACTTGGAGAGTTCCTTGGAATGGGACTTACGTGAGAGCTTTATGTCTCTCGGTCACCACTCCTCTCTCTCTTCATCATCACACAAGCAACAAAACGATGACTTAGAGATCTTGGGATTTAGTGTGAGGGTGAGAGATTTCTCTTTCCCCTTAGTGATTCTTCATCACTTTCACCATACCCATCTCTTCATTGTCAAGAAAAACAAAAGAAAACAAAGGCTTAGAGATTGAAATGGAGCTTAAGAAGTGGTTCTTCACCACAACTTCCACTTCCTTTCTCTTCATCGCCTAAAACAAGAAACAAACGATGGCTTGGAGATAGTGATGGGGCTTAGAGTATGGTTCTTCACCATAACCTCCATTACATCTCTCTTCATCGCCAAAACAAGGACTAGTAGACATTTGCATTGTCTAACAAGTCAAAACCGAGGCTTTTCTTTTCAAAATAGAGATTAAAGCTAGAGAAAGGTGAACTCAACTAGGGATCTAACGAACAAAGCGCTCTGATACCATGTAGAAATGCGGAAATATAAAGAGTAAAGACTATAAGAATTAGTAACCAAATAACCAAGTATAAGAGTGAAGATTTAGGGAGGAAAGAAATGGAAGAGAGACATGTTTAAGAGTAAGAGAAATCGGAAATTTATTAGAGAAAAGAGTAAAAAGAGTTATTTTACAAGTGAGGGGTGTGTGGCTTTTATAGAACAATCTCTAGGGTTAGATGGGTTACGCACAAGTCCTTATTTGCGTCCTCATTCAATCCCTTTTGGAGCCACACACTTTACAGCCTAGCACAGCTCACTACAAGCCAAAGGACAACTCGCACATAAGGACAACGACCAAGCCTTAGCGCGTCCGTACGGGTCTTTCTTCCTTTGGCCAAACTAGCCGTTGCTTCCCTTTTTCCTCTCTTGTCTTCTTATGCCTTTTCTCTTAATTGGCCCGAGTACACCCGTGGCCTTCTCCTCTTCTCTTTTATAAAGGACCCGAGGCAACCCGAGGTTTTATAATGCTTTATAAAACCCGATTTATAAAGCCTTATAAAACCCGGGGCCGAGACCATTTCACACTTAGCTATTAATTAGCTAGAGTGAAATGTCTTCTTGATCAACACTCCCCCTCAAGTCTATACTGCAAGCTTAATACTTAACTATTAATTAGTTAGTATTAAACAAATCTTGTGTATAGACTTGACACTTATGCGAGTAACCTCGTTAAAAACCCTATGATCGGAAAACCACGTGGGACAAACCCAATCATAGGGAAAAGAGTATTACTGACATAAGCGAGGAAGGGTTTTCAAGGATACCTAAGGACTACCCGGTTTGATGAACTCGGTCTTGTAGCCTTGATGGGATATCGGCTTCCTCTCTCTCCTTCTTGAAACGCTTCATCCATTTCCCCTTGTCCTTCTTGCCTTCATTTCTCCTTTTATGTACTCCTTCTTTTAACACTTTGAATTTCTTTGAGGCTCTCATAGTCCCCTTCTCCCTTTAACAAGAGATAAAGAAGAAAGATTAAGTGTTTGCTATGAGGAATATCAAAATATTCTTAATGTCATAAGCTAAGAGACCCTATATAGAGAATAATGGCAATGAATGGAGCTAAGATAATGAATTTAAATTCAAATAAGTAGAGTTTAGGAACAGCCTTTTTATTGATAAGAGGGTATGGCCTTGAGTCTTCTTCCTCGTCATGACTCTTATCACTGATTTGATGTGCGATCTTACACGAAGCTCCCCCATGCCATCACTTGACCTTTCTTGACCTTGGCTTCTGACTTGTAGCCCAATTCTTGAAAAGTTCTTGGTTGACACATCTAGCTTCTGTCCATCTTCGCATCAATGTGTTTTACTTCACGGCTTCTTCTTTCTTAAGCTTTGATGTGAAGTCTAACTCTTTGTAACTTTGGAGCTTCACGAGTTGCTTCTTCGAACAACTGATTTGATGTGCGATCTTACACGAAGCTCCCCCATGCCATCACTTGACCTTTCTTGACCTTGGCTTCTGACTTGTAGCCCAATTCTTGAAAAGTTCTTGGTTGACACATCTAGCTTCTGTCCATCTTCGCATCAATGTGTTTTACTTCACGGCTTCTTCTTTCTTAAGCTTTGATGTGAAGTCTAACTCTTTGTAACTTTGGAGCTTCACGAGTTGCTTCTTCGAACAACTTTAGGGTGACTACCTCCTTTTATCAATTTTGAGTCTTCACGGATTGCTTCTTCGAACAATCTTGGTGTGAAAGTCTTCTTTTATCCACTTTGATCTTCTAGGTCTACTCTCCCTCTACTCCATTCAACTTGATATCACCTCATTCATCTTCTCTTTCTTTTGCCTTCATAACTTCTTTCCGGATATTCCCACTCTACATTTTCCCTCTAATGATCACCGAATGCTTCTTTCTTAGACCTCCATATTTTCTTGACACTAGTTCTTCTTCATAAGTCTCTACCTTTTCCCCAAAACACCCGTAAGAGTTCTCACAACAATGCTTCCTCAATACCTTCCACAACAAGAAAGTATCTTAAAGTAAAGTTATGAGGGATTAGGCGATTAGATGTCTAGATATGAGCGAATGAGAAGATGACAAGAGAATCCTTAGGCTAACTTAGCAAGCAAACAAGCGATTCAAACAACAAGTGATCAAGTATAAAGAGATGCGATCAAATGTCTAGTTATTCTCCCCCTCAAGCTTAGCCAATAGTTACACAACAATGGTTAAGCTTGAAAGTCAATTTGAGCAAGGAACAATTCAGATTCAAGCATGATAAGCAAATGAATGAATGATTTAAAGAGATTTAAAAGCGACTAAGAGTTTTAGAGGTAACCTTCTAGATATGTAGTGGTCGGTTTTGGTGAGATTTCTTGATCTCGAACTTTGGAGTTGTGAACCCTCCATGTCAGTGTGCCTAGCTGCTGGTATAGACCACACATGCTTAGGTTGCTGGACTTGGACCCGACACTCCCTCGATCATGGTTTGGCTGCTACAAGTGGCCGCTAGCCTTTCGACTTTTCTTGAATTTTAGCAATTTAAACCTGTCTTAAAACATTCAAGAGAGATCAGTGGTGGAACTTCCTAGTGAGGGCACACGCTCACGCTTGTGGAAGTTCCAAATGTGCCAAACATAAAGCATTAAAGCAAATTTGCCCCAGATTTATAAGGTCTTATAAAATCAAGTAAGATTTATAAGGTCTTATAAAATCGAGTAATCAAAGGTTTTGCAACTTCTCTGGCCTGGTCTAATGACTCTTGAATGGCTCTGGAAAGACTTGCTTGACCCACTTCTACACGTTTCTGACCATGATCCGAGAGATGCCTTCATTTGAACTCGGCTCTCTTCGGGCATGACTCGTGACTCCTTCTGGTTTGGATTCGATGGTTGACACCTTCACTTGATCATTGGCTTGTGATATTCAAATACCGCTTCAATGTCCTGAAAAGAATAGTCATACACATCCAAAAACAAAACTCATTAGGATAAACGACCCGAAGCCTTTATCAACACAATCGGCTCGGGTTTAGTTTGTTATTCCCATTATTTGGGAAGAAAACATGAGATTATTCATAATTTTGATTATAAATGTTCACATAGAACTTTATTAATGATCTATCTCTGCCATTAACTAGAGTATACTAAGGTTCTTAGAAGTATTTTATTCACAAAGAATTTAATACGGACCAAGTTCTCTCTAGTGACGTAATTCATTAACCAAGGGTTTTGATACACAATCATGACCCAAGGTTTCGTTACTCTAAGGTTTCGGATCCATCATGACTTCTTAAGCTAAGTCTCTTTAAGAGCAAAGCTAGTCATGGCTCCCTACCTTTAAGGATTCGGATCCATCATGATCTTTTTTTTTTTCCTCTTAGTCTTTTAAGACCAAAAGATAGTCATGGCTCACTTCCCTTCCTAGTAATCTTTGTTAAGGACTTTTGGATCCATCATGACCTCACATTCTTCTTCTTTACAAGAATCGAATCTGTCATGGCTCACTTCCCTTTATACAAAGACTTACTCTTTCTTAGTTAAGGACTTTTGGATCCATCATGACATCACACTCTTCCTCTTTGAGAGTCTAGAATCTGTCATGGTTCACTTCCCTTAACTTTAATCTTTACAAAGAGATTCATTAAGGTCTTTAAACTATACACAAAGTAGACCCTTCTTCTCTTTTAACGATAACCCGGAATCTTGGATTCATCAAGATCGACTCAAACCTTAAAGTATTGAGTCAATCAAGGTTCTCATTCCGTTAAGCGTTCCCTCCCTCTCTTCTTTAATTTAAATTTTGAAATCTAAAGCCCAAAACTTGGATACAACATGCTTTGAGTACTTGAATTCACAAGAATCAAGTCTCCTTTCATGGTTCTCTTCTTTGAACCGAACCGCTTTTAAAACTCCCAATGGACTTGAGTGTTACTCTTATCTTATCTTTGATAAAGCAACAGTCCGAGGTTTAAAAACAAAACTAACGGTTGGCTCTTAAGATCCAAACACATGACTGGTCATAAGGTTTATTTACTCATTTTCTCACAAAGAGATTTTGAGTTCCTCTAGACCACTTTGTCAATGTCGATTTGGTCTCTTCTTAAAACCAAGGAAGTAAATCTGAACTTATAGCTTTATACCCACAAAGAGTAAGCCAACCGATCTATGATGCTTCCTTTTGAACACCATAATCCTTCAGAGAAATCTTGTAGCCTTTATATTCATAACAATAAAAGACTAACGAATCAATGTCATATGGTTTATTACCCAAATAGATCTTAAGTTTGACTAGGGCTTTAAGGTGTTCTAGTCTCTCAAGGAGAAGACTTATACACGGCCAAAGTTTGGACTTCTATCTATTGGATAATAATAAAACAGAAAACAAAACGAAACAACTAACTAAGCACACACAAAGATGACTTAGGGATCTAGGTGGGACTTAGATTGTGGGACTTAAGTGAGAGTTTTCATCCTCTCGGTCTCCACAGCCACCATCTTCTTCCCTTCATTGTCAAAAGATTAAAACGAACCCGTGACTTAGAGATTTCATCGAGATGGGACTTAGGTAAGAGAGTTTCCTCTCTCGGTCACCACCTCTATCTCTTCATTGTCACAAAACTCAAATAAAAAAAGGACCCGAAAAGCAACTTGAAGATTTCATTGAGATGGGACTTAGGTGAGAGTTTTCTTCTCTCGGTCACCACCTCTCTCTCTTCATTGTCACCAACCGAATCAACAAAAGATAACTAATGGCTTGGAGAGTTCATTAGAATGGGACTTAGGTGAGAGCTTTCCTCTCGGTCACCACTCCTCTTTCTCTTCATTGCCACAAAAGAAACGAACAAGAGCAAGAAAAGGTTGTGACTTGGAGAGTTCCTTGGAATGGGACTTACGTGAGAGCTTTATGTCTCTCGGTCACCACTCCTCTCTCTCTTCATCATCACACAAGCAACAAAACGATGACTTAGAGATCTTGGGATTTAGTGTGAGGGTGAGAGATTTCTCTTTCCCCTTAGTGATTCTTCATCACTTTCACCATACCCATCTCTTCATTGTCAAGAAAAACAAAAGAAAACAAAGGCTTAGAGATTGAAATGGAGCTTAAGAAGTGGTTCTTCACCACAACTTCCACTTCCTTTCTCTTCATCGCCTAAAACAAGAAACAAACGATGGCTTGGAGATAGTGATGGGGCTTAGAGTATGGTTCTTCACCATAACCTCCATTACATCTCTCTTCATCGCCAAAACAAGGACTAGTAGACATTTGCATTGTCTAACAAGTCAAAACCGAGGCTTTTCTTTTCAAAATAGAGATTAAAGCTAGAGAAAGGTGAACTCAACTAGGGATCTAACGAACAAAGCGCTCTGATACCATGTAGAAATGCGGAAATATAAAGAGTAAAGACTATAAGAATTAGTAACCAAATAACCAAGTATAAGAGTGAAGATTTAGGGAGGAAAGAAATGGAAGAGAGACATGTTTAAGAGTAAGAGAAATCGGAAATTTATTAGAGAAAAGAGTAAAAAGAGTTATTTTACAAGTGAGGGGTGTGTGGCTTTTATAGAACAATCCCTAGGGTTAGATGGGTTACGCACAAGTCCTTATTTGCGTCCTCATTCAATCCCTTTTGGAGCCACACACTTTACAGCCTAGCACAGCTCACTACAAGCCAAAGGACAACTCGCACATAAGGACAACGACCAAGCCTTAGCGCGTCCGTACGGGTCTTTCTTCCTTTGGCCAAACTAGCCGTTGCTTCCCTTTTTCCTCTCTTGTCTTCTTATGCCTTTTCTCTTAATTGGCCCGAGTACACCCGTGGCCTTCTCCTCTTCTCTTTTATAAAGGACCCGAGGCAACCCGAGGTTTTATAATGCTTTATAAAACCCGATTTATAAAGCCTTATAAAACCCGGGGCCGAGACCATTCCACACTTAGCTATTAATTAGCTTGAGTGAAATGTCTTCTTGATCAACACTCCCCCTCAAGTCTATACTGCAAGCTTAATACTTAACTATTAATTAGTTAGTATTAAACAAATCTTGTGTATAGACTTGACACTTATGCGAGTAACCTCGTTAAAAACCCTATGATCGGAAAACCACGTGGGACAAACCCAATCATAGGGAAAAGAGTATTACTGACATAAGCGAGGAAGGGTTTTCAAGGATACCTAAGGACTACCCGGTTTGATGAACTCGGTCTTGTAGCCTTGATGGGATATCGGCTTCCTCTCTCTCCTTCTTGAAACGCTTCATCCATTTCCCCTTGTCCTTCTTGCCTTCATTTCTCCTTTTATGTACTCCTTCTTTTAACACTTTGAATTTCTTTGAGGCTCTCATAGTCCCCTTCTCCCTTTAACAAGAGATAAAGAAGAAAGATTAAGTGTTTGCTATGAGGAATATCAAAATATTCTTAATGTCATAAGCTAAGAGACCCTATATAGAGAATAATGGCAATGAATGGAGCTAAGATAATGAATTTAAATTCAAATAAGTAGAGTTTAGGAACAGCCTTTTTATTGATAAGAGGGTATGGCCTTGAGTCTTCTTCCTCGTCATGACTCTTATCACTGATTTGATGTGCGATCTTACACGAAGCTCCCCCATGCCATCACTTGACCTTTCTTGACCTTGGCTTCTGACTTGTAGCCCAATTCTTGAAAAGTTCTTGGTTGACACATCTAGCTTCTGTCCATCTTCGCATCAATGTGTTTTACTTCACGGCTTCTTCTTTCTTAAGCTTTGATGTGAAGTCTAACTCTTTGTAACTTTGGAGCTTCACGAGTTGCTTCTTCGAACAACTGATTTGATGTGCGATCTTACACGAAGCTCCCCCATGCCATCACTTGACCTTTCTTGACCTTGGCTTCTGACTTGTAGCCCAATTCTTGAAAAGTTCTTGGTTGACACATCTAGCTTCTGTCCATCTTCGCATCAATGTGTTTTACTTCACGGCTTCTTCTTTCTTAAGCTTTGATGTGAAGTCTAACTCTTTGTAACTTTGGAGCTTCACGAGTTGCTTCTTCGAACAACTTTAGGGTGACTACCTCCTTTTATCAATTTTGAGTCTTCACGGATTGCTTCTTCGAACAATCTTGGTGTGAAAGTCTTCTTTTATCCACTTTGATCTTCTAGGTCTACTCTCCCTCTACTCCATTCAACTTGATATCACCTCATTCATCTTCTCTTTCTTTTGCCTTCATAACTTCTTTCCGGATATTCCCACTCTACATTTTCCCTCTAATGATCACCGAATGCTTCTTTCTTAGACCTCCATATTTTCTTGACACTAGTTCTTCTTCATAAGTCTCTACCTTTTCCCCAAAACACCCGTAAGAGTTCTCACAACAATGCTTCCTCAATACCTTCCACAACAAGAAAGTATCTTAAAGTAAAGTTATGAGGGATTAGGCGATTAGATGTCTAGATATGAGCGAATGAGAAGATGACAAGAGAATCCTTAGGCTAACTTAGCAAGCAAACAAGCGATTCAAACAACAAGTGATCAAGTATAAAGAGATGCGATCAAATGTCTAGTTATTCTCCCCCTCAAGCTTAGCCAATAGTTACACAACAATGGTTAAGCTTGAAAGTCAATTTGAGCAAGGAACAATTCAGATTCAAGCATGATAAGCAAATGAATGAATGATTTAAAGAGATTTAAAAGCGACTAAGAGTTTTAGAGGTAGCCTTCTAGATATGTAGTGGTCGGTTTTGGTGAGATTTCTTGATCTCGAACTTTGGAGTTGTGAACCCTCCATGTCAGTGTGCCTAGCTGCTGGTATAGACCACACATGCTTAGGTTGCTGGACTTGGACCCGACACTCCCTCGATCATGGTTTGGCTGCTACAAGTGGCCGCTAGCCTTTCGGCTTTTCTTGAATTTTAGCAATTTAAACCTGTCTTAAAACATTCAAGAGAGATCAGTGGTGGAACTTCCTAGTGAGGGCACACGCTCACGCTTGTGGAAGTTCCAAATGTGCCAAACATAAAGCATTAAAGCAAATTTGCCCCAGATTTATAAGGTCTTATAAAATCAAGTAAGATTTATAAGGTCTTATAAAATCGAGTAATCAAAGGTTTTGCAACTTCTCTGGCCTGGTCTAATGACTCTTGAATGGCTCTGGAAAGACTTGCTTGACCCACTTCTACACGTTTCTGACCATGATCCGAGAGATGCCTTCATTTGAACTCGGCTCTCTTCGGGCATGACTCGTGACTCCTTCTGGTTTGGATTCGATGGTTGACACCTTCACTTGATCATTGGCTTGTGATATTCAAATACCGCTTCAATGTCCTGAAAAGAATAGTCATACACATCCAAAAACAAAACTCATTAGGATAAACGACCCGAAGCCTTTATCAACACAATCGGCTCGGGTTTAGTTTGTTATTCCCATTATTTGGGAAGAAAACATGAGATTATTCATAATTTTGATTATAAATGTTCACATAGAACTTTATTAATGATCTATCTCTGCCATTAACTAGAGTATACTAAGGTTCTTAGAAGTATTTTATTCACAAAGAATTTAATACGGACCAAGTTCTCTCTAGTGACGTAATTCATTAACCAAGGGTTTTGATACACAATCATGACCCAAGGTTTCGTTACTCTAAGGTTTCGGATCCATCATGACTTCTTAAGCTAAGTCTCTTTAAGAGCAAAGCTAGTCATGGCTCCCTACCTTTAAGGATTCGGATCCATCATGATCTTTTTTTTTTTCCTCTTAGTCTTTTAAGACCAAAAGATAGTCATGGCTCACTTCCCTTCCTAGTAATCTTTGTTAAGGACTTTTGGATCCATCATGACCTCACATTCTTCTTCTTTACAAGAATCGAATCTGTCATGGCTCACTTCCCTTTATACAAAGACTTACTCTTTCTTAGTTAAGGACTTTTGGATCCATCATGACATCACACTCTTCCTCTTTGAGAGTCTAGAATCTGTCATGGTTCACTTCCCTTAACTTTAATCTTTACAAAGAGATTCATTAAGGTCTTTAAACTATACACAAAGTAGACCCTTCTTCTCTTTTAACGATAACCCGGAATCTTGGATTCATCAAGATCGACTCAAACCTTAAAGTATTGAGTCAATCAAGGTTCTCATTCCGTTAAGCGTTCCCTCCCTCTCTTCTTTAATTTAAATTTTGAAATCTAAAGCCCAAAACTTGGATACAACATGCTTTGAGTACTTGAATTCACAAGAATCAAGTCTCCTTTCATGGTTCTCTTCTTTGAACCGAACCGCTTTTAAAACTCCCAATGGACTTGAGTGTTACTCTTATCTTATCTTTGATAAAGCAACAGTCCGAGGTTTAAAAACAAAACTAACGGTTGGCTCTTAAGATCCAAACACATGACTGGTCATAAGGTTTATTTACTCATTTTCTCACAAAGAGATTTTGAGTTCCTCTAGACCACTTTGTCAATGTCGATTTGGTCTCTTCTTAAAACCAAGGAAGTAAATCTGAACTTATAGCTTTATACCCACAAAGAGTAAGCCAACCGATCTATGATGCTTCCTTTTGAACACCATAATCCTTCAGAGAAATCTTGTAGCCTTTATATTCATAACAATAAAAGACTAACGAATCAATGTCATATGGTTTATTACCCAAATAGATCTTAAGTTTGACTAGGGCTTTAAGGTGTTCTAGTCTCTCAAGGAGAAGACTTATACACGGCCAAAGTTTGGACTTCTATCTATTGGATAATAATAAAACAGAAAACAAAACGAAACAACTAACTAAGCACACACAAAGATGACTTAGGGATCTAGGTGGGACTTAGATTGTGGGACTTAAGTGAGAGTTTTCATCCTCTCGGTCTCCACAGCCACCATCTTCTTCCCTTCATTGTCAAAAGATTAAAACGAACCCGTGACTTAGAGATTTCATCGAGATGGGACTTAGGTAAGAGAGTTTCCTCTCTCGGTCACCACCTCTATCTCTTCATTGTCACAAAACTCAAATAAAAAAAGGACCCGAAAAGCAACTTGAAGATTTCATTGAGATGGGACTTAGGTGAGAGTTTTCTTCTCTCGGTCACCACCTCTCTCTCTTCATTGTCACCAACCGAATCAACAAAAGATAACTAATGGCTTGGAGAGTTCATTAGAATGGGACTTAGGTGAGAGCTTTCCTCTCGGTCACCACTCCTCTTTCTCTTCATTGCCACAAAAGAAACGAACAAGAGCAAGAAAAGGTTGTGACTTGGAGAGTTCCTTGGAATGGGACTTACGTGAGAGCTTTATGTCTCTCGGTCACCACTCCTCTCTCTCTTCATCATCACACAAGCAACAAAACGATGACTTAGAGATCTTGGGATTTAGTGTGAGGGTGAGAGATTTCTCTTTCCCCTTAGTGATTCTTCATCACTTTCACCATACCCATCTCTTCATTGTCAAGAAAAACAAAAGAAAACAAAGGCTTAGAGATTGAAATGGAGCTTAAGAAGTGGTTCTTCACCACAACTTCCACTTCCTTTCTCTTCATCGCCTAAAACAAGAAACAAACGATGGCTTGGAGATAGTGATGGGGCTTAGAGTATGGTTCTTCACCATAACCTCCATTACATCTCTCTTCATCGCCAAAACAAGGACTAGTAGACATTTGCATTGTCTAACAAGTCAAAACCGAGGCTTTTCTTTTCAAAATAGAGATTAAAGCTAGAGAAAGGTGAACTCAACTAGGGATCTAACGAACAAAGCGCTCTGATACCATGTAGAAATGCGGAAATATAAAGAGTAAAGACTATAAGAATTAGTAACCAAATAACCAAGTATAAGAGTGAAGATTTAGGGAGGAAAGAAATGGAAGAGAGACATGTTTAAGAGTAAGAGAAATCGGAAATTTATTAGAGAAAAGAGTAAAAAGAGTTATTTTACAAGTGAGGGGTGTGTGGCTTTTATAGAACAATCTCTAGGGTTAGATGGGTTACGCACAAGTCCTTATTTGCGTCCTCATTCAATCCCTTTTGGAGCCACACACTTTACAGCCTAGCACAGCTCACTACAAGCCAAAGGACAACTCGCACATAAGGACAACGACCAAGCCTTAGCGCGTCCGTACGGGTCTTTCTTCCTTTGGCCAAACTAGCCGTTGCTTCCCTTTTTCCTCTCTTGTCTTCTTATGCCTTTTCTCTTAATTGGCCCGAGTACACCCGTGGCCTTCTCCTCTTCTCTTTTATAAAGGACCCGAGGCAACCCGAGGTTTTATAATGCTTTATAAAACCCGATTTATAAAGCCTTATAAAACCCGGGGCCGAGACCATTCCACACTTAGCTATTAATTAGCTAGAGTGAAATGTCTTCTTGATCAACACTCTTGAACTCTCATAAGCATCAAGCCTTATCTCTTCTAATTCATGCAAGTCCATCGTCCTCTTTTCTTGAGCTGTCTTGATGTCTAAATTCAGGAGCTTTGTTGCCCATATTGCTTTGTACTCAATCTCCACTGGCAAATGGCAAGCTTTTCCATATAGCAGCTGGAATGGAGTTCGCCCTATTGGTGTTTTAAATGCAGTCCTGTATGCCCAAAGAGTGTCATCGAGCTTGACAGCCCAATCTCTTCTAGAGATACCCACAACTTTTGCAAGAATTTCCTTGATCTGTTTGTTTGAGACCTCCACTTGGCCACTAGTCTGAGGGTGATAAGGTGTGGCCACCTTATGTTTGACTCCATGCTTTCTCAGAAGGTTCTCAAATAACTTGTTGATGAAGTGTGAGCCTCCATCACTGATCACTACCCTTGGCACACCAAACCTGGGAAATATGGTGCTTTTAAACAACTTAATAACAGCTCGAGCATCATTTGTTGGGCAAGCCACAGCCTCAACCCATTTAGATACATAATCCACTACAACCAGGATGTATCGATTCCCATAAGAGGGTGGGTTGAATGGTCCCATAAAGTCGATTCCCCTAACATCAAACACTTCAACTTCTAAGATTGGGTTCTGAGGCATCTCATTTCTTCTCGAGATATTGCCCATTCTTTGGCAGGCATCACACTTAGTGATGAAGCTTCGTGCATCCTTAAACAGGCTAGGCCACCATAGACCTGCTTGCAGAACTTTCTGGGCTGTCTTGAATGTGGCGAAATGCCCCCCATATGATGATCCATGACAGTGCTCGAGCACTCCCTGCACCTCTCCTTCTGCTATGCACCTTCTAAACATACCATCAGAACCTCTCTTGTATAAGTAAGGCTCATCCCAAAAATAGTGGTTAATGTCCCTGAAGAATTTCTTCTTGCTGTAACTATCTAGACCATCAGGCTCTTCTCCACAGCTTAAGTAATTAGCAAAATCTGCATACCAGGGAAGCTTCTCCTCTAACGCCAACGCTTCAACCAGCTTCAATCATGAGGGAATACTCTCTATGAAAGTGTGAACTGCCATCAGCTGCTCTTCAGGCATCGAGTCATCAATAGGGATTTCATCTTCTATCCGCATTCTGGATAGGTGATCTGCCACCCCATTCTCAATCCCTTTCTTGTCTTTAATCTCCAAATCAAACTCCTGAAGCAATAGAATCCATCTCAGCAGTCTTGGTTTTGCATCCTTCTTTGCTAAAAGGTGTCGCAAGGCTGCATGATCAGTGTGGACCACTACTTTAGAACCAACCAAATAGGATCTAAACTTCTCAAATGCGAATACTATGGCGAGGAGTTTCTTCTCCGTCGTGGCATATTTCACCTGTGCTTCATCGAGGGTCTTACTCGCATAGTGTATCACATGAAGCTTCTTATCCTTTCTCTGACCAAGAACTGCTCCCACTGCGTAGTCACTCGCATCACACATTATCTCAAACGGTAGATCCCAATCCGGTGCCTGCACAATAGGAGCACTAACCAGCTCTCGTTTGATCTCTTCAAATGCTCTGAGACAGTCTTCATCAAACTCGAACGCGACCTCTTTACACAAAAGCCTTGTAAGAGGTCTTGCAATCTTTGAGAAGTCTTTGATGAACCTTCTGTAGAATCCAGCATGGCCCAGGAAGCTTCTGATGTCCTTCACATTAGATGGAGGTTTTAGTTGCATCATTACATCGACCTTGGCTTTATCAACCTCTATGCCTTCCTCAGAAATCTTATGCCCTAGCACAATCCCTTCTCTGACTACATCCTCTATTAGTTCTGAGAAGATCGACATCATGCACCTCTGAAATGTTGCAGGTGCGTTACATAGTCCAAATGGCATCCTTCGATATGCGAAGGTACCATAGGGACATGTAAATGTCGTCTTCTCCTGGTCATTGGGATGAATAGGTATTTGAAAAAATCCAGAATATCCATCTAGGAAACAGTAATAAGAATGATTAGCAAGTCTCTCCAGCATCTGATCGATATAAGGCAATGGAAAATGGTCTTTCCTAGATGCAGCATTCAATTTTCTGTAATCTATGCACATCCTGTGGCGAGTGATTGTCCTAGTTGGGATTAATTCATCATTGTCGTTTTTCACTACAGTTATACCTCCCTTCTTAAGAACACAATGCACAGGTGAAACCCAATTACTATCAGAGATGGGGTAAATGATTCCAGCATCTAGCAACTTAAGAATCTCTTTCTTAACTACCTCTTTCAAATTCGGATTCAGTCTTCTCTGAGGTTCAATGCTAGAGTATGATTCTTGTTCAAGATGGATCCTATGCATGCATAGGCTAGGTGAGATCCCCTTTATGTCATCTAGTGAATAACCAATGGCTTTCCTAAACCTTTTTAACTCTCCTAAAAGGGTAGAGACCTCTAATTCACTAAGATTCTCATTGATTATCACAGGGTAAGTAGAATTTGTTCCCAGAAATGCGTACCTTAGTCCTTTTGGAAGTGGTTTGAGCTCGACTTTTGGAGCTCTCAGTTCCGACCAATCATCTGACGCAGAGGTACCTGGATCGACCAGTTAGGTCGATCGTGGTGCTCGATCTTGCGCTTCAGTCCCACTTTTTGTGCAATCACTTTCCATTGCTTTAACATCTACTGTCGACTGAATCAAGTTCTCAAAGTCCACTGGTCCCTCTTCTTCCTTGTGAGAGTCCAAAATCCTCTGATAAACCTCAGTCTCTGGGTGCAAATATCCTTCCTCGCTGTTCTTTGTTAGAGCACTTTGGAGATGGTCCTGTTCGTTGAGTTCTTCTAGAAGTTCGTCTGCCAATTCATCCATTCTCTCTATCCAAAACAGCTGGCCTTCTATGGTGGGTTTCTTCATGACGTTATTAATGTTAAAACTCATCTTGAGATCTTTGCCAAGATTCAACTCTATCTGACCTTTCTTGCAGTCTATGATTGCTCCAGCTGTTGCTAAAAATGGTCTTCCCAAAAGCAGGGGGTCTCTGGGTCCTTCATCCATCTCAAGCACAACAAAATCAGTGGGGATCTCCACATTTCCCACTTTAACTGGCATGTCCTCCAAAACTCCATTAGCATATCTTACTGACCTATCAGCCAAGATCATGGCGAGATTGCAAGGTCCAAACTTAGTGAATCCTAACTTTTTAGCTAAAGACAGTGGCATCAGGCTAGTTGAGGCTCCCAGATCACACAAACAGTTGTCAAAAGCAAACTGGCCTAGCGAGCATGGTAAAGTGAAGGCTCCTGGGTCCCTTAGCTTTTCTATTATGTCCTTTCTCTGTATAAACGCGCTGAACTCATGAGTTAGCATCATCATGCCCTGAGTTTCCCTGATCCTGTCATTAACCAGATCCTTCAAAAACTTGTGAGACTGAGGTATCAAAGCAATGGCATCTACCAAAGGCATCTTGAGCTCGAGTTCATCCATCTGTTTATTGAACAGAGCCTTGTACTTCTCTACCAGCTTTTTCTTGAATCTTCCAGGGAATGGAAGTTTAGGCTTGTAGGGTGGTGGAATGAGTTCTGGCTTCTTCTGCTCAGGAACTGCAGGTTTTTCAGCAGGAGGTGGCTTGGATCGACCTGTTGGTCGATCAGGGTGATCGATCCTGTCGTCTTGTGTGGGTTGCTCGCCCTGAAGTTCGTGTTCACAGAAACCCTCCCCATCTTGGTCCTCACTGTCCTCAGTGATGTCAGTTGGTCCTGTTCTGGGAGCAAGCTGCTTACCACTGCGAAGCGTGATAGATTTAGCCTGGTGAAACTCGTTGGGTTGGTGGTGGATTGCTTTACCATGAAGTTTGCCTTGAACCTTTTCAGAAGAGGATGAAGCAGTAGTGCTCTCTAGGTACTTGACTTTGGAAGTCAGTGCCTCCACTTTGAGATTCAAATCTTGGAAATTATTATGTACGTCAGAAAACTGCCTAGCCATATCTGTAGCACCAGCGGCTTGTCCTTGAAGGATTTGCTGGAACATACTTGCAAAATCTGGAGGTGGTGCCTGAGATGGAAAACTCGTGGGTGCAGCCGGCTGCTGCGGAGGAACGAAAGGCTTAGTTGGCTGGGACGGTTGTTGATTTTTGTTAGGCCTGTAATTGTTGTAACCACGAGTGTAACCCGCTTGGTTCGGCATGTAGCACACTTCGGCAGACTGATCGATCTCCCCATCTTGGACCTGCTCAGCTTCACAAACAAAGTTGAGTTGCTGGCGCTGTGCCAACAACAACTTATCCAACTTGTCATTGAGAGCTTTCATCTCCTTCCTGTGTTTATCATCAGAATTGGTGGTGCTTCTCACAGTTCTATCAGAATCCTCACTGTAGTTTCCATCAGATTGTGCCAAGTTCTCCACAAGCTCCCAGCCATCTTCTACATCTTTATTCAGAAAGTTGCCGTTACTAGCAGTATCCAGCATTAGTCGGAACTGAGGCAATACTCCTCGATAAAGTGTACTGAGAAGAGAGTCATTGGAGAAACCATGGTGTGGGCACTTGCTGGTGTAGCTCTTGAATCTTTCCCAGGCCGCACAGAAGGTCTCACCAGTCTTCTGAGTGAAGCTGGATATCTCATTTCGAAGCTTAGCTGTTCGAGAATTGGAGAAAAACTTAGCAAGAAACACTTTCTTGCAATCGTCCCAAGAAGTAACAGAGCCTGGAGGTAGGGCTTTTTCCCACTGCCGTGCCTTATCACCAAGAGAGAATGGGAATAGTCGCAGCTTGAGAGCGTCATCACTGACGCCATTGATCTTTGTTAGGCCACAGAGCCGATCAAAGTCATCGAGATGATCAAGAGGGTCCTCCGTAGGCAAACCATGGAACCGATTGTTCTGAATCATGTTGATCATACTGCTCTTGATCTCAAAATTGTTGTTTGGGATTGCAGGAGGCACAATTCCCTGACGGTGGACGTGAGTATTGGGTGTGTCACCAGCCCCAATTTTGCGTTGCTGCCTTTGCGGATTGCCATTGGCACCTGGTGGAGGTTGATCTATTTGGTTTTCCATATCAAAGCAGGTTTTGGGCTGGATCGATGTGCAAGATCGATCAGGTTGGTCGATCTTGTGCCAAGGTACCTGAAATGGACAGAAACAGCAATCAAACAAGTCAGCAAGCGAAATAAAGTAAATAAGAACTTGATCTTAAGTAATCTGAAATCCTAAATGCAACAAGATCACTCAAATGGTAACGGCGCCAAATTGAAACAGACGTTTTTTATGGTGGACAACAAGAGGCAACAAGGAGTGTTTCAATTCCCTGAGCACTTAAACTGACGTTGCAGCACAGAGGGTATCAATCCATAATGAGTGAGCTATTGACCAATCAGGATGCAATCATTTCACTTAATTCAAGCCAAGCAGAAACAATTTGGTATCTAGCAACCTAAATGAGCAAATGAGAAAACAGGAATAAGAACTAACAGAGAACTAGCAGAAGCAGAAGCAGATCGATCAAACAAGCAAATAACAATCAGGTAAGGAAATAGAGCTCTTGAGAATGGGAATAATTGGTCAGTGAATCCTCCTAAATCAACTAAGGTGTCTAACAAAAACTCACAAGAAGCTGATCCCTAGACAACAGGTTCGAATACAGATCAATCCACTCTCGTGGTAGAGATCCTCAAGCAGAACTACCTCCAAACCTAGATCTCTCTAGAGAAGCATAGCAAAGCAGGCATTATGATTCAACCTATTAAAGCCAATAAACACCCTAAGCAACCAATCTCTTGGGTTAGACATGTAAATCTCTGGAAAAAGTTGGTTCAAGCATTTCATCAAACACCTTTCGGGCAGGAAATACCTAGGGTCTAATTTCAATTGATCAGAGAGAAATTAGCATTAAGAACACTCACCCAGAAGGGATCTAAACAGATCTAAGCTTAAACACCCTAGAAGATCAAGGATTCATCACTTTCCTAACCCATCCTCAAGAACCCTAAGCAGACTACTCACAAATCATCATAAAATGCAAAAACCCAGAAAATAAAATAAATTGCATAATCATAAAGCTAAAGATCAGATTAAGAGAACTGTGAATGTAGAAAATGCAAAATCAAAATGGATTAAGAGAGATCTGGATTACAAAGTGTCTGGTTTTTGAGAGTTCTAGAGAGAAGAGAGAGAGAGATTAGGGATAAGAGAAAAGTTTAAGGATAAGATAATATCTAGATAATTGTCTCAGCACAACAGCTGTATTTATACTACTTTAGGCAAAGTCAAAACCCTAATTCACTAAAAATCAAAAGTCAAAGGCGGCTAGGCTTGGCATCGATCACGTTGGTCGATCAGGGTGGTCGATGCCGCGTGATCTTCAAAGCTTGCACCTTTTTGCCTAGGCATCGATCAGTCTGCTCGATCAGTTTGGTCGATGCCTTGTGTTCTTCAAAGCTTGCACCTTTCTGCCTTGGGATCGATCAACTGCTCGATGGTGGTGCTCGATCGTGTGCCATTTCCTCACCAAACAGCTACTTTTTGCACCTAAACAACTCCATATGCAAGAATGCATGCAATGCTAATGCGAAAACTCACTAATCATGCAAAACAACTATAAATAGCTAAGAATGGTGTGATTAGAGGATGAAACAGTGCTAAAATGATGAGAAATGAATGTTTAAAACATGTAAAATATAGACATATCAGGATTACAAAGTGTCTGATTTTGAGAGTTCTAGAGAGAAAAGAGAGAGAGAGATTAGGGATAAGAGAAAAGTTTAAGGATAAGATAATATCTAGATAATTGTCTCATCACAACAGCTGTATTTATACTACTTTAGGCAAAGTCAAAACCCTAATTCACTAAAAAACAAAAGTCAAAGGCGGCTAGGCTTGGCATCGATCAGGTTGGTCGATCAGGGTGGTCGATGCCGCGTGATCTTCAAAGCTTGCACCTTTTTGCCTAGGCATCGATCAGTCTGCTCGATCAGTTTGGTCGATGCCTTGTGATCTTCAAAGCTTGCACCTTTCTGCCTTGGGATCGATCTCAGGTCGATGCTGGTGCTCGATGCAGGGTCCTTTTTTCACCAATCAGCTCCTTTTTGTACCTAAACAACTCCAAATGCAAGAATGTATGCAATGCTCATGCAATAACCTACTAATCATGCAAAGTGACTATAAATGACTAAAAATGGTATGAACAGGGGATGAATCAATGCTAAAGTGATGAGAAATCAGTGTTTAAAACCTGTAAAATATAGACATATCAGGAGTGTTTGGACAACATTTATACCCATTTTCTCCCAAAAGAGGCTAAAACCAACAAAAACATTGCTTAGAAGTAGTAAACCGCTTTGTTAGTGTTTCTATTGTCAAAATGTATCACAATCCAATGCATTTGACTTATCATAAAAGTTAGAGATGGTTACGGAGTGTTTGGACAACACTTATACCCATTTTCTCCCAAAAGAGGCTAGAACCAACAAAAACATTGCTTAGAAGTAGTAAACCGCTTTGTTAGTGTTTCTATTGTCAAACTGTATCACAATCCAATGCATTTGACTAATTATAAGAGTTAGAGATGGTTACGGAGTGTTTGGACAACATTTATACCCATTTTCTCCCAAAAGAGGCTAAAACCAACAAAAACATTGCTTAGAAGTAGTAAACCGCTTTGTTAGTGTTTCTATTGTCAAAATGTATCACAATCCAATGCATTTGACTAATTATAAGAGTAAGAGATGGTTACGGAGTGTTTGGACAACATTTATACCCATTTTCTCCCAAAAGAGGCTAAAACCAACAAAAACATTGCTTAGAATTAGTAAACCGCTTTGTTAGTGTTTCTATTGTCAAAATGTATCACAATCCAATGCATTTGACTTATCATAAGAGTTAGAGATGGTTACGGAGTGTTTGGACAACACTTATACCCATTTTCTCCCAAAAGAGGCTAAAACCAACAAAAACATTGCTTAGAATTAGTAAACCGCTTTGTTAGTGTTTCTATTGTCAAAATGTATCACAATCCAATGCATTTGACTAATTATAAGAGTTAGAGATGGTTACGGAGTGTTTGGACAACATTTATACCCATTTTCTCCCAAAAGAGGCTAAAACCAACAAAAACATTGCTTAGAAGTAGTAAACCGCTTTGTTAGTGTTTCTATTGTCAAAATGTATCAAAATCCAATGCATTTGACTAATTATAAGAGTTAGAGATGGTTACGGAGTGTTTTGACAACATTTATACCCATTTTCTCCCAAAAGAGGCTAAAACCAACAAAAACATTGCTTAGAATTAGTAAACCGCTTTGTTAGTGTTTCTATTGTCAAAATGTATCACAATCCAATGCATTTGACTAATTATAAGAGTTAGAGATGGTTACGGAGTGTTTGGACAACATTTATACCAATTTTCTCCCAAAAGAGGCTAAAACCAACAAAAACATTGCTTAGAAGTAGTAAACCGCTTTGTTAGTGTTTCTATTGTCAAAATGTATCACAATCCAATGCATTTGACTAATTATAAGAGTTAGAGATGGTTACGGAGTGTTTGGACAACATTTATACCCATTTTCTCCCAAAAGAGGCTAAAACCAACAAAAACATTGCTTAGAAGTAGTAAACCGCTTTGTTAGTGTTTCTATTGTCAAAATGTATCACAATCCAATGCATTTGACTAATTATAAGAGTTAGAGATGGTTACGGAGTGTTTGGACAACATTTATACCCATTTTCTCCCAAAAGAGGCTAAAACCAACAAAAACATTGCTTAGAAGTAGTAAACCGCTTTGTTAGTGTTTCTATTGTCAAAATGTATCAAAATCCAATGCATTTGACTAATTATAAGAGTTAGAGATGGTTACGGAGTGTTTTGACAACATTTATACCCATTTTCTCCCAAAAGAGGCTAAAACCAACAAAAACATTGCTTAGAATTAGTAAACCGCTTTGTTAGTGTTTCTATTGTCAAAATGTATCACAATCCAATGCATTTGACTTATCATAAGAGTTAGAGATGGTTACGGAGTGTTTGGACAACACTTATACCCATTTTCTCCCAAAAGAGGCTAGAACCAACAAAAACATTGCTTAGAAGTAGTAAACCGCTTTGTTAGTGTTTATATTGTCAAAATGTATCACAATCCAATGCATTTGACTAATTCTAAGAGTTAGAGATGGTTACGGAGTGTTTGGACAACATTTATACCCATTTTCTCCCAAAAGAGGCTAAAACCAACAAAAACATTGCTTAGAAGTAGTAAACCGCTTTGTTAGTGTTTCTATTGTCAAAATGTATCAAAATCCAATGCATTTGACTAATTATAAGAGTTAGAGATGGTTACGGAGTGTTTTGACAACATTTATACCCATTTTCTCCCAAAAGAAGCTAAAACCAACAAAAACATTGCTTAGAAGTAGTAAACCGCTTTGTTAGTGTTTCTATTGTCAAAATGTATCACAATCCAATGCATTTGACTTATCATAAGAGTTAGAGATGGTTACGGAGTGTTTGGACAACACTTATACCCATTTTCTCCCAAAAGAGGCTAAAACCAACAAAAACATTGCTTAGAATTAGTAAACCGCTTTGTTAGTGTTTCTATTGTCAAAATGTATCACAATCCAATGCATTTGACTAATTATAAAAGTTAGAGATGGTTACGGAATGTTTGGACAACATTTATACCCATTTTCTCCCAAAAGAGGCTAAAACCAACAAAAACATTGCTTAGAAGTAGTAAACCGCTTTGTTAGTGTTTCTATTGTCAAAATGTATCACAATCCAATGCATTTGACTAATTATAAGAGTTAGAGATGGTTACGGAGTGTTTGGACAACATTTATACCCATTTTCTCCCAAAAGAGGCTAAAACCAACAAAAACATTGCTTAGAAGTAGTAAACCGCTTTGTTAGTGTTTCTATTGTCAAAATGTATCACAATCCAATGCATTTGACTAATTATAAGAGTTAGAGATGGTTACGGAGTGTTTGGACAACATTTATACCCATTTTCTCCCAAAAGAGGCTAAAACCAACAAAAACATTGCTTAGAATTAGTAAACCGCTTTGTTAGTGTTTCTATTGTCAAAATGTATCACAATCCAATGCATTTGACTTATCATAAGAGTTAGAGATGGTTACGGAGTGTTTGGACAACACTTATACCCATTTTCTCCCAAAAGAGGCTATAACCAACAAAAACATTGCTTAGAAGTAGTAAACCGCTTTGTTAGTGTTTCTATTGTCAAAATGTATCACAATCCAATGCATTTGACTAATTATAAGAGTTAGAGATGGTTACGGAGTGTTTGGACAACATTTATACCCATTTTCTCCCAAAAGAGGCTAAAACCAACAAAAACATTGCTTAGAAGTAGTAAACCGCTTTGTTAGTGTTTCTATTGTCAAAATGTATCACAATCCAATGCATTTGACTAATTATAAGAGTTAGAGATGGTTACGGAAGTGTTTGGACAACATTTATACCCATTTTCTCCCAAAAGAGGCTAAAACCAACAAAAACATTGCTTAGAAGTAGTAAACCGCTTTGTTAGTGTTTCTATTGTCAAAATGTATCACAATCCAATGCATTTGACTTATCATAAGAGTTAGAGATGGTTACGGAGTGTTTGGACAACACTTATACCCATTTTCTCCTAAAAGAGGCTAAAACCAACAAAAACATTGCTTAGAAGTAGTAAACCGTTTTGTTAGTGTTTCTATTGTCAAAATGTATCACAATACAATGCATTTGACTAATTATAAGAGTTAGAGATGGTTACGGAGTGTTTGGACAACACTTATACCCATTTTCTCCTAAAAGAGGCTAAAACCAACAAAAACATTGCTTAGAAGTATTAAACCGTTTTGTTAGTGTTTCTATTGTCAAAATGTATCACAATACAATGCATTTGACTAATTATAAGAGTTAGATATGGTTACGGAGTGTTTGGACAACATTTATACCCATTTTCTCCCAAAAGAGGCTAAAACCAACAAAAACATTGCTTAGAAGTAGTAAACCGCTTTGTTAGTGTTTTTATTGTCAAAATGTATCACAATCCAATGCATTTGACTTATCATAAAAGTTAGAGATGGTTACGGAGTGTTTGGACAACACTTATACCCATTTTCTCCCAAAAGAGGCTAGAACCAACAAAAACATTGCTTAGAAGTAGTAAACCGCTTTGTTAGTGTTTCTATTGTCAAAATGTATCACAATCCAATGCATTTGACTAATTATAAGAGTTAGAGATGGTTACGGAGTGTTTGGACAACATTTATACCCATTTTCTCCCAAAAGAGGCTAAAACCAACAAAAACATTGCTTAGAAGTAGTAAACCGCTTTGTTAGTGTTTCTATTGTCAAAATGTATCACAATCCAATGCATTTGACTAATTATAAGAGTTAGAGATGGTTACGGAGTGTTTGGACAACATTTATACCCATTTTCTCCCAAAAGAGGCTAAAACCAACAAAAACATTGCTTAGAAGTAGTAAACCGCTTTGTTAGTGTTTCTATTGTCAAAATGTATCACAATCCAATGCATTTGACTTATCATAAAAGTTAGAGATGGTTACGGAGTGTTTGGACAACACTTATACCCATTTTCTCCCAAAAGAGGCTAGAACCAACAAAAACATTGCTTAGAAGTAGTAAACCGCTTTGTTAGTGTTTCTATTGTCAAAATGTATTACAATCCAATGCATTTGACTAATTATAAGAGTTAGAGATGGTTACGGAGTGTTTGGACAACATTTATACCCATTTTCTCCCAAAAGAGACTAAAACCAACAAAAACATTGCTTAGAAGTAGTAAACCGGTTTGTTAGTGTTTCTATTGTCAAAATGTATCACAATCCAATGCATTTGACTAATTATAAGAGTTAGAGATGGTTACGGAGTGTTTGGACAACATTTATACCCATTTTCTCCCAAAAGAGGCTAAAACCAACAAAAACATTGCTTAGAATTAGTAAACCGCTTTGTTAGTGTTTCTATTGTCAAAATGTATCACAATCCAATGCATTTGACTTATCATAAGAGGTAGAGATGGTTACGGAGTGTTTGGACAACACTTATACCCATTTTCTCCCAAAAGAGGCTACAACCAACAAAAACATTGCTTAAAGTAGTAAACCGCTTTGTTAGTGTTTCTATTGTCAAAATGTATCACAATCCAATGCATTTGACTAATTATAAGAGTTAGAGATGGTTACGGAGTGTTTGGACAACATTTATACCCATTTTCTCCCAAAAGAGGCTAAAACCAACAAAAACATTGCTTAGAAGTAGTAAACCGCTTTGTTAGTGTTTCTATTGTCAAAATGTATCACAATCCAATGCATTTGACTAATTATAAGAGTTAGAGATGGTTACGGAGTGTTTGGACAACATTTATACCCATTTTCTCCCAAAAGAGGCTAAAACCAACAAAAACATTGCTTAGAAGTAGTAAACCGCTTTGTTAGTGTTTCTATTGTCAAAATGTATCACAATCCAATGCATTTGACTTATCATAAGAGTTAGAGATGGTTACGGAGTGTTTGGACAACACTTATACCCATTTTCTCCAAAAAGAGGCTAAAACCAATAAAAACATTGCTTAGAAGTAGTAAACCGCTTTGTTAGTGTTTCTATTGTCAAAATGTATCACAATCCAATGCATTTGACTAATTATAAGAGTTAGAGATGGTTACGGAGTGTTTGGACAACACTTATACCCATTTTCTCCCAAAAGAGGCTAAAACCAACAAAAACATTGCTTAGAAGTATTAAACCGTTTTGTTAGTGTTTCTATTGTCAAAATGTATCACAATACAATGCATTTGACTAATTATAAGAGTTAGAGATGGTTACGGAGTGTTTGGACAACATTTATACCCATTTTTCTCCCAAAAGAGGCTAAAACCAACAAAAACATTGCTTAGAAGTAGTAAACCGCTTTGTTAGTGTTTTTATTGTCAAAATGTATCACAATCCAATGCATTTGACTTATCATAAAAGTTAGAGATGGTTACGGAGTGTTTGGACAACACTTATACCCATTTTCTCCCAAAAGAGGCTAGAACCAACAAAAACATTGCTTAGAAGTAGTAAACCGCTTTGTTAGTGTTTCTATTGTCAAAATGTATCACAATCCAATGCATTTGACTAATTATAAGAGTTAGAGATGGTTACGGAGTGTTTGGACAACATTTATACCCATTTTCTCCCAAAAGAGGCTAAAACCAACAAAAACATTGCTTAGAAGTAGTAAACCGCTTTGTTAGTGTTTCTATTGTCAAAATGTATCACAATCCAATGCATTTGACTAATTATAAGAGTTAGAGATGGTTACGGAGTGTTTGGACAACATTTATACCCATTTTCTCCCAAAAGAGGCTAAAACCAACAAAAACATTGCTTAGAAGTAGTAAACCGCTTTGTTAGTGTTTCTATTGTCAAAATGTATCACAATCCAATGCATTTGACTTATCATAAGAGTTAGAGATGGTTACGGAGTGTTTGGACAACACTTATACCCATTTTCTCCCAAAAGAGGCTACAACCAACAAAAACATTGCTTAGAAGTAGTAAACCGCTTTGTTAGTGTTTCTATTGTCAAAATGTATCACAATCCAATGCATTTGACTAATTATAAGAGTTAGAGATGGTTACGGAGTGTTTGGACAACATTTATACCCATTTTCTCCCAAAAGAGGCTAAAACCAACAAAAACATTGCTTAGAAGTAGTAAACCGCTTTGTTAGTGTTTCTATTGTCAAAATGTATCACAATCCAATGCATTTGACTAATTATAAGAGTTAGAGATGGTTACGGAGTGTTTGGACAACATTTATACCCATTTTCTCCCAAAAGAGGCTAAAACCAACAAAAACATTGCTTAGAAGTAGTAAACCGCTTTGTTAGTGTTTCTATTGTCAAAATGTATCACAATCCAATGCATTTGACTTATCATAAGAGTTAGAGATGGTTACGGAGTGTTTGGACAACACTTATACCCATTTTCTCCTAAAAGAGGCTAAAACCAACAAAAACATTGCTTAGAAGTAGTAAACCGTTTTGTTAGTGTTTCTATTGTCAAAATGTATCACAATACAATGCATTTGACTAATTATAAGAGTTAGAGATGGTTACGGAGTGTTTGGACAACACTTATACCCATTTTCTCCTAAAAGAGGCTAAAACCAACAAAAACATTGCTTAGAAGTATTAAACCGTTTTGTTAGTGTTTCTATTGTCAAAATGTATCACAATACAATGCATTTGACTAATTATAAGAGTTAGAGATGGTTACGGAGTGTTTGGACAACATTTATACCCATTTTTCTCCCAAAAGAGGCTAAAACCAACAAAAACATTGCTTAGAAGTAGTAAACCGCTTTGTTAGTGGTTTTTATTGTCAAAATGTATCACATCCAATGCATTTGACTTATCATAAAAGTTAGAGATGGTTACGGAGTGTTTTGGACAACACTTATACCCATATTTCTCCAAAAGAGGCTAGAACCAACA
>CM022180.2:13364946-13398501 GCA_011420285.2 Erysimum cheiranthoides
AAACCAACAACAAATTCTTTAGAAGAAGTAAATAGCTTTGTTACTGCTTCTATGGTCAAAATGGTCACAATCCAATGTATTTGACTAATTATAAGAGTTAGAGATGGATACGATGTGCTTAGACAACACTTATACCCATTTTCTCCCAAAAGAGGCTAAAACCAACAAAAACATTGCTTAAAAGTAGTAAACCGCTTTGTTAGTGTTTCTATTGTCAAAATGTATCACAATCCAATGCATTTGACTAATTATAAGAGTTAGAGATGGATACAGAGTGTTTGGACAACAATTATACCCAATTTCTCCCAAAAGAGGCGAAAACCAACAACAAATTCTTTAGAAGAAGTAAATAGCTTTGTTACTGTTTCTATGGTCAAAATGGTCACAATCCAATGTATTTGACTAATTATAAGAGTTAGAGATGGATACGGAGTGTTTAGACAACACTTATACCTATTTTCTCACCAAAAGAGGCTAAAACCAACAAAAACATTGCTTAGAAGTAGTAAACCGCTTTGTTAGTGTTTCTATTGTCAAAATGTATCACAATCCAATGCATTTGACTAATTATAAGAGTTAGAGATGGATACGGAGTGTTTGGACAACACTCATACCCATTTTCTCCCAAAAGAGGCGAAAACCAACAACAAATTGTTTAGAAGAAGTAAATAGCTTTGTTACTGTTTCTATGGTCAAAATGGTCACAATCCAATGTATTTGACTAATTATAAGAGTTAGAGATGGATAAAGAGTGTTTAGACAACACTTATACCCATTTTCTCCCAAAAGAGGCTAAAACCAACAAAAACATTTCTTAGAAGTAGTAAACCGCTTTGTTAGTGTTTCTATTGTCAAAATGTATCACAATCTAATGCATTTGACTAATTATAAGAGTTAGAGATGGATACGGAATGTTTGGACAACACTTATACCCATTTACTCCGAAAAGAGGCTAAAACCAACAAAAACATTGCTTAGAAGTAGTAAACCGCTTTGTTAGTGTTTCTATTGTCAAAATGTATCACAATCCAATGCATTTGACTAATTATAAGAGTTAGAGATGGATACAGAGTGTTTGGACAACAATTATACCCATTTTCTCCCAAAAGAGGCGAAAACCAACAACAAATTGTTTAGAAGAAGTAAATAGCTTTGTTACTGTTTCTATGGTCAAAATGGTCACAATCCAATGTATTTGACTAATTATAAGAGTTAGAGATGGATACAGAGTGTTTAGACAACACTTATACCCATTTTCTCACCAAAAGAGGCTAAAACCAACAAAAACATTGCTTAGAAGTAGTAAACCGCTTTGTTAGTGTTTCTATTGTCAAAATGTATCACAATCCAATGCATTTGACTAATTATAAGAGTTAGAGATGGATACGGAGTGTTTGGACAACACTTATACCCATTTTCTCCCAAAATAGGCGAAAACCAACAACAAATTCTTTATAAGAAGTAAATAGCTTTGTTACTGTTTCTATGGTTAAAATGGTCACAATCCAATGTATTTGACTAATTATAAGAGTTAGAGATGGATACAGAGTGTTTAGACAACACTTATACCCATTTTCTCCCAAAAGAGGCTAAAACCAACAAAAACATTGCTTAGAAGTAGTAAACCACTTTGTTAGTGTTTCTATTGTCAAAATGTATCACAATCTAATGCATTTGACTAATTATAAGAGTTAGAGATGGATACGGAGTGTTTGGACAACACTTATACCCATTTACTCCGAAAAGAGGCTAAAACCAACAAAAACATTGCTTAGAAGTAGTAAACCGCTTTGTTAGTGTTTCTATTGTCAAAATGTATCACAATCCAATGCATTTGACTAATTATAAGAGTTAGAGATGGATACGGAGTGTTTGGACAACACTCATACCCATTTTCTCCCAAAAGAGGCGAAAACCAACAACAAATTGTTTAGAAGAAGTAAATAGCTTTGTTACTGTTTCTATGGTCAAAATGGTCACAATCCAATGTATTTGACTAATTATAAGAGTTAGAGATGGATAAAGAGTGTTTAGACAACACTTATACCCATTTTCTCCCAAAAGAGGCTAAAACCAACAAAAACATTTCTTAGAAGTAGTAAACCGCTTTGTTAGTGTTTCTATTGTCAAAATGTATCACAATCTAATGCATTTGACTAATTATAAGAGTTAGAGATGGATACGGAGTGTTTGGACAACACTTATACCCATTTACTCCGAAAAGAGGCTAAAACCAACAAAAACATTGCTTAGAAGTAGTAAACCGCTTTGTTAGTGTTTCTATTGTCAAAATGTATCACAATCCAATGCATTTGACTAATTATAAGAGTTAGAGATGGATACAGAGTGTTTGGACAACAATTATACCCATTTTCTCCCAAAAGAGGCGAAAACCAACAACAAATTGTTTAGAAGAAGTAAATAGCTTTGTTACTGTTTCTATGGTCAAAATGGTCACAATCCAATGTATTTGACTAATTATAAGAGTTAGAGATGGATACAGAGTGTTTAGACAACACTTATACCCATTTTCTCACCAAAAGAGGCTAAAACCAACAAAAACATTGCTTAGAAGTAGTAAACCGCTTTGTTAGTGTTTCTATTGTCAAAATGTATCACAATCCAATGCATTTGACTAATTATAAGAGTTAGAGATGGATACGGAGTGTTTGGACAACACTTATACCCATTTTCTCCCAAAATAGGCGAAAACCAACAACAAATTCTTTATAAGAAGTAAATAGCTTTGTTACTGTTTCTATGGTCAAAATGGTCACAATCCAATGTATTTGACTAATTATAAGAGTTAGAGATGGATACAGAGTGTTTAGACAACACTTATACCCATTTTCTCCCAAAAGAGGCTAAAACCAACAAAAACATTGCTTAGAAGTAGTAAACCACTTTGTTAGTGTTTCTATTGTCAAAATGTATCACAATCTAATGCATTTGACTAATTATAAGAGTTAGAGATGGATACGGAGTGTTTGGACAACACTTATACCCATTTACTCCCAAAAGAGGCTAAAACCAACAAAAACATTGCTTACACTACAGGAAATGTGGGTTTTAATAGCGCCCGGACAACGCTATTATTCATCTAGCATAGCGTTTCCTTAAGCGCTTTCTGATCGCCCGTTATAGAAAGTCGGACACTTTTGATAGCGGTTTTTCGTTGTGCTATAGTTAAGTTTACAACGATAGCGCTGTTTTGTTGTGCAATTGTTAATGTTTATAATAGCGTTATAAAGATGTTATTAAAACTGGTTAATTAGATTTTACCTATAGCAAAGATAGCAAATATTTTGTGTTATTAGTGTGTTTTTAAATTATTAAAAATAATAAATAATTACGAATTATTTTTTAATTTAAATATAATATTTGTACGAATTAATTTTTAATTTAAATATAATATTTGTAAAATAACATATCAAAAATAAAAAATACAATATTTATTATCATTTACATAAAATTATATACAAAAACCTTTATTAAAATACTACATCAATAAAAAATACAAAATCGATAAATCTCCTCTATGCCTCTTCATCTGCCCCTATGTCTCCTAACTTCATCTTCCTCCTCTATGTCTCCTAGCAAATCCAAAAGCAGTTATTAGAACAGTCGTTTAAAATTTCAGGAACGACTGAAATGCGAGTTCTTGCAATCAAACTAAAATGGAAACTATCATCAATTAATCAGAGACATTCATGTCTAACCTCCAGATAAAACGTTGGCTTGATCCATAGCTTACCAGTACTCCAGTCCTTGGAGATCTCTTTAGCAAGTTGCTCAGCTTCTTCATCATCTGTATGTACAAGAGGCAAAGCATTAGTAACATATATGCCTGAAAATTCATAGAAAAACTAACCAAAATAACCCAAAAACAGTAAGAAAATATACCTTTGTTGCTTCCATAAGATATAGCACGGGACTGTAGCCCACAGAGATGAGATCCCTGTAAGGCTTGCCCTGAAAAAACCTATCAACAAAAGACAAGACAGATGAATCCCATAGCATATCCACCAAAAGAAGCTAAAGTAAAAGTCAACTACCACGACGCTCTCAGTTAAAGTACTTGTATCTGCAGAGATTGACATAATAACATTTTGGCTACACATTCTACCTTAAAGGAAGAGTCTTGATCTATAGGAAAAATGCAGCCTCACGAGATTGAATGATGTAAATATTCCCTCTTAGAATCAACAATAACAATAAACTAAATCCCTAAATCTTAAAACTCGAAATCATTTTGAGGAAGACACAGAAAATTCACCCTAAGTCAGAAATTGAACAAACAAAGATGCATAATACTAAGCACCTCTCAAGATTTGGAGAAGGAAGATAACCACAGTCCAAACATCAACTGATTCGATTCCTAAACTCACATTTCATCGACATTGGGGTGGTATATTTTGGTAATGAAACCAACAGATGGAGATTTGTAAGGATAAGCATCAGGAAGTTCGACTCTTATCTTCCACACACCTCCCTCATAAATACCTGTCCATATAAATTTCCCTGACTACAAATGATGCTAAACCTTATAAACATCACCAGCAACAGCAGAACCAAATCTCTATGACTTCATAATCAGAGTTCATACTAACAAGTTGAACCAAATCTCTGTTCTATAACCAAAGCTTAATACTAACAAGTTGAAATAGATAGTGAAATTGAAGAGAAAAAGGAGGAAATAGTTCAATAATTAGATGAGAAGCAAAATACGTGACTCCTAGAACACGAATGAAGTTCAATATCCGTGACTCCTAGAACGAAAAATCGTTATCGAAGCAGGAAGAGATCAGACCAATACAAGATTTGAGACGCTTATAGCAGTCATGCACTCTTCGAATCTCTTCTCTTTTCTTGCTTCTGGTTTGAATTTCCTCCTGAGATGGAGGAGACGGCGTCACCGGAGCTGGGAACGAGCTAACCACCGTAGAAGGGGATTGGGATTCTAATTGCCGTTTCGAAATGGAAGACGGAGAAGGCATGGAGGCTGCAGCGGCGGAGCTTGAGAGACTCCAAATTGAAATCCTCCATAGAATCTCCGTTCTCGATAGCTCTTTTCTCCCTCAGAGTTCCACGGCGGCTCCGTCTCCTTCTCTACCGGTTGATGAAAGCAAAACGGTGGCTCGCCTCTCATCCATTCTCCGGTCCGGCGGCGTTAACGATTTCAGCTTCAAGAGAGTTGCTCCCGATTACTACGACTGGCCTCTCGAATCCCGTCGTAATGTTCTCGGCGCTTACGAAGAAGGAGAAAAGGAAAAGAAGTTTTAACCAAAAAAAAAGAAAAAGGAGGAGAAAATCTTAACCGTTGGATTTAATTCATCAATGGTGGAGAATAAGCCAAAGTTCAATCTTGGTAGTTACTGCTTATTGGCTAAGAACATGAACGGCTCAGATCAAATCAGCGAGACAGATCTAATGGCTCAGATTAATCGCGTCAACAAAAAAAAAGGACGGCTCAGATTAAAGTCGGCGCGATCTAACGGCTCAGGATTCGTCCCACATTGTGGGAGGTGAGTTCTCATTGGCTAGTAATGAAAAAATCATTAAATTATCATATAAATTTTTTATTAATGAAAAAATATAAATTATTTATTTAAAAATACAATATATGTATTTCAATTTTTAGAATATTTTTTCTTATAAGTATAAAAATTTTAAATTAACAACAATTTATATAGGTTAGTATTCCAACTATCTAACTTATATGTTCATATACGCTAGGGCATAGTTTAGGGTTTACGGTTTAAACTTTGGGATTTAGATTTTTTTACTCAAGTATTTATGTTTTATAGTTTAAACTTCAATTTAGAGTTTAAAGATTTAATTTAATTATGATTTTAACTTTAATATAGGGTTTAGGGTTTAGGGTTTAGGGTTAAGGGTTAAGTGTTAAGGGTTAGGGTTTAGGGTTTAAACTTTTAGAGATTTAATTTAAGATTTTAACTTTAATTTAGGGTTTAATCGCATAACTTTAATTTCAGATTTTAAATTTCATTTAAAATTTTAACTTTAATTTAGAGTTTAATTTATATCATAATATTACAAAATATTATAATTAAAAATTTATGTCTTTTTGAGATATTTGGTTATATTTTAAAAATCTTAAAAAAATATTTAATTCATTTAACTTGAAACCTAAAGTACATGCCTTAAAATAATTAATTCAATTTTTTTCTAATTAAAATGTTTTAAGTATGTGTTTTTGTGATATATTTTTGCCAAGGAGTTCAGACACTGCTACAGAAAAATCAAGAGGGAATTACAAAAATTGACTCAAAACTTGATTCTGTTTGCAAGAGTATACCCCAAATTGAATCAAATGCAAAAATAACCTAAAGGGGTAGTGAAATTACAGTTGCCTCCTCAATGAACAAACAAAAAAACGGGGTGAAGTTTACTGTTTTACCCTTGGAGAAGTCTGCTATTGAAAATGAAGTCTACTCAGAAGACTTCCAGAGAAGTCTAAAATTTAATTATATCTTAAATTTAAATTATAAAATTAAGAAAATTTTATTTGAGTAAAATTTTTTATACGTAATTAAGATAAAGGCATGAATGAAGTATGAAAAATAAAATTTCAACAAATTGAGTCAAATTAAACCCTCAAAGGTAAAATAGGTGATGCTTCTCATGATTTAGAGTTTAGGGTTTAGGGTTTGAATGTAGTGGTATGAGTTTTAGGTTGAGATGTCCACATTCTTAAGGTTAGATTTATGGTATATGGTTTTTGTGATTTTGCAATGTCAAATATCGATTTAAATGCTAAATTGTTGATAATTTTATGCTTAGATTGATGTTTTTAATTATAATTTTGACAAATTAGTTGAAAACATTCGTTTTAGTGTTTTGTACTGCAGACTTCGTAAGAAGTCTACTATTGAGTTTGAGACTTCATCTGAAGTCTACACAGAAGACTTCAAAAGAAGTCTAAATTTTAATTATATCTTAAATTTAAATTATAAAATTAAGAAAATTTTATTTGAGTAAATTTTTTTATACGTAATTAAGATAAAGGCATGAATGAAGTATGAAAAATAAAATTTCAACAAATTGAGTCAAATTAAACCCTCAAAGGTAAAATAGGTGATGCTTCTCATGATTTAGGGTTTAGGGTTTAGGGTTTGAATGTAGTGGTATGAGTTTTAGGTTGAGATGTCCACATTCTTAAGGTTAGATTTATGGTATATGGTTTTTGTGATTTTGCAATGTCAAATTTCGATTTTAATGCTAAATTGTTGATAATATTATGCTTAGATTGATGTTTTTAATTATAGTTTTGACAAATTAGTCGAAAACATTTGTTTTAGTGTTTTTATGCCGCAGACTTCGGGTGAAGTCTACTTTTGAGTTGGAGACTTCGGGTGAAGTCTGCAGAGAAGACTTCGGAGGAAGTCTGCAACCTAATTATATCTTAAATTTAAATTATTAAATTAAGAAAGTTTAATTTCAGTAAAATTTTGTTATATGTAATTAAGATATAAACAATTAGGAAATCTGAAAATTAAAATTGTATACAATTGAATCGAATTAAGCCAAATTTATAAATTACATCTGAAATTTGTTTAAAATATAATATGAGCAGACTTCACATGAAGTCTGCACCTGAACCGGAATTAATTAACCTAACCGGAATTTTTTACTCCCTATATAAAGTGATTTTACCTCATTATTTTCCAAAGCTAAACCCTAATTCTGGAAAAAAAAAAACCTCTCATTTCTCCCTACGCCGCCTCCCTTCATCCGCCGCGTTCTTTCGCCCGCTTCCGCCGAAGGTATGCCATCATTCCTCATCGTCTTCTTCCGTTTTCAACTGTCCAGTTGTTTTCAACCTTTTATTCACTTTTTTCTCTTATTGTTGTAGATCTGAAGATCTGAGTCGCAGTTCCCGCTTCCGCCGAAGGTATGCCATCATTCAGCCTCATCTTCTTCCGTTTTCAACTCTCCACTTGTTTTCAACCTTTTATTCACATTTTTGACTCTTATTGTTGTAGATCTGAGTCGCAGTTCCATTGTTTCGTTCAACCCTAAAAAAAAAAAAATCATAGATCCATTTGCTTCTGTTCTTAGAGATCCGTCACGACTCTCTCCTTGGCGATTCAATCTCCTAGCCACAATCCTCCGTCTCCGACACCCTTCTTTGTCGACCCAATCACCGTGAAATCTGGGTAAGCTTCTTCTGACCTTAGAGAATCAGTTGATTCTAGAAACGTGATTTAACTTTGATTTCATTGTGTAATCCTTTGGCTATGTCGATTCACTATGTCCGTTCGTTTCCGATTTGAAAATTTCATGCTCCGTTGCTTCAGTTTTGTAGATCTAAGCTCTTGTCTAGCTCCAATCTCAAGCTTTTTGACAAAAAAATTCAGATCAGCTCTAACCTCTTGTTATGGCGACCTAAAAGATTTTGATATCTGACTATTTCTGTGGTTTTCTTCGCTGAATGAAAAACAGCCGCAAGGAGATTATATTGACGAACACAGGAAGAAGCATGGACGTCGCTTCAACCACATCGAGAGGAAGCGCAAGAAGGACGCGCGTAAAGTTCACAGGCACGCTCAGAAGGTTCTAATTTTGCCTCCGTCTTCATCCTTTTATTTTTGTTTGTAAACTATTTTGTGCTTACTTTTTCTAATTCGTCTTGTTTTTTTTTTGTGGAATTCAGTCTCTGGGTATCAAGGGTAAGATGATTTCAAAGACAAACTATGCTGAGAAAGCTCTCATGAAAAAACGTAAGTGTGGTTTGCAATTAGTATGATAGATTGAACTCTGTCATCACATGATGTGACAACAAAATCTCTTTTGCCCGTGTAGTTTTGTCCAAATACTGGCTTTTGCCTTTTGATCATGGCCTTTGCTCTTAATTTTTGTATTTGTGTCATTTGGTTCAGGTCCAAGCACTTCTTGAGGCTTTTAGAGGATCCACATGAAATACGTCATATATGCATCATGGGAAGAAGATAAGCAGATTGCTGAGGGTAAGCCTGCAGAATTTTCCTTTGTGACATTCATCAAAACCAGATTAATTCATTTTCTGCCTGATTCCTTGCAGAAGAAGAGGAGGAAATTGAAATGCTTTTGGAGCCAACCACAAAGGCCTGATTACGTTGATTATGGGATTTTAGTGATATCGTTGGTTTGGTTCTAATCAGAGTTTTGAGGATTCAAGAGAGGGTGACGAGCAAGGACACATGATGGTCTAATCAGAGTTTTGTACGAGGAAGATGTATGACCAAGGAGCAAAGGGAGTCGCACTTTCAGTTGTTAATGGTCTTCATTTTTTGTAATTTTTTTTTGTAAAATTCAATTGACATCGACATTATGTAATTTGTATTTGGTTTTAAATTTAATTAAAATTTTATTTTATATTAAATGTATTTAAATTTAATTAATATTTTCGAAAAATTAGGGTGGAAAAAAATTTGTGAATGAACAAAATAATAATAGCATTTACATAAAGGCTTCTTTGCGATTGAATCCGGTAATGAGTAAGTTAACTCCACCAATGATTTCTCCTCCAACTTGAAATCTTCTCGTGCCGATTTCTCCTCCAACTTGAAATCTTCTCGTGCCATTTGAAGGAGTTCATCATGTGTACAACCATCTCTCAAGAAAAACATTCTTCCTCATTTGCGATTGTCAACCAAGAAATGCCACAACGAGCCTACATTCTCCCATTCACCATAAACAACCGGTAGGTGCACCATTCTCTGAACAAAAAAAACACAAACTCCATTAGGGTTTCAGACTTCTGGTGAAGTCTGCATAAAATTAGGAAAATGCCTATTATGCCAAAAAAATTGATTACTCCATAATTATAGATCATAATCAAGTCAAACTCACACAGAAGGTAAAAACATAGCTAAAACACATGTAAGACACAAAAAATCTTTGATCAAAAAAAAAGACACAAAAAATCTAAAAAAAAAACTTTATAATTAAGCTATAAACGCATTTTTACCAAATTCCAAAATTTCAGACTTCGTATGAAGTCTGCGTCATAAACCCTAAGTAGACTTCGGATGAAGTCTGCAGAAAATTAGGAAAATGCCTAATAAACCAAGAAAATTGATTACTCCATAATTATAGATCATATTCAAGTCAAACTCATACAGAAGCTTAAAACATAGCTAAAACACATGTAAGACACAACAAATATAAAATAAACTTTATAATTAAGCTATAAACGCATTTTTAACAAATTCCAAAAATTCAGACTTCGGATGAAGTCTGCGTCATATTTAAGGAGTAGACTTCTGGTGAAGTCTACTTGGGTTAGTTTTGCAATTGCACATTTTTGGGTTAGTTTTGCAATTGCACTACGGATCAGACTTAATATGAAGTCGACGCCGCAGACTTCAGATGAAGTCTACGGTCTCTGTAGACTTCACCGGAAGTCTATTTTTGGGTTACTTTTGCAATTGACCAAAATGTTGACTTTTGCCGCAGATTTCACATGAAGTCTGCGAAAAAGTAGGGGGTTACTTTTGCAATTGTCAGAATGTGTCGTTTTTTGTCGTTACTCGGAGTAGACTTCGGAAGAAGTCTGTAGCTAGACGACAAAATATTAGCAGACTTCGTATGAAGTCTGCGTGGGTTAGTTTGGGTTAGTTTTGCAATTGACCAAATGTTGACTCCTTAATACAGACTTCGGGTGAAGTCTTCAGGCCGCAGACTTCAACCGAAGTCTACTTTAGGTTAGTTTTGTAGTTGACCAAATGAATAATTCAGAGTTTTCGCAGACTTCAGGTGAAGTCTGCGGTATTTTTCAAAATTATGCAGACTTCGCGCGAAGTCTGCGGTAAAATTAATTTTTCGGTCAATGTTTGGACGATGTTGGTCAATTGCAAAACTAACCTCTTTCGAATTAGTAGACTTCAGTTGAAGTCTAAGCTAAAAGTCTGGGGGATGCCTGAGGGAGGTAGACTTCAGATGAAGTCTCTAATATCTCTGACACGGCTCCGACAGGAAGTCAAAGTTTTGGTCAATTGCAAAAATAACCTCTATGGCCGCCGCCGAATTTTTTTGTTATCAAAGGAGAACTGCAGACTTCATAAGAAGTCTGCATTAATAAAATTGACTTTTGGTCAATTGCAAAACTAACCCGTCATTAACAAGTAGACTTCTTATGACGTCTATATTAGGCGCAGACTTCAAGTGAAGTCTACTTTCGCGAAAAAAACCTGCAACATTAGAAAAATTACCTAGATCTGGTTTGAGACCGTCTTGAGCTTCGTTCAGCGCCCAGATCTTCGAGCAAACCTAATATAAACGAAGTCGAGTCGCCTTTGATGCCGGTATAGGCCGGAATGACCTAGATCTAAAATTTGAAACTTTTGAAAACGAGAATTAAAGAGTTTTTTAGATGAAATTGGAGAGAGAATGGAAGAACTGAAGTTTTGAACATAGAAATTGTGCATTTAGGGCTCTAAAATAGGTGGGTTGAAGCAATTAAGAGCTCAACTATGGTTGTTAATGGTGGTTGGAAAAATTGAAGAAGATGGCATTTTCGTAAATAAGTGGAAACCAAAAGGGTTTGTTTGACTTTGTAGTATTTCGAAAATAATTAAAATATAAATAGATAATGGCAATTTCTGTAAATATTGGGAGTTTTGAGGTTGGAGATGAAACCATTTGAGGAAAGAGAAAGAGGGGGTTACTTTTGCAATTGACTTCAAATTATAGGTTCTTTTTGAAAGAACCCCAAAAATCAAATCAACAAATATAGAATTTTAAACTGTTAAAATTGAGGTTTTTCAGATATTCAAAGATATAAACCAAGATCCTAGACAAGCCTTATAATCTATGATGCACGATATATAGCCATCAACTCAGTCACCAGCTGCTTGTCATCGTGATTCTTCACATATCTCTTTAAGAACACCAGATTGTTACATACTAAGACATATGATATGGAAGGGAGTTCACTTCCGATCAATCCTTTGGAGCTGAGAGCTGTGATAACGTTGAGCTGTTTACTTCTCTCTGCAAGCTCTGCTGCAAGTCTCTTTTGTTCTGCCTCCTCAGTTAGTTTCTGAAGCTTAAGCCGTTTCTGCTACTCTTCACGTTCCTTTGAAAGCAAACATCAAATCAAGGAATTGTTATCAATCAACACAGCGTAAAAGGAAAGGTATGAAAACCACCATGGAGCAGTACACTACCATTTCTAGTTGCTGGAGCTCTTGATCCTCCTTCCTCTTTTCAATGATTGATTTCCGAGCAAGCAGTCTTTTGTGCTCTTTTGAGCAAATCTAATACACTATCTAATGAATCGATATCCCTGTAAGAGAAAACACAAATATTGCAGAAAGTGAGAAAATGTGACAAAGCTTCTAAGTACAGCTTATGACTATTGTAACTAGCCAATGAGGTGTATAGGGACTTGGAAGCTCAGTAATAGACATTTAGATTGGTGGATTGAGTGAGTAGGCTTAAAAGGGAACTAGGCAAAGGGAGCTGAAATTCTCTACTTTGCCAAACTCTCTCGGTGGTGTAGCTCTTTAGTGACTGAATACAAAGGAACTCGTAGATTCTAAAATCAACACAGATAAAAGTATCAAATGGACAAATAATGGAAAGCATAGATGATGAAAAGCAAAAAAAAAAAAATGGAGAAATCATGAAACTCAAACATACAAGGAATATGGTAAGCATCAGCTAAAGCCAACTTACATTCCAACAATCTTCAAATCGGTTAGATTTGAGCAGACTGACAACGCACCACATAAGGACTTCTTCTCCAACCATTTGTGATTGTAAATGTGTAGGCTTCTCAAGAGATTCCTTACTGAATAGAAAAAGAAAAAAAAATTATACCAAAGATACAAGGCCACAGAAACCAGTAGAAAGTCAAATAGAATTTTGGTAATAAATCCAATACCCAAGAAGACCATGATCATAGGATAGTGGGGCAAGGCAAGATCCTGTAAGTAAAGATTTCGTAGGCTTATCCGGGCAACCAACTCTAAGAGATCTGCATGCATCAACAAAACCCCGAGAGATAATTAGAAACACCAAGTTCAAATAAATAGAAAAGAAAAATAAGTAAGAAATAGGAGAAGCTTCCATTAGGTACTATACTTGCATCAAGAAGACACTAACATCACACCTGAGTTCTTTTCCAGCATTAAGGATGATACTACGCACAACTCTACTCTTAACATTTCTAGTTGTCAAGTCAATGTGCGAGTAACAAAAGGGGTCCGTGGCACATTTTCTGAACATGGTGCAACAAGCTGAAACTTGTATCAGAGATTTTGTATCAACCATCGAAAAAACCTGAATAAAACACAGTACATGAGACATCAATTCAGTAGAATACATTCTCAAATTCCTTCTCAAGTCCTTCTCAAGAAAAAGGAGCAGAGATCATCACACTATTCAGTATACGCCAATATGCACAAAGGCAAAGGCTGAACAATGTATAACCTGCGAATCCTCAATTGCGTACATCTTTCAACAGAACACATCCTATAAACACCTCCTCAAAGCCCAAAAACAAATACAAAAGGATCTCACAAATCAAAACGAGAAATTCACACAAATAACAAGAAAAAACAAATCGATTACTCATGGAAACAAGTCAAATTCGTAAACTTGAAACAAAAACATAAATAAAAATCCCTAATTAATACCTTTCGTAAAATCTGACCCAAAGAACCTGCAAAAATCAGAGAAGTTTTCGAGAGGATTAGTAGATGTGAAACCCAAATTAACTAAAAATAACCTTAATCGGAATCTAATCGGAACCTAATTGAAGAAGAGCTACATTGAAGAAGAGATACATGGAATTGAAGATTGAAGAACCATAATCGGAACCTAAACCCATAAAAGCTCAGATTATACCTTGGAATAACGATGGCGGCGGATTGATTTCACGGACTGAACTGTGATAACTCGAGAGGGAAGAAATCTGGGTCACGAGAGAAAGAAGATGGGGAAGAAAGAAACGAAATAAAGAAGATGGGCAATGTTTTTTGTTTTTTTTTTCTAAGTGAAAAAAATGAAAAAGTTAATTTTCTTGTTTTCTTTTATTTTGCCTTAGAAAAAAATTTCACAATTTTCCCTCTTAACATTTTCAATAGCGGGAAATAGACTTTAGTAACCCGAAAATTGGCCGCGTGAATTGCATATATCCCGCTTCAATCATTTATAGCGTTTACAATTCAGAAAACGCTATCTATTAAGTAAAACATAGCAGAGACATAAAAAATGCTATCTTTTAGTGCTATCAATACCCACATTTCCTGTAGTGTTAGAAGTAGTAAACCGCTTTGTTAGTGTTTCCATTGTCAAAATGTATCACAATCCAATGCATTTGACTAATTATAAGAGTTAGAGATGGATACGGAGTGTTTGGACAACACTTATACCCATTTTCTCCCAAAAGAGGCTGATATGTCTATATTTTACAGGTTTTAAGCATTCATTTCTCATCATTTTAGCATTGTTTCATCCCCTGTTCATACCATTTTTAGTCATTTATAGTCACTTTGCATGTTTAGTAGGTTATTGCATGAGCATTGCATACATCCTTGCATTTGGAGTTGTTTAGGTACCAAAAGGAGCTATTTTTGGAGTTTGGAGTCTGACTCGACCAAGCCACTCGAGCAACAAGTCGATCCACTCTTCTCGAGCTTCCTATCAGATTTTCGGCTGTGATTTAGCTTCCGACGTCTTCATAAAAGTTGTAGATAATTGAGTTAGCTTTCCAATGCCGGTGGTTTCAGGTCAATCGGAGTTGTGGTTCGAAAGTTACACCTGTTTTAACACAGCATCGACCTGCTGCATCGACCTGAGATCGATCCCAAGGCAAAAAGGTGCCAGCTTTGAAGAAGACACGGCATCGACCAACCTGATCGATCTACCTGGTCGATGCCAAGCCCAGCCGCCTCAAACTTTTGTCTTTTAGTGTTTTTAGGGTTTTGCTTTTTCCTAAGTACTATAAATACAGCTGTTTAGTGCTGAGACAAATTATACTACCTAAGCTTTAGTTTTGCTTTATCTTTTCTCTCTTTTCTCTCTTTTCTCTCTTTCTCTCTAAACTTTTTAAGCTTTTGTAATTCAGATCTCTTCTAATCTATTAATCTTTTGCACTTTCTACATTCACAGTCTTTCTAATCTCATCTTTATCTTCATGATTATGCTGTTTATTTTATTTTCTGGGTTTTTGCATTTTTTGATGATTGCTGAGTAGTCTCCTTAGGGTTCTTGAGGATGGGTTAGGTTAGTGAAGAATCTTTGATCTTCTAGGGTGTTTAAGCTTAGATCTGTTTAGATCCCTTCTGGGTGAGTGTTCTTAATGCTAGTTTCTCTCTGATCAATTGAAATTAGACCCTAGGTATTTCCTGCCCGAAAGGTGTTTGATGAAATGCCTGAACCAACTTTTTCCAGAGATTTACATGTCTAACCCAAGAGATTGGTTGCTTAGAGTGTTTATTGGCTTTAATAGATTGATTCATAATGCCTGCTTTGCTATGCTTCTCTAGAGAGATCTAGGTTTGGAGGTGGTTCTGCTTGAGGGTCTCTACCACGAGAGTGGATTGATCTGTATTCGAATCTATTGTCTAGGGATTAGCTCTTTGTGAGTTTTTGTTAGACACCCTGGTTGATTAAGGAGGAATCACTGATCCATTATTCTCATCCTCAGGAACTCTATTTTGTCATCTGATCACTTGTTGCTTGCTTCATCTGTTTTAGCTCTTGCTAGTTTTTACTTGTTCTTGCATCTGTTTCTTTTCTCTTTTGTTCATTTAGGTTGCTAGATACAAACTCATATCATTGGCTTAGATTAGATAGTTTCATATAATCCTGGTGCGTTAATCTCTATCCTCCCTTGGATTGACACCCCAAGTACTACGATGGTATTGGGGAATTGATGACCCTTTTGGATCCGAAAAATCCACATCATCAATTTGGCGCCGTTGCCGGGGAGGTTTAGCATTAGCCATTAGGATTTTGACGCTATTTGAGACTAAGTTTTGTTTTCTTGCATTCAGTTACTAACTTTCTTTCAAGTGTTTGTTCTTCTTGCAAGGTACAATCACAAGGGAGAAAGCATGGCTTCAGATATGGCTTCAATGTTGAAGGCTTTATTAGAAGCCCAGGAAAGAGAGATGACTTGGAATCCCACTAGTCATCATGGTTTTGAAATCTCATCCACTTACCAAGACGAACTCCTCAATGGGAACTTTCCCCCAGTGAACCAATATGGATATAGTGAGAGTTGCCAATCTTGGAACATGGCGCATCACTATGGAGCAACATATCCTTCCCCAATCCCTAATGAAGAAGAGATTTACAACATGCTGTAGTTGCTTTTGGAAGGACAAGAGGCGTCTAACAAGATGTTGAGGGACCAAACCTGGGACATGGAGACTGAACATGGAGAAGCTCATTCTTCCCCAATCTCTATAGAAGAAGAGAATTACAACATGCTGCAGTTGGTTTTGGAAGAACAAGAGAAGCTTAACAAGAGCTTTTGGGAAGAACAAGAGAAGATTAACAAGAGCTTGGGTATGATTTCTGCTGATATGAGGGATTGGAATCACGACTTAACGGTTGCTGCACCAACACATGAAGAGAATGCTCAAATCAAGGATGAATTCCTACAAGAAGCTGAGAAGACTGTTGATGGGGTCAGAAGTGACCTCACTAGTTTTACCCGAACAAAAGAATTCAGGAGTTTAACCTTGGGCAAAACAATTGAAAAGCTGCAAGTGCACAGCTAATCGCTTGTAGTACTTTAGGTATCGATCCACCCGGAGAGAGTTACCAAAGCGAGTCCTACAAGAAAAGAAATCAGGCTAGGACCAAACGATAGGGATTGTTGTTGTTGTGTCACGGTCCTAAAACTAAGAAAGCAAATAAAAGAAGCGAATAAACTAACCCTAGTGAACTAACCTAAACGAAAGCAGCAAAGCAAAGCGGAACCAAACTAAAAGAAAACAAACCTAAAACTAAAGCAAACGAAACAAAGAAGTAAACGAAAGCAAGTAAGCAGAGCGATTGAAACGTGGGTTGTAAGCAATAAAGAGAAACGCTGGGCATGCAGGGATTTTTGCGGGGTATTCATAGATAGGGTTCACTTGAGGATCCTGGATAGGTTCAATTTAAAGCCTGTTCACGAAATACGATTTCTAAAGGCCACCAAACCCCTAATCGGTTAGGTTGATGCTATCACTATCAAATTCGGTAACTAATACGGTTTGACTAGAAACTAATTCAGTGACTAATGCAGGTTGATCAGAAACTCAATAAGAAGCAAGCATTAAGATAAGAATCGATACGTTCACTACGAGCACACGATACAATGTAAATCTTCAAGCGTGATATTTCAAGCTCTTCTATACCTAGTTCGGATTATTCACTTTCAACGGTTAGCAGGCAAACGGTCTATGATCAAGGTCAAGGTTAATTACTCCTTAACACAGGCTTTAACGATCAGGTTAGAAGAAGAACAGGAGCAAAAGAAACTATCCTAACGAACCGCCACTCAAGCTAATCTACCCATTAAAATCCCCTTTGAATCACCCCTTACACCCAACTAGTAAACTACTCACACATAGTAGATCCAATCATCAAAGCAATAAAAGGAAAACTCAAAAGCATAAAACGATAGAATAGATAGGGTTTCAACAACGGTTCGGACCCGACTTCTCACAACAAGTGTATAGAAGCTAGATCTTTCTCCTAACAAAGTAAAAGCAAAGAACAGTAAAAACACAAAGAGATCTAACAATAGGGGCTGAGAGAGACGACCAAGGAGGCTCTCAAAGTCTTCAAGCTTTCTCTCTAAGTCGGCGGCTACACTTCCTTCTTCTCCAAAACGTGCACACACCGAAACCCTAGACCTAAGAGGTCTATATATAGGGTACGGTGCTCAGAATTAGGGTTAGGGTTTGCACCTCCTCGAGTTTGTTTCTTGGGCCAAACGTCTTGGGCTTTTACGTTGAAGTTCTTGGGCTTTGAGGCGGTTTAGAAACGTGTCCTGGTCGCACACACGAGGCTTCACCATGCGGCGGAACGGTGGCTGGCCGCACGCCCGCGGCTTGGCCGTGCGCCTGGACAGGTCGGTCTTCAATCGGGTATAACTTCTGGTTGGTAGCTCCAAATGACTTGATTCCACTTCGAGGTGAATCTTGACTCTTTAAGCTTTCCAATGACACCAAGATCTCCAATTTTGGTTCACGGAAAGGTCTTCAATGGGTGCTAAACTTCTGATGGTCCGAATCTGTCCTCCAAGTCCTTTTCTTTCCCTTTTTGGTCGTTTTCCCTTAAAACCTGTAAAAACTCTTTGTTCTTGCAAATACTAAGTTATTGGCCTTAATACATCAGAAATGTATCAAAACCTTGTTAAACACTATAGAAAACCATAGCTAAAATGGGCGAAAATACGGTGTTATCAACTGTGGCAGAATTTGAATTACTTCTTGGTTGCACGGTTGATGAGAATCTTGTACTCGAATATGAATATCCTTGTGACGATGGTTTGGTGGCAGAAGGCTTGGACAGTGAATGGATGCACATGCAACTCATATGCCAGCAGGAAACAGAGGGTGAAAAGCCTAAGGAGAAAGCGGAGATTCACATTGAGGAAGCCACTAACGAAGTTAGACCAGAATTATCTCCAAAAGCACAACCCTTTGACAAGCATCTTGGTATACTCTTACCCCATGAAGTGAGCTTTTATGATCCATGGAAGATACCATCTGAGGAGATTCGGATGAAGGAGTTCAGGGGATGGTTCTATGATGAATATGATCCTGGTGATCGAAATCCTTGCTACACTCCTCTCTAAAAAAAGTGGAAGGAGAGTCAAGCTCAGTGACTTCAAACAAGCTCACTTGGGAGGAAGTCCCATGTCTATCCTTTTAGTTGTTGCTTTTAGTTTATGGTCTTTTTGAGTTATTTCTTTAGTCTTTCAGGCGGTCTGGTGGAAGGGAAAAGAATGAGGACACGACACAGCTGGGACAACACGCAGTGACGCAGGATCGACCATCTGGATCGACCAACCAAGTCGATCCAGGTCAATCGATCAACGCCATCGACCTGTTTGGTCGATTCAGGTCACTCAAGCCACAGGACTCGACTTAACAACTCGAGTCAGGAGCCCTCACCTGCCTACACTCCTTCTTCACACAGCCTTGAGGTACCACTCCAACTCCATCATTGTACATACCATTGCATTTTTAGTTGTTTCCTGTTTTTATCTCGAATCTTCTCTCAAATTTCTCTTACACAAGGGACTGTGTAATTTAAGTTTGGGGGAGGGTTTGAGATGTATTTGACATTGTGTTTTGTTTTCTTATTTTCAAATTTTGCATACTTGAGTCTGCATGCATTTCATCTAAGGCATAGAAAAACCATAAAAATTTGAAAAATTTCGAAAAATTTTCTATAAAAAGAGTGTTCATGTAGTATTGCATTTGCATTTAGGATTGAGTCTAGAATGTTTCATATAGGACTGTTGCATCCAGCATAGGGGACTATGATGAATTTAACCTTGTTAGCTTGCCTAATTTGCTAGGCTAGAATCAAAGCCCTCGTTGTTAGATATGTGATGCATTGTGATTTAGTTTGAAACGTAAGGCTCAAACAAACTTGGAATTCTCGAATTACATTCTGGTCCTAATTGAAGCATGTTGTGACTTGATTTCATTTCCTATCTATAAGAACCTAATCTTGACTTGCAATTATCTGGTTGTGCATTGCATGTAAACTCATGGATACCATATACATATTTGGATCATCTTTTCCCTTTTTACCACTCTTTTTGATCCAAGTAGCTGATTCCCATCATTGGAACAGTTTCTCCACACCCTTAACCTATCCTTCTTTCAAGCCAATTGTGATTTTTCTGAGTGTTAGGCCTTTTATGGATTGAGCTTGGTAGAAAGTGTTAGGTCTGAGCCGACAGGAATGGAACCTTGTGTAGTTCTAGTTCGCATTTTTCGGACTAGATAGGACTAGGTGGGATCTTGTTGCTGGGTTTGAGACTGGATTTGTGTTGATTATGTAAGAAAAGGAAAAGAAAAGATTGATGCTGAAAGAAAAGAAAGAGTCTTTATGAGGGAGAATGTGTATAAGTGTCTAGTAAAGGATTTGGGGAATGAAAAGTATATAAAAAAAAATGGTTCTGAGCAAAAGAAAAGAAAGAAAAAGAGAAAAAGGAATGAATAGCAAAAAGCTTTTGATGTCTTAAGAGATAAGAAGAAAAGAGAACCATAGTGTTTAAGAGAAAACCCCAATCCGCTAGATGTATGAGAAAGAAGAAACTCCTCCTAAGACTAGATCAGAGAGTGTATGGGTGTACTCAAAATGAGCTGAAGCTAAAGGGTAGATCTAGGATAATATGGGCTTAGAAAGATAGGATTAAAATCGTTGGGTTACCTTTGGGTAGACAAGGTTTTATTTCTGTATGCATCTATTGGAGCTTACCTTTAGCCTTCTTCTAAAGCTCAATCCACTTTTTGAGAGAACCCTGATTATGATTGTTAAACCCACTCTAAAGGAGATCATCTTTATCTCCAGCCTTTCTTACCTAGCCAAATGAGTTTGTAGGCATTGCATAACTAGATCCATGTTCCTGCTTAATGAATGTTAAAGGAATTGATTGATATGAATGCATGTGGAGATGAAAGATTGGAATCAGTTCTTGTTGTGATGAGTTTGTCTAAAGCTTTTAATTAGAACTCTTTTGCTCTGCATTGTAGATCTAATAACTTGGACTTTGATTCTAACTAGATAATTAGCAAACTTTAGGTTCTGAGACCCCACTTTCAAACCTCTCTTCCTGCTTATGATTTGTTTGCTTGAGGGCAAGCAAAGACTAAGTTTGGGGGAGTCTATATTTTACAGGTTTTAAGCATTCATTTCTCATCATTTTAGCATTGTTTCATCCCCTGTTCATACCATTTTTAGTCATTTATAGTCACTTTGCATGTTTAGTAGGTTATTGCATGAGCATTGCATACATCCTTGCATTTGGAGTTGTTTAGGTACCAAAATGAGCTATTTTTGGAGTTTGGAGTCTGACTCGACCAAGCCACTCGAGCAACAAGTCGATCCACTCTTCTCGAGCTTCCTATCAGATTTTCGGCTGGGATTTAGCTTCCGACGTCTTCATCAAAGTTGTAGATAATTGAGTTAGCTTTCCAATGCCGGTGGTTTCAGGTCAATCGGAGTTGTGGTTCGAAAGTTATACCTGTTTTAACACAGCATCGACCTGCTGCATCGACCTGAGATCGATCCCAAGGCAAAAAGGTGCCAGCTTTGAAGAAGACACGGCATCGACCAACCTGATCGATCTACCTGGTCGATGCCAAGCCCAGCCGCCTCAAACTTTTGTCTTTTAGTGTTTTTAGGGTTTTGCTTTTTCCTAAGTAATATAAATACAGCTGTTTAGTGCTGAGACAAATTATGCTACCTAAGCTTTAGTTTTGCTTTATCTTTTCTCTCTTTTCTCTCTTTCTCGCTAAACTTTTTAAGCTTTTGTAATCCAGATCTCTTCTAATCTATTAATCTTTTGCACTTTCTACATTCACAGTCTTTCTAATCTCATCTTTATCTTCATGATTATGTTGTTTATTTTATTTTCTGGGTTTTTGCATTTTTTGATGATTGATGAGTAGTCTCCTTAGGGTTCTTGAGGATGGGTTAGGTTAGTGAAGAATCTTTGATCTTCTAGGGTGTTTAAGCTTAGATCTGTTTAGATCCCTTCTGGGTGAGTGTTCTTAATGCTAGTTTCTCTCTGATCAATTGATATTAGACCCTAGGTATTTCCTGCCCGAAAGGTGTTTGATGAAATGCCTGAACCAACTTTTTCTAGAGATTTACATGTCTAACCCAAGAGATTGGTTGCTTAGAGTGTTTATTGGCTTTAATAGATTGATTCAAAATGTCTGCTTTGCTATGCTTCTCTAGAGAGATCTAGGTTTGGAGGTGGTTCTGCTTGAGGGTCCCACCACGAGAGTGGATTGATCTGTATTCGAATCTGTTGTCTAGAGATTAGCTCTTTGTGAGTTTTTGTTAGACACCCTGGTTGATTAAGGAGGAATCACTGATCCATTATTCTCATCCTCAGGAACTCTATTTTGTCATCTGATCACTTGCTGCTTGTTTCATCTGTTTTAGCTCTTGCTAGTTTTTACTTGTTCTTGCATCTGTTTCTTTTCTCTTTTGTTCATTTAGGTTGCTAGATACAAACTCATATCATTGGCTTAGATTAGATAGTTTCATATAATCATGGTGCGTTAATCTCTATCCTCCCTTGGATTGACACCCCAAGTACTACGATGGTATTGGGGAATTGATGACCCTTTTGGATCCGCAAAAATCTACTCATCACTTATACACATTTTCTCCCAAAAGAGGCGAAAACCAACAACAAATTCTTTAGAAGAAGTAAATAGCTTTGTTACTGTTTCTATGGTCAAAATGGTCACAATCCAATGTATTTGACTAATTATAAGAGTTAGAGATGGATACGGAGTGTTTAGACAACACTTATACCCATTTTCTCCCAAAAGAGGCTAAAACCAACAAAAACATTGTTTAGAAGTAGTAAACCGCTTTGTTAGTGTTTCTATTGTCAAAATGTATCACAATCCAATGCATTTGACTAATTATAAGAGTTAGAGATGGATACGGAGTGTTTGGACAACACTTATACCCATTTTCTCCCAAAAGAGGCGAAAACCAACAACAAATTCTTTAGAAGAAGTAAATAGCTTTGTTACTGTTTCTATGGTCAAAATGGTCACAATCCAATGTATTTGACTAATACTAAGAGTTAGAGATGGATACGGAGTGTTTAGACAACACTTATACCCATTTTCTCCCAAAAGAGGCTAAAACCAACAAAAACATTGCTTAGAAGTAGTAAACCGCTTTGTTAGTGTTTCTATTGTCAAAATGTATCACAATCCAATGCATTTGACTAATTATAAGAGTTAGAGATGGATACGGAGTGTTTGGACAACACTTATACCCATTTACTCCCAAAAGAGGCTAAAACCAACAAAAACATTGCTTAGAAGTAGTAAACCGCTTTGTTAGTGTTTCTATGGTAAAAATGTATCACAATCCAATGCATTTCACTAATTATAAGAGTTAGAGATGGATACGGACTGTTTGGACAACACTTATACCCATTTTCTCCCAAAAGAGGCGAAAACCAACAACAAATTCTTTAGAAGAAGTAAATAGCTTTGTTACTGTTTCTATGGTCAAAATGGTCACAATCCAATGTATTTGACTAATTCTAAGAGTTAGAGATGGATACGGAGTGTTTAGACAACACTTATACCCATTTTCTCCCAAAAGAGGCTAAAACCAACAAAAACATTGCTTAGAAGTAGTAAACCGCTTTGTTAGTGTTTCTATTGTCAAAATGTATCACAATCCAATGCATTTGACTAATTATAAGAGTTAGAGATGGATACGGAGTGTTTGGACAACACTTATACCCATTTACTCCCAAAAGAGGCTAAAACCAACAAAAACATTGCTTAGAAGTAGTAAACCGCTTTGTTAGTGTTTCTATGGTAAAAATGTATCACAATCCAATGCATTTGACTAATTATAAGAGTTAGAGATGGATACGGAGTGTTTGGACAACACTTATACCCATTTTCTCCCAAAAGAGGCGAAAACCAACAACAAATTCTTTAGAAGAAGTAAATAGCTTTGTTACTGCTTCTATGGTCAAAATGGTCACAATCCAATGTATTTGACTAATTATAAGAGTTAGAGATGGATACGGAGTGTTTAGACAACACTTATACCCATTTTCTCACAAAAGAGGCTAAAACCAACAAAAACATTGCTTAGAAGTAGTAAACTGCTTTGTTAGTGTTTCTATTGTCAAAATGTATCACAATCCAATGCATTTGACTAATTATAAGAATTAGAGATGGATACGGAGTGTTTGGACAACACTCATACCCATTTACTCCCAAAAGAGGCTAAAACCAACAAAAACATTGCTTAGAAGTAGTAAACCGCTTTGTTAGTGTTTCTATGCTAAAACTGTATCACAATCCAATGCATTTGACTAATTATAAGAGTTAGAGATGGATACGGAGTGTTTGGACAACACTTATACCCATTTTCTCCCAAAAGAGGCGAAAACCAACAACAAATTCTTTAGAAGAAGTAAATAGCTTTGTTACTGTTTCTATGGTCAAAATGGTCACAATCCAATGTATTTGACTAATTATAAGAGTTACAGATGGATACGGAGTGTTTAGAGAACACGTATACCCATTTTCTCCCAAAAGAGGATAAAACCAACAAAAACATTGCTTAGAAGTAGTAAACCGCTTTATTAGTGTTTCTATTGTCAAAATGTATCACAATCCAATGCATTTGACTAATTATAAGAGTTAGAGATGGATACAGAGTGTTTGGACAACACTTATACCCATTTACTCCCAAAAGAGGCGAAAACCAACAACAAATTCTTTAGAAGAAGTAAATAGCTTTGTTACTGTTTCTATGGTCAAAATGGTCACAATCCAATGTATTTGACTAATTATGAGAGTTAGAGATGGATACGGAGTGTTTATACAACACTTATACCCATTTTCTCCCAAAAGAGGCCAAAACCAACAAAAACATTGCTTAGAAGTAGTAAACCGCTTTGTTCGTGTTTCTATTGTCAAAATGTATCACAATCCAATGCATTTGACTAATTATAAGAGTTAGAGATGGATACGGAGTGTTTGGACAACACTTATACCCATTTTCTCCCAAAAGAGGCGAAAACCAACAACAAATTCTTTAGAAGAAGTAAATAGCTTTTTTACTGTTTCTATGGTCAAAATGGTCACAATCCAATGTATTTGACTAATTATAAGAGTTAGAGATGGATACGGAGTGTTTAGACAACACTTATACCCATTTTCTCCCAAAAGAGGCGAAAACCGACAACAAATTCTTTAGAAGAAGTAAATACCTTTATTACTGTTTCTATGGTCAAAATGGTCACAATCCAATGTATTTGACTAATTATAAGAGTTAGAGATGGATACGGAGTGTTTAGACAACACTTATACCCATTTTCTCCCAAAAGAGGCTAAAACCAACAAAAACATTGCTTAGAAGTAGTAAACCGCTTTGTTAGTGTTTCTATTGTCAAAATGTATCACAATCCAATGCATTTGACTAATTATAAGAGTTAGAGATGAATACAGAGTGTTTGGACAACACTTATACCCATTTTCTCCCAAAAGAGGCGAAAACCAACAACAAATTCTTTAGAAGAAGTAAATACCTTTGTTACTGTTTCTATGGTCAAAATGGTCACAATCCAATGTATTTGACTAATTATAAGAGTTAGAGATGGATACGGAGTGTTTAGACAACACTTATACCCATTTTCTCCCAAAAGAGGCTAAAACCAACAAAAACATTGCTTAGAAGTAGTAAACTGCTTTGTTAGTGTTTCTATTGTCAAAATGTATCACAATCCAATGCATTTGACTAATTATAAGAATTAGAGATGGATACGGAGTGTTTGGACAACACTCATACCCATTTACTCCCAAAAGAGGCTAAAACCAACAAAAACATTGCTTAGAAGTAGTAAACCGCTTTGTTAGTGTTTCTATGCTAAAACTGTATCACAATCCAATGCATTTGACTAATTATAAGAGTTAGAGATGGATACGGAGTGTTTGGACAACACTTATACCCATTTTCTCCCAAAAGAGGCGAAAACCAACAACAAATTCTTTAGAAGAAGTAAATAGCTTTGTTACTGCTTTTATGGTAAAAATGGTAACAATCCAATGTATTTGACTAATTATAAGAGTTAGAGATGGCTACGGAGTGTTTAGACAACACTTATACCCATTTTCTCCCAAAAGAGGATAAAACCAACAAAAACATTGCTTAGAAGTAGTAAACCGCTTTATTAGTGTTTTTATTGTCAAAATGTATCACAATCCAATGCATTTGACTAATTATAAGAGTTAGAGATGGAAACAGAGTGTTTGGACAACACTTATACCCATTTACTCCCAAAAGAGGCGAAAACCAACAAAAACATTGCTTAGAAGTAGTAAACCGCTTTGTTAGTGTTTCTATGGTCAAAATGGTCACAATCCAATGTATTTGACTAATTATAAGAGTTAGAGATGGATACGGAGTGTATAGACAACACTTATACCCATTTTCTCCCAAAAGAGGCTAAAACCAACAAAAACATTGCTTAGAAGTAGTAAACCTCTTTGTTAGTGTTTCTATTGTCAAAATGTATCACAATCCAATGCATTTGACTAATTATAAGAGTTAGAGATGGATACGGAGTGTTTGGACAACACTTATACCCATTTTCTCCCAAAAGAGGCGAAAACCAACAACAAATTCTTTAGAAAAAGTAAATAGCTTTTTTACTGTTTCTATGGTCAAAATGGTCACAATCCAATGTATTTGACTAATTATAAGAGTTAGAGATGGATACGGAGTGTTTAGACAACACTTATACCCATTTTCTCCCAAAAGAGGCGAAAACCAACAAAAACATTGCTTAGAAGTAGTAAACCGCTTTGTTAGTGTTTCTATTGTCAAAATGTATCACAATCCAATGCATTTGACTAATTATAAGAGTTAGAGATGGATACGGAGTGTTTGGACAACACTTATACCCATTTTCTCCCAAAAGAGGCTAAAACCAACAAAAACATTGCTTAGAAGTAGTAAACCGCTTTGTTAGTGTTTCTATGGTAAAAATGTATCACAATCCAATGCATTTGACTAATTATAAGAGTTAGAGATGGATACGAAGTGTTTGGACAACACTTATACCCATTTTCTCCCAAAAGAGGCGAAAACCAACAACAAATTCTTTAGAAGAAGTAAATAGCTTTGTTACTGCTTCTATGGTCAAAATGGTCACAATCCAATGTATTTGACTAATTATAAGAGTTAGAGATGGATATGGAGTGTTTAGACAACACTTATACCCATTTTCTCACAAAAGAGGCTAAAACCAACAAAAACATTGCTTAGAAGTAGTAAACCGCTTTGTTAGTGTTTCTATTGTCAAAATGTATCACAATCCAATGCATTTGACTAATTATAAGAATTAGAGATGGATACGGAGTGTTTGGACAACACTTATACCCATTTACTCCCAAAAGAGGCTAAAACCAACAAAAACATTGCTTAGAAGTAGTAAACCGCTTTGTTAGTGTTTCTATGCTAAAACTGTATCACAATCCAATGCATTTGACTAATTATAAGAGTTAGAGATGGATACGGAGTGTTTGGACAACACTTATACCCATTTTCTCCCAAAAGAGGCGAAAACCAACAACAAATTCTTTAGAAGAAGTAAATAGCTTTGTTACTGTTTCTATGGTCAAAATGGTCACAATCCAATGTATTTGACTAATTATAAGAGTTAGAGATGGATACGGAGTGTTTAGACAACACGTATACCCATTTTCTCCCAAAAGAGGATAAAACAATCAAAAACATTGCTTAGAAGTAGTAAACCGCTTTATTAGTGTTTCTATTGTCAAAATGTATCACAATCCAATGCATTTGACTAATTATAAGAGTTAGAGATGGATACAGAGTGTTTGGACAACACTTATACCCATTTACTCCCAAAAGAGGCGAAAACCAACAAAAACATTGCTTAGAAGTAGTAAACCGCTTTGTTAGTGTTTCTATGGTCAAAATGGTCACAATCCAATGTATTTGACTAATTATAAGAGTTAGAGATGGATACGGAGTGTATAGACAACACTTATACCCATTTTCTCCCAAAAGAGGCTAAAACAAACAAAAACATTGCTTAGAAGTAGTACACCTCTTTGTTAGTGTTTCTATTGTCAAAATGTATCACAATCCAATGCATTTGACTAATTATAAGAGTTAGAGATGGATACGGAGTGTTTGGACAACACTTATACCCATTTTCTCCCAAAAGAGGCGAAAACCAACAACAAATTCTTTAGAAGAAGTAAATAGCTTTTTTACTGTTTCTATGGTCAAAATGGTCACAATCCAATGTATTTGACTAATTATAAGAGTTAGAGATGGATACAGAGTGTTTAGACAACACTTATACCAATTTTCTCCCAAAAGAGGCTAAAACCAACAAAAACATTGCTTAGAAGTAGTAAACCGCTTTGTTAGTGTTTCTATTGTCAAAATATATCACAATCCAATGCATTTGACTAATTATAAGAGTTAGAGATGGATACGGAGTGTTTGGACAACACTTATACCCATTTACTCCCAAAAGAGGCTAAAACCAACAAAAACATTGCTTAGAAGTAGTAAACCGCTTTGTTAGTGTTTCTATGGTAAAAATGTATCACAATCCAATGCATTTGACTAATTATAAGAGTTAGGGATGGATACGGAGTGTTTGGACAACACTTATACCCATTTTCTCCCAAAAGAGGCGAAAACCAACAACAAATTCTTTAGAAGAAGTAAATAGCTTTGTTACTGCTTCTATGGTCAAAATGGTCACAATCCAATGTATTTGACTAATTATAAGAGTTAGAGATGGATAGGGAGTGTTTAGACAACACTTATACCCATTTTCTCACAAAAGAGGCTAAAACCAACAAAAACATTGCTTAGAAGTAGTAAACCGCTTTGTTAGTGTTTCTATTGTCAAAATGTATCACAATCCAATGCATTTGACTAATTATAAGAATTAGAGATGGATACGGAGTGTTTGGACAACACTTATACCCATTTACTCCCAAAAGAGGCTAAAACCAACAAAAACATTGCTTAGAAGTAGTAAACCGCTTTGTTAGTGTTTCTATGCTAAAACTGTATCACAATCCAATGCATTTGACTAATTATAAGAGTTAGAGATGGATACGGAGTGTTTGGACAACACTTATACCCATTTTCTCCCAAAAGAGGCGAAAACCAACAACAAATTCTTTAGAAGAAGTAAATAGCTTTGTTACTGTTTCTATGGTCAAAATGGTCACAATCCAATGTATTTGACTAATTATAAGAGTTAGAGATGGATACGGAGTGTTTAGACAACACGTATACCCATTTTCTCCCAAAAGAGGATAAAACCAACAAAAACATTGCTTAGAAGTAGTAAACCGCTTTATTAGTGTTTCTATTGTCAAAATGTATCACAATCCAATGCATTTGACGAATTATAAGAGTTAGAGATGGATACAGAGTGTTTGGACAACACTTATACCCATTTACTCCCAAAAGAGGCGAAAACCAACAACAAATTCTTTAGAAGAAGTAAATAGCTTTGTTACTGTTTCTATGGTCAAAATGGTCACAATCCAATGTATTTGACTAATTATAAGAGTTAGAGATGGATACGGAGTGTTTAGACAACACTTATACCCATTTTCTCCCAAAAGAGGCTAAAACCAACAAAAACATTGCTTAGAAGTAGTAAACCGCTTTGTTCGTGTTTCTATTGTCAAAATGTATCACAATCCAATGCATTTGACTAATTATAAGAGTACGAGATGGATACGGAGTGTTTGGACAACACTTATACCCATTTTCTCCCAAAAGAGGCGAAAACCAACAACAAATTCTTTAGAAGAAGTAAATAGCTTTGTTACTGCTTCTATGGTCAAAATGGTAACAATCCAATGTATTTGACTAATTATAAGAGTTAGAGATGGATACGGAGTGTTTAGACAACACTTATACCCATTTTCTCCCAAAAGAGGCTAAAACCAACAAAAACATTGCTTAGAAGTAGTAAACCGCTTTGTTAGTGTTTCTATGGTAAAAATGTATCACAATCAAATGCATTTGACTAATTATAAAAGTTAGAGATGGATACGGAGTGTTTAGGCAACACTTATACCCATTTTCTCCCAAAAGAGGTGAAAATCAACAACAAATTCTTTAGAAGAAGTAAACCGCTTTGTTAGTGTTTCTATGGTCAAAATGGTCACAATCCAATGTATTTGACTAATTATAAGAGTTAGAGATGGATACGGAGTGTTTAGACAACACTTATACCCATTTTCTCCCAAAAGAGGCTAAAACCAACAAAAACATTGCTTAGAAGTAGTAAACCGCTTTGTTAGTGTTTCTATTGTCAAAATGTATCACAATCCAATGCATTTGACTAATTATAAGAATTAGAGATGGATACGGAGTGTTTGGACAACACTTATACCCATTTACTCCCAAAAGAGGCTAAAACCAACAAAAACATTGCTTAGAAGTAGTAAACCGCTTTGTTAGTGTTTCTATTGTAAAAATGTATCACAATCCAATGCATTTGACTAATTATAAGAGTTAGAGATGGATACGGAGTGTTTGGACAACACTTATACCCATTTTCTCCCAAAAGAGGCGAAAACCAACAACAAATTCTTTAGAAGAAGTAAATAGCTTTGTTACTGTTTCTATGGTCAAAATGGTCACAATCCAATGTATTTGACTAATTATAAGAGTTAGAGATGGATACGGAGTGTTTAGACAACACTTATACCCATTTTCTCCCAAAAGAGGCTAAAACCAACAAAAACATTGCTTAGAAGTAGTAAACCGCTTTGTTAGTGTTTCTATTGTCAAAATGTATCACAATCCAATGCATTTGACTAATTATAAGAGTTAGAGATGGATACAGAGTGTTTGGACAACACTTATACCCATTTACTCCCAAAAGAGGCGAAAACCAACAACAAATTCTTTAGAAGAAGTAAATAGCTTTGTTACTGTTTCTATGGTCAAAATGGTCACAATCCAATGTATTTGACTAATTATAAGAGTTAGAGATGGATACGGAGTGTTTAGACAACACTTATACCCATTTTCTCCCAAAAGAGGATAAAACCAACAAAAACATTGCTTAGAAGTAGTAAACCGCTTTATTAGTGTTTTTATTGTCAAAATGTATCACAATCCAATGCATTTGACTAATTATAAGAGTTACAGATGGATACAGAGTGTTTGGACAACACTTATACCCATTTTCTCCCAAAAGAGGCGAAACCAACAAAAACATTGCTTAGAAGTAGTAAACCGCTTTGTTAGTGTTTCTATGGTCAAAATGGTCACAATCCAATGTATTTAGACTAATTATAAGAGTTAGAGATGGATACGAAGTGTATAGACAACATTATACCATTTTCTCCCAAAAGAGGCTAAACCAACAAAACATTGCTTAGAAGTAGTAAACCTCTTGTTAGTGTTTCTATTGTCAAAATGTATCACAATCCAATGCATTTGACTAATTATAAGAGTTAGAGATGGATACGGAGTGTTTGGACAACAATTATACCCATTTTCTCCCAAAAGAGGCGAAAACCAACAACAAATTGCTTAGAAGAAGTAAACCGCTTGTTAGTGTTTCTATGGTCAAAATGTATCACAATCCAATGCTATTTGACTAATTATAAGAGTTAGAGATGGATACGGAGTGTTTAGACAACACTTATACCCATTTTCTCACAAAAGAGGCTAAAACCAACAAAAACATTGCTTAGAAGTAGTAAACCGCTTTGTTAGTGTTTCTATTGTCAAAATGTATCACAATCCAATGCATTTGACTAATTATAAGAGTTAGAGATGGATATGGAGTGTTTGGACAACACTTATACCCATTTACTCCCAAAAGAGGCTAAAACCAACAAAAACATTGCTAAGAAGTAGTAAACCGCTTGTTAGTGTTTCTATGTCAAAATGTATCACAATCCAATGCATTTGACTAATTATAAGAGTTAGAGATGGATACGGAGTGTTTGGACAACACTATACCCATTTCTCCCAAAAGAGGCGAAACCAACAACAAATTCTTTAGAAAAAGTAAATAGCTTTGTTATGTTTCTATGGTCAAACTGGTCAAATCCAATGTATTTGACTAATTATAAGAGTTAGAGATGGATACGGAGTGTTTAGACAAACTTATACCCATTTTCTTCCAAAAAGAGGCTAAAACCAACAAAAACATGCTTAGAAGTAGTAAACCGCTTTGTTAGTGTCTATGTCAAAATATATAACACTCCAACTGCATTTGACTAATTATAAGAGTTCGAGATGGTACGGAGGTGTTTGGACAACACTATACCATTTGCTCCCAAAAGAGGCGAAAACCAACAACAAATTCTTTAGAAAAAGTAGTAAATAGTCTTGTTACTGTTCTATGGTCAAATGGTCAGAATCCAATGTACTTTGACTAATTATAAGAGTTAGAGATGGATACGGAGGGTTTAGACAACACTATACCCATTTTCTCCAACAGAGGCTAAACCAACAAAAACATTGCTTAGAAGTAGTAAACCGCTTTGTTAGTGTTTCTATTGTCAAATGTACTCACAATCCAATGCATTTGACTAATTATAAGAGTTCGAGATGGATACAGAGTGTTTGGACAACACTTATACCCATTTTCTCCCCAAAAGAGGCGAAAACCAACAACACATTCTTAAGAAGAAGTAATACGCTTTGTTACTGTTTCTATGGTCAACATGGTACACAATCCAATGTATTGACTAATATACGAGTTAGAGATGGATACGGTAGAGTGTTTAGACAACACTTATACCCATTTTCTCCCAAAAGAGGCTAAAAACCAACAAAACATTGCTTAGAAGTAGTAAACCGCTTTTTATTGTTTCTATTGTCAAATGTATCACAATCCAATGCATTTGACTAATTATAGAGTTAGAGATGGTATCGGAGTGTTTGGACAACACTTATAACCCATTTACTCCCAAAAGAGGCTAAACCAACAAAAACATTGCTTAGAAGTAGTAAACCGCTTTGTTAGTGTTTCTATGTCAAAATGTATCACAATCCAATGCATTTGACTAATTATAAGAGTTAGAGATGGATACGGAGTGTTTAGACAACACTTATACCCATTTTCTCCCAAAAGAGGCAAAACCAACAAAACATTGCTTAGAAGAAGTAAAGCTTTGTTAGTGTTTCTATTGTCAAAATGTATCACAATCCAATGCATTTGACTAATTATAAGAGTTAGAGATGGATACGGAGTGTTTAGACAACACTTATACCCATTTTCTCCCAAAAGAGGCTAAAACCAACAAAAACATTGCTTAGAAGTAGTAAACCGCTTTGTTAGTGTTTCTATTGTCAAAATGTATCACAATCCAATGCATTTGACTAATTATAAGAGTTAGAGATGGATACAGTGTTTGGACAACACTTATACCCATTTTCTCCCAAAAGAGGCTAAAACCAACAAAAACATTGCTTAGAAGTAGTAAAACCGCTTTGTTAGTGTTTCTATTGTCAAAATGTCACAATCCAATGCATTTGACTAATTATAAGAGTTAGAGATGGATACGGAGTGTTTGGACAACACTTATACCCATTTTCTCCCAAAAGAGGCTAAAACCAACAAAAACATTGCTTAGAGTAGTAAACCGCTTTGTTAGTGTTTCTATTGTCAAAATGTATCACAATCCAATGCATTTGACTAATTATAGAGTTAGAGATGGATAGGAGTGTTTGGACAACACTTATACCCATTTTCTCCCAAAAGAGGCTAAAACCAACAAAAACATTGCTTAGAAGTAGTAAACCGCTTTGTTAGTG